>OY101448.1:10875578-11320578 GCA_956483635.1 Panzeria rudis | reverse complement strand
GGAAACCACCATGCTTCCATTGTCAGTGTTCATGTATATTTCTGCTGATTACGACTTGTTAGCTGGCTCGGTTGAATGTGATCGCAATTCTTATAAAGGGTGCTTTTTATTGAGGTATAGAACTTTAAGTTGGCATCACTTTTTTAACTGGCGGCCATTTTGTCAGCTGTCAAGTGATTAATATTTAGTTTGGTTTGCCATTTCATCATGAACAGGTTGACAAAAGAACAACGCTTGCAAATCGTGCAAATTTATTTCGAAAATAATGGTTCAGTTCGCGAAGTTTACCGCAAGCTCCGTCCATATGGTCGACATAATCGTCCATCAGAGCAATTAATTCGGTTAACCATGGATCGTTTTCGCACTACGTTTACTCTATGTGATAATACGCATCCGCAGAGACGTCGAACAGTGCGCACCGAAGAAACAATTGCCGCTGTAGAGCAAAGTGTTGAAGAGGACCCGAATGAATCGATTCGCCACCGTGCACAGCAATTGGAGCTTTGTCCATCAAATTGAAAATTGGACCTGTAGAATTGGCTTTATTCGAGCCAGCCGCGGCGGCCACATGCTCGAAATCATATTTAAACATTAATGGCATAAAATTATCCTTCCAATAAAGCCAAATTGATGGACATTAAAACGATTTTCTTGTGTTTTATTTCAATTCGAAGTTCTATACCTCTAAAAAAAACACCCCTTAGATGCAAACTTTTTGAGAAATGTGCATACGAGAATTGTTTCACTACTAAATTGATGTTTATCACAACAAATCCGTAATCACAATTTTTATTATAACACCAAAAACGCCAACTGCATGTACAGTTTAGTTTAGTTGTTGATAATTGCAGCAAAAATTTTGAAAGAAATAAAAAAAATTAAAAATTCATAATAAAAATGTTTCCTCATAATTAAATGACAAACTAGACATTTTATTTTTTTTATTAATTTAATTATTCATGGACAAAGTTCTCTTAAATATGTGGGAATAGAAAATGAAAAAGCAGTCTTTGCTAATTAAAGGTAGCAAGAACTAAAAAAAGATTCATGAGCAGATTGGAAATTGATTTTTGAACTTTGCACGTTATCTTTAATAATTTAAATGACAAAATTTAATTCAAACATTTTAATTATACAAATATAATTATATTTTTTACTACAACAAAGCAAATAAAAAATGAAAAAAAAATCCGACTTGAACCGACTGATAAACATGACACAAAAACAAATGCGAATAAGTCTTAAATAAAACAATTAAATTTATTTCGCATTAATTTTTGTTGAATTTTGTTATTGCTTTTTTATTTCATTTTAAAAATTAATTATTTTATATACATACATACATAGTACATACATATTCTTTTTAATGCATTTCAAACGGAGCTAGAAGTTATCAATTGAATAGTTATAAATGCTATAAAGATTAATTGTTTGCAAATATTAAAGATTAAATTATTTAAGTACAAAGTGAATATGATTTAATTCTTATTATATGTGTTGGTCAATTTACACACACATAATGTATCATTTCTATTGTCGCCTTTATTTATTCAACTAAATATAGAATTATCTATTGTAAATATAGAATATAACACCAACATATTTTTCGTATTTTACAATGTCTAATGAAATACAATTATCAAGTATACATACATATTTCATTCAACAGATGCAAGATGAAAAATTATGTTGAAAAAAAACAAATCAAGGAAACTAAAGTCCATTTTATGATTGGCCTCGTGACGACGTGTGCCAGGGTAATGCGAATATTAAAAAAAAAATTATGGAGAATGCGAGGCATTTGGTTTTGTTTATGTATGTATTTTCTGTAGCCTTTGTTGTTTGCCAGTTGTAATTACATTCAAAAGGAAAATCAGTCCATCCGTACTTACATTAATCCCAAGCGGTGTCAAAAGTACGGTAATCCCGGTTTTTCTGAAGTCAAGTACAGAAAGATAGTTTCAAGTCGGAATATTCAAGTGCAAAATACCTAATTTTAGCCTGACTAGCCTTTATTCATGCAAAAAAAAATCTTATTTTAAGTACGAGTGTGTTTATAAACTTTATACACAGTCGTACTCGTACTGTGTTGGTGTTTGGTTGCTTGATGATGGCCACAAATCACTGTTCTGCTCTTGTTGTTGTTTATTTTCATTATTCGGGCATAGCCGACAAGTAAGCTGATACACGTCGTCTTGCATGTAGATTCAAGCCCGCTGTATACTTGAATCAATCCGCCGCGTACTTTAATCAATCCCGCGCGTGCTTGAATCAAGCCCGAATCAGGCTTATTTAATAATCCTGGAACAGACTTGAGAATTTTTATTTCTACTACTTATATAAATATAATATTTTTACTTATTTGTGTTTTAATTTAAATTTATTTTTGCTCATTCCTGGTATTGAACTTAACTCATCATGTTTTATAAACCAACGCCTTAGACAACTCAGCTAACTCGGTATAGAAAGAACGACGGCTAAAATCCAGCATAAGCCAACAGCATGTAATACGACGTTTGTAGACTATTAGCCGGCAGTGCATGAACTTCTGTTAGTTCGTGCACCAACAACAAGACAACAACATAAGCACAACATGCGACTGAAGCTATCAACAAGCAAACAAATACCAACACACTACGAGTGTGTAAAAATTTTATACTAATATTAGCACTTAAAACAAGAATTTTGTACACAATTTAAGTATTTTGTTATTGATTCAAGATTTTTTACGTGATTATCCCGTTTTCGTCTTGACTTAAGTACATTTTAGTGTTATTCGTACTTAAATTCGTCTTACTCAAAGTAAGCAGAAAATACTTGAATTTAGTATGGCGTTTTTCTTTCTGTGTATATTCATCATTGGGACGATAATATATAGTTATATTTAGTATATTATTTAATCTTATATATATAAGAGACAATCCTCCTTGAGTTTATTATTTAAATTTAAGATATGTATGTTGTAGTCGACTTCAAAGTACTTCTTGTATAACATTACGACTACAGAAATGCCACTTACTTTAATTTGCATGTAATTTTCAAACCATCAGATAAAGTCTTACATAAAAAACATATAAGAGTATAATACATTATAGCTACCCTAGTCACAGTCTACACACAGGAAAATTTCAAAATAAAATCTTCGAAAGCAAGATTAGTGTTACATTTTTCTGTACAGAATTTGCTTAATGGTTATTTTATGTTAATTCAACATGATATTGCAATAACCTTCAAAGGACATATATCTTTTTGAAATAACTATATTTCATGTTGATTTAATATTCCAGTGCAGTTAGAGCAACATTTAGCTGATATTGAAATATTACGAAAAATCATGTTGAATGAAGGTTATGGCTAGTTTAAACAACATGAATTTGATACTAAATCAATGTTATTTCTAATTAAAACGATGTGAATTTGATACTAAAATAGAACGAAGAATCATTTTGAATCAAAACTATTTTAAGTTGGAACAACTTTATTTTATTAAATATTTTACTTACGTGATGTGTGTGTGTGTGTGTTTTTATTTATTTTTTACAACTGCATATACAACTTTTTATATAAAAAGTGGTTGAATTAGCTAAATCTGTGTCCTATGCTCTACAAAACTCTTCCATAAAAGGTGAGTCAATTAGCTAAGACGGCCCTTTTTTGTTTACAGTTTAATATGAATTTCAGTCAAAGGACTTTGTCTTGTTACTGCATTTACATTGCCTAGACTTCGAGACAATTTGATTTGAAATCTTTAACGAAATCTATATCATTTGCACTTACATTTTGCATATACATAATATGATTTTATGGATTAAAAATTGAAAAATGTTGTTCTAACAGTGATAAATGTTGAATCAACGAGATTTGAGGTTAGATTAATAATTTTTCATTTAAAATCAATATGAATCATTGATAACTTTAAACAAAGCCTGATTTCTAATTAACATTGCCACATGTTTATTTTTCTTTGTTATTTTTTTCTATGCAATATTTAATATGTACTTTAAACATGGTATAAACTTAGTCTAGCCTTCTTATATATAAATGGGCCACACTATTTTTTGTCGTATACCTTATATACATATATGGTTTAATAGGAAATTTTCTATAGCTATGCAAAATATATTTTTTGCCCAAAAACCGTTATGAACCAAGTGGCCGAATTTCGACCACCGGCCGAGATCCTAATAGTCTATTAATAGCCTAGTCACAGCATACTTATAGTCTAGTCAGAGTTTAGTCAATTATAGTCATAGCCTGTTCATAGTCATCTAAGACTTAAATCATAGTGTGTAGTGAAATATTAACATACTTTTTTACATTGCGATTATATTACAACAAAATCGATAACACGTGCATATAATCAATGATAGTTGAAGCTTTTCTTTGTTAAATACGCTCGTGTTCTTTTACTGACTGTTTATTATAAAATCTACTGGTCAATTGCTCAATCAATTGCTTTTATTCTCTCTTATTTTGCAAATGATTGAATATTGTTTTTCTGCATTCTATATTAGCAAAGCTCCTCTTATACTCAATCAAACTCTACATTTATTGTATTCGTGTTCATGATGGTTTCATCTATCCAATTAAATTAACATAGTTTTTCAGATGTCATATGCAGTTTATGAAATTTTATACATGAACAAATTTAAAATTATTAAAACAAAAATATTTATCTGTAAGATAAAAAATGTTTAAATATTTTAATTCATGTAGAAATATAACAAGTGTAGAAAGATTCCAAAGGAACAGTAAGATTTTATCAAAACTGTCATGTTTATTAGTGTAAAAAAATGGCTGCCCTTTTTTTTCTTTGTATGTTTTACTGTTTCTGTTAATAATGTGTCAAGTTTGTCTTTGAAATGTTTTGCCATTGTTACACAAAAAACTTGTAAGAATACACAGAATAATACAATAATGGCTTCATACTGAGAATTATGCACCTGACTTGTAAAAACCTGCATACTTCGACCTACAAACTCAGTACACTAGCTTGTCAGTTGATAGCATTAGATATGCCCGTTAATTTGATGTTGTATTAAGATAGTTTTGCTAAAATTGAGATATATTTATAAAATATTTTTTTATGTTTACAAAAAGCAAATAAATTCAGTAAAGTGCGACTTTGCGTCGCACACGAAGGGCTCCATACGAATACATATATATATATATATATATATATATATATATATCCCTTTTCATTTTTTCATTCTCAAAATTTTTTCGCTTTAATTTTTTTGTTTAACTTTAGCTTATTTCTTTTTTAAGTTTTTTTTTTCGTTGTTTTTACGATTTTTCGTTTTTGCAATTTTTTTGCGGATTTTTTAGTTTAGGGTTTTTTTGTTTTAACGTTTTTTTTCACTTTTTGACGAAATTTTAAGTTTTATCGATTTATTTTAGTTTTCACGCTTTTATGAGGATTTGGGGATTTTTTCGGTTTTTTGTGTTTTTTTAGCTTTAGCGATTTTTTGACACTTTTTTTCGTTATGGCGATTTTTTGACTTTTGGCGATTTTTGGTTTTTTTTTTGGCGATTTTTTGGTTTTTTGGTGATTTTTTTAGTTTTGGCGCTTTTTTCTGATTTTTGCGCTTTTTTTCGTTTTGGTGATTTTTTCCATTTTAGTTTTAGCGATTTTTTTATGTTGTAGTGCTTTTTTTCGTTTTGACTATATTTTTAGTTTTTTGGCATATTTTTAGTTTTTTGGCGATCTTTTTACTTTTTGTGATTTTTTTTGCGTTTTAAAGATTTTTTTAGTTTTGGTGCTTTTTTCCTTTATGCGGTTTTTTCATTTTGGCAATTTTTCGATTTGAAATTTATTTTATTTTGGAATTTTTTAGTTTCAACGTTTTTTTAAATTTTCAACAGTTTACCTCTTACGGTTACCAAGATACAGCATATTGTCTAAATTACATAGTAAATTTACATTAACTGATAGAACACCCTTTAATTTTTATTGTTTTATATACCAGTGTTGTATGGTGTTGTCTATTCTGCAGACTACAGCAATTAGCACTAACTTTGAATATTTAAAGTGTCTTTATTACATTAGTATTTCAACATGTTTCATTGCTCGCTTTAGAACACCCTTTAACTTATAACTGTCATATAATTGTTGTTGTAGCGGCAAAAGTTTTACATATTCTGTGAAAATTTCAGGTCCGTAGCTTTTACGGTTCTCAAGAAAACAGCCTGTGACAGACAGTCGGACAGAGAGAGAGAGAGAGAGAGAGAGAGAGAGAGAGAGAGACAGACGGACAGGCAGACGGACAGCAAAGCGAAAACAATACGGTCCCTTACACTTTTGGTGTATGGAACCCGAAAAATCAACCGCTTATGGCTAATAAATCAGTAAATGCTTAAACGCTGGCTTAGTTAAACTAAACATAAACTTAAATGTAGTTTAAGCTTAGTAGCATCGGGCTATCATTGAAAATCATATGGTCTGTATTGGCGTCTAAAACGGCAAAATTTATGCGTTTAAAATTGTTTATATGTTTACTGATTTATAGATATGCTGGTTTAAACATATTTCAAATCAAAAACAGAGTTTATCTTAAACTGATTTGTTAGAAAAGTTTTAATTTACAAAATCAGGAACTATGTAAGTCTTAATAAGATAGTTCAGTGACACGTCACTAGGTTCATAAAACGTATTAATTTATATCTTCCTAGTTATGCCTTACCCATATATATAAGTGACTGACTGGTCCATTTCATTGGAAGTGTTGAAACTTGGACCGACCCCTACCACATGGGAATTGGTACGTGACTTGTTATATGCCACTTCCATTCCCCTTAAGATATATATGTAACTATATAAAAGAAACATTAACGCAATTTTTGTGGCAGACTTTTAGGAGCGACAAACTAATATTTGTTTCGTTAGTTTTGTGTATTATACCATATTTACACTATGCAACTTTGTTGCATGCAATTTTCATTTTAAGTGAGAGTGTTGAAATAGAAATGTACACATTTTGTATTTCTTCTCTGTCTTTCTCACTGAAAAAAGAGAGTTGCATGCAAAAAAGTTGCATAGTGTATATATGGTAATAAAAGACTACTTAGGCCCAAATTCACAGTCATTAGTTAATTATTAGTAAACTAAAAGGATAACTATTGTTGAACTAAAAGTTCATATATACAGTGTATTGTTTAACTAAAATTTTTAATATGGGTAAAGAATGGTAACCCTATCAAATATAAATAAACAAGCAAAAATAAAGAATATTACACATCTTACGGCGGCAATTTAAAAATTTTTAAGCACACAAAGCTAATGGAGTAAATATTTTTGTCGCTCCTAAAAGTATGCTATATGCAAATAATATTTTCTAAAACATGGTGTAATAAGTATGCAGGTTCAACAAATACAACAAAAAACTAGATAATGCTTGTCAAAAAAATACACGTGCTAGACGTTGCTTATGTACAAAACTACCAGAACAAAAATAATCAGCTGATGTTATGCTGCCACCTATATACTTATTGCACCATGTTCCAAAGGATCTAACTAATTGTTAACCAATGGCATTTGACGGTTTAACTAATGGTAAACAAAGAGGTTGTGAATAAAATATCATTGGTTAAACAATTGTCATTAGCTAACTAATGACTGTGAATTTGGGTCTTAGAGATTGATTGGGCCACTAAATACGTTTCTCTTTTCACTTTTGTAAAATTTCGGCTTTGTGGATTACCGAATTATTGCACTAAGCATCTCAATTCATTAATATACAAGAAAAAAAATGCCATTTGGATTTTAAAATTATTTTAATTTTGGCATTAAGATTTTATATGCGACAGAAGTTTGGAAATGAAATTTATCACTAAATGAACTCTAATATCTAAAACAATTTGGAAATTCATACTACATAATTCGCTAAAGTATGAAAAAACTAACTTTTCGTTACAATAAATTTTTGCATTTTCAAATATATGTTGACAGTCTGTCATTTAATTAACATAAATTTTCAAGGCATCAAAACTAATAATGAACAAAAACATTTTCATAAATACAAATAAAAAAAATTTGATTAAACTAAGCTTTCGTGTAACGTTTATCTGACGAACCTATTAACTGAAACTGTATATTTTGAGCTTGTTATAACAGAACACAAATGTTATTTGAAATAATAACAGCCTTATTAAGTGAACCGTAAACAAAGTTGATAAACGTTGTAATATATCATGTGGTGGCGCGGCGCTTGCCCTATCAAGTTCTTTAAATTGTTAGCTTAATTAAAACTGAGAGAATTGTTTGTATTACTGATATAAATGGCCTTTAGTGTAAGTCCATTACGCTCTGCTGCCACATCATATTATATTTAAATACAAAAAGACATTTTGAAGTACAAATTGTTTACCTTGTTAAACAAATTTCAGCTAACAGAACTTTTGAGATTAACAATTATATGACATTTTTAACTATATTAAATATTTATTTCTATATAATATTTTATACTATTTTATTTTGAACAGTTGAACAAGCAAAAACACGTTAATCATATTTTTGAAATCAGTGTTTGTCAATTAAAATTTGTGACATCTTTTAAGATTGGATATCTTTAAAAAATGAAATCAAAAATGGAATTTTTATAAAACAAATAACACTTGAATAAATTTTTTTTACTGACTATATTATTTAGTATTTGTATTAAAACTACACTGAAAGGAAAATGGGATTAAAAACATTATGTTAACAAGTTTCCATTAATACGACCAAAAAAAAAAATTAATATATTCAGTTAGGATCGATATATGAATATTATTTGGTTTGATTTTAAAAATGCCACAACTTTTGCTATGTAACAGATAATTTATTTTAGAGAATCATCAAAAACTCAATTAATTTTACTTACATTGTGATTCTGTTGGACAAGACATGACAATATAATTGCATATATATGTACATGATGGACAGAAACTGTCAATCATTTGTTCGTCCCCGTCCTAATTCTCAATAAAAAATTATTTAAGTACCCAGCAAAAAAAAAACAAACCATGTTTCTGGAAGCAGTAAACTACGTTCATACCTTCCACATGCGATCTTTTGAAGCACTTCCGAGGATGCTCAAAAAGAAGGCAGATATCTCTCAGTGTTCATAATGTTTAAATTACGAAGCTAGTCAGAATTTTACATTTCTTCAACATGAAGTCCAAAATAAATAGCATCATATTCAGTAGCATTGTTGCTTTTAATAATATAGGTTCTAAAGAATTGTCGCACGCATTTTTTCAAATAAACACTAACACATTTGAAAACTCAAAACCCATTTAAAGTATGCTCTCTTTCTACATTTCCCACCTATTGCATGGAAAAGAAACATTTATAATAAACACGATTTGTTTTGTCTGTGGTTTAATGATGATAAAATGAGACATGATTTTAGAGCATTTTGGATGCTTCGAAAGAAGCGCTCTTTTATAGCAAAAGCAAGAGCTCCAAAGTGGAACATCGCGAACAAAAATCATGCTTGTTCGAAGCGCTTTTCGAAGCAGTAGAAACAACAAAAGTAGCTTCTCTCGCTTATAAACCTGCTTCGGCCGAAGCAGTAGTTTTTGCTGGGTAATTACTTTTCTGCATGTTGTTCTTGTTTGTTTCCTTATATTTTATTTTCTTTAAGCCAACTTAATTATAGAAAAGTGCGGTTACTTATAATGCTATCTCGATAATATTGCTTCTCCCATATCAACATGCTAACTTTGTATTGTATGAATACCTTGAAGCAAAAACATTGGAGTAATATTTTTAATAACATATTATAAATAGCTAAGACTAACACGTCTCGTCAATTGCAAAATTTCAAAAGATAATTAACAACTAGCTTTTCCTCGAAAACTGTATCAATTTACCTTTACGCAACTTCATCCCTTAGAAAAACAACATGTTCTGAATTATAAAACCTGCAGCAATAATCTTATCAGGAAATCGAATATGTTTTGCTTATTTATTCATGATTACGATAATGTTATCTTATAATAGCAAAAGAACATAGTTATTAAGTTTATCTTTTGATGTTTTTGAAACATTACACTGTGCTACACTAAAATTATTCAGGGGTTCTCATGTACCAATTCAGTTTCATTGGAGACCATAAAGAACGAAAATACTAGGGATGTAACGATACGCCGTTTTGCCGATCCGATACCGATACCGCTACTTAAAAATAAATATCGCCGATACCGATTCCGATACCGATACGAATATTGAAATTGAGTTAAAGTTTAGATTAACAAAACTTAAGTGCAATTTTTTTATTATACAAAACTACAGTGTAAGAGATTATTAATATTTAAAATTGATATTAACCCAGTATAAAAATTGCGAGTATTTTTTAAGAGCTACATTTTCTTTGCTTCCAAAAAATTTTTATTAAAAATATGCAGATAACACAGTTCAACAGTCCAAAAAACACACGGACTTGACAGTATAGATTCGATTGTACTACCACGGGGTAGTAAAACCCTATACTTAGCTTGGCGAATTTGGTGACCAATTTCGTTTTATGAACCTCCAAAGTTTTGGAAAATCAGCGGGCCCTCAAAAAAAAGGTGTCATCAACTTTTGGCCAACAGAAAATTCAAACTCGGTGATACCGCTTAACTATATATGGCAATAATGTAGCAGATTTTATTACCATTTTATGCCAAAAAATAATTTTTTCGTGTACCTTTTTTGAAAAATTAAGGAAAACAATTTTTTTTCACTTTTTCCAGAATAACTTACAGGGACTCGTAATTTTTTAGCTACGGTAAAGCTGAACAACTTTTGTGAACATGTCAATACAATCTGAATGTATCTGGGCACCCTAAACAGCCCAGAAAAACTAATTTCTACCTTAAAAGTTTTCGTTTTTTACGAGTTAGGCTATATTTTTATTGCATTTTTTTTTGCTTTCTTTGTTATTGTTCCACTTCTTATGTTGCTGATTTTAGTATTTACTATTTTTTATTGTTTGTTGTTGTTTTGCCAAATAATGGTAATGAAAAATTTAGAGTTCCTACAAGTTATACTGAAAAAAGTGAATAAAATAATTTTTTTTAATTTTTTTTTCAAAAAAAGTACAGGAACATATTATTTTTCTGGGCACAAAATGTTAGTGAAACACAACAGAAGTATGCATATACTATTGAATATACTATTTAAAAAAAACTATTTTTTTAGCATAAAAAATAGTGAAAAACTAAAATTTGTAAGGTAAAAAGTGGTCTGTGTGAGCTATTAGAGTACCTAGATACGTGCAGATTGTATTGATATGTCCACAAAAGTTGTTTAGCTCTACCGTAACTATAAGTTTGCCAAATATTGTTAGTTAAAAATTACAAGTCGCTGTAAGTTATTCTGAAAAAAGTGAAAAAACATTTTTTCCTTAATTTTGTCAACAAAAAGTTAACGAAAAAAAATTTTTGGCATGAAATGTTAAAAAAAAATCTGTTAAACAGACTTAGCTACATTATTGCCATATACAGTTAAGCGGTATTATAAAGTTTGAATTAGCTGTTGGCCAAATACTGATGACACCGTTTTTTGAGGCCCCACTGATTTTTAGAAAATTTGGAGGTCCATAAAAAAAATTGGTCACCAAATTCGCCAAACTGAGTAAAGTGTTGTACTACCCCATTGTAGGACAATCGAACCTGTACTGTCCAGTTCTTATGTTTTTCCAAAAGTCTTTATTTATCGCATAGTGTAATTAGTAGAAAAGCAAGAAAAAAATTTTAATTACTTTATAATTTTAAAAAATTCTCGCCATACTCGCGTTAAAAAAATTGTGAAAATGGGTAATTTTTTATCCTTTTTTCTTGAGGAAAAAATCATTATAGAACACCGAAAAAGAAATTTGTCCGAGCATCGCTTCCAATTCGGTGATTGGTAATCGAAAAACAGAACTTCTTGCAATGGCAAGGATATGTAAAACTAATTAGAAATGATCCAAATTTGCAATACTTCCGGATCGCGAATTCTACATTTTCATGACTTCTTTGGAGTGTCTTTTTTTGCTGCAATAAGATTTAAAAAACAACGAATTGAATTTGAATTCATGGTAAAATTAACAAAAAAAAAATAATTTTTTTACAAAATAATAGTATAAAATATTATTACTTTTTAAAATTGATATTAATAAGATTTAAAAAATAACGAAATGAGTTTAGTTCATGGTAAAATTAACAAAAAATAAATAATTTGTCAGAAAAACTCTGAAAAAATGTTTAAAAGTATCGTCGTATCGACAGTAAAATATCGCCGATACCGATGTATCGGAAAATCTGAAATATCGCCGATATATCGGTATCGGTATCGGTATTCGTTACATCCCTAGAAAATACCTTCGCAAAGTTATTTTATAACAGTAAATGTAGTGAAAAAATGGGTTTCTTAGAGCCTATTTCACCAATTTATTTAAATATCAATTGATATTTAAAAGTAATTTTTCCGTACAAAAATTAATGAAAATTGACATATAAATATGAATTGATATTTAAATAGCATAGGTGAAATAGGCTCTTAGAGTATGAAATTTAAGCAGTCATAACTTCTTTGTTTCCAAACAAATTTCTACAAACATTTTTATTTTTGCAAGAAATTATCTTTCAAATAAGGCCGAAGCAGGTTTATAAGCGAGAGAAGCTAGTTTTGTTGCTTCTACTGCTTCGAAAAGCGCTTCGAAGATGCATGATTTTTGTTTGCGATGTCCCACTTTGGAGGTCTTGTTTTTGATATAAAACAGCGCTTCTTTCGAAGCATCGAAAAAGCTCTAAAATCATGTCTCATTTTAACATCGTAAAATACAGACAAAACAAATCGTGTTTTATTATAAATTTCTCACTTCCATGCAATAGGTGGGAAACGTAGAAAGAGAGCATAATTTAAAAGGGTTCTATGATTTCAAATGTGTTAGTGTTTATTTGAAACAATGCGTGCGACAATTCTTTAGAACCTATATCATTGAAAGCTATAATGCTTTTACTGAATATGATTATGTTTATTTTGGAGTTCCTGTTGAAGAAATGTTAAATGCTGAGTAGCTTCGTAATTTAAACATTATGAACACTGAGAGATCTCTGCCTTCTTTTTGAGCATCCTCGGAAGTGCTTCAAAACTCGCATGTGGAACGCATGAAAGTTTTTTACTGCTTCCAGAAACATGATATTTTTTTGCTGGGGCATAATATTTGAAAATGGGTTAGTAAATTGCTAAGTTATGGCAGCTAAGTGTAAGAAAACCAAAATTTTCAATAAAATTTTATTTTCCCCCGGACCTAACTTGCTTATGAGACACCTAACTACTATATATACATATATATTTTCTTTTCTGAAAAGGAACTTTAAAATAATTTTCCAAAACGCATTGATGCAGTTATGTATGTTTTGTGTTTTACCTTTTTTGTTTCTTATTTATAAGTCATAGCTCGAGACCGAAAGATTTGAAATAGATCAGATTTGAATAGATCAATCAGTAGAATATGCGAAATAAAATTACCTGTAAGTCAACCATACCCAATTTTTTTATATATTTAAATATTTCGGAGTTATTCAGAAATATTTATAAATAATATATTTATTTTCACGCAATATGAAACGTTTTTCATTTTGAAAAACTCATAAAAAATAAGGAGAGAACCAATTTTACATTTTTATCTTTTATCAGAAAGTAAGGTGTAGCAGGAATAAAATGAGCCATATATCATTAAAATCGATCGAGAAATGTCGACTTTATTCATAATTAAGTGAGGTTAACGGAATTACAATGAAATGTGTAAATTTAAACAAAAATGTGTTAATTATTAAATTGAAAAAAAAAAAGAATATATATTTATAAAAAATTTATTATTTGATATGTTGTCTATATTTTATTTTAAATGAAATTTAATTGCTGGTGTTTAGTAGATTTCAAACACAATTGTGAACATTTACAAACCCCTTATATTATGTGCAGCCGTTCAAAGCCTACTATGCTTATTATTAAAAATTATTTACATATTTGTAGATTCTCAAATAATTTTTGAAAGTCAAAGATGAGGGATTTGTAACTGTTCAAAATTGCGTTTGAAGTTTTCTGACGATTTTGTAAAGCAGCAATGAAATGCATATAGACAATGCTTGAAGACCAGCAAATAAAAGTTCATTAAAAAAAATTTATATATACATATCATGTATCAATGGAAAAGACGAGGAAAATTTTGACTGCATGGAAGGTTGAACTCACACCATGATATTTCAAGACAAACCAAAATCTCATCACTAAAATGCTTGATGCTGTCAGGTAGTGGAATATTCTTTAGCTCAATTTTACTAGAAAATTTTCAAACATCACTTCGCAAAAGTGTTCATCTTTTATTTCATGGTTTGGAAATTCACTATTTTCCTTGTTCAATTGAGCGTTTTTTTACTACTTTTCTAATTCTTCTTTTGGAAACGATCGGCTTATTAGGGTGAAAAGTAGGGATGGGCAAGTGAAAAATATATATCGATATCGATATATTCTTAAATATCCATCGGCATCGATATATATCGAATGAAAAATATCGATATATCGAAATATCGATATTTTTTAACAATGATAATTCATACGTAGTGATAATTTTTCGAATAGACAAAAGATTATAAATAAAACAAAAGATTTTGTTAGTAATATTCTATTTGATGAAGACTGTGCCGTAATGTTTTTAAAAATTGCACGAAAAACAAAGCCAAAGTTAAAAAAATATCGAATTTGATACTGTTGATATATTTGGAAAAAAATATCGATATATCCATATATCGAAATTTAAAATATCGACGATATATATCGATACCTCGATATATCGATATTTTTTGCCCACCCCTAGTGTAAAGGTTTATTTGTCTCTATTTGTTTATTTGAGCAGTGTACTTTCTTAGCTATGTGCCCCTAGTGTTTTAACAATTGAGCTATGAATCTTTAGATGAGTTGTATGGCTTTTAATCTAAGGATATTTATTAGTTTTGGCTTAACTTCATTCAATTAAATTTTTCATTTAAATTATTTTTATTTAAAAAGAAATCTTATTGGAAAGACAAAAAAGTTTGCGTGCACATAAGGTTGAACTGACACCATGATGTTTTGATCTTGTCAGAATTCTTTTCCAATTACTTCAGCTCCAAACAAATAATAAATAAATATCCTTTTAATAAATTTTTTTTAACAAATAGAGCCCGTGAAGCGGGAATCGAACTCACGATCTTTGGACTGAAATACTAGCATAGCTACCACTCAACCACAGGGACACCCTGTTAGCCTGAGGTGTATACAACTGTTAGAAATTTCTCAAACTTCACATCGCACTTTGGAAATTCACTATTTCCCTTGCATTTGGAGAAACCTTCAGATTTGTAAAAGCATAATGCAAGTGAGTTTAATATTTAGTCGTTTAACTACTTAACTTTGCAAGCCTCACTCAATGTCAAAAAATTATGATGTTCAGTTCGACCCCTATACAAGTCAAGAATTTTTTTTATAATTCAATTATAGCATGCTTTGAAAACTATGTTAAAAATAAATTGCTTATACTTCGAACGGCTTTAAAGGGCTTATCTATATATTAAAACTTGTAAATAATCCAGTTCAAAATCATATATTGTCGTAGTTTCATCTTCGGACCATGAATCAACACTTACATATTATTTAATTTTTACAATATTTTTAAGAAAATGAGTTCTTGTCAAAGCATACATATGTACATTGTAAAAAAATGTACAATAATTATGAAAATCGATAAATTAATTTGTATTTTTACAGCAGTATCTTTGCCAAGTTGTTAACACTGTAACAAACATTTACATGGCAGAAAGGCAACTTACTGTAAGTATATATGTATATATAAGCAGTACAAACAACTTACATATTACTTAGTTTTGTTACTTTTTAATTTGCACTAAAATCTTTTGTCTCGTGCTTTCAAATCCCAAACGGATAAGCAATAATACACAGTAACGTTTACAATTCTACACTAATACTAAAGCGTTCACTAAAAAATTACCCTTTGGCCTGCATACACTTAATATTTTGATGTTCCTTTGCGGAAAACTGCATTCACTTTGTTTTATAGCCAGGGTCATGGTCATTGCAGTATATTTAATTGTTAAAACACTGTTTTATTATTAATCATAAAACTCTTGAGTAAAATTCTTAATACGTTTTTATATTCAAACATATACATTATTTACATTATTTTTATTATTAATTTTATAATTCTTGAATTTAATCACACTCGTTTTCTTCACACGTGCTTTCACTGCAACAACAACACTACAACTAATCGAATCCATGTGCTTGATGTTTTAAAACAATTTTTTATTATATTTGGAAATTTGTTTCCTTCATGTGCCCCATACATTTACTCGACAATTTGTACATATACATACGCATGCTGTGTACATTGCCCAGTGAACATATTTCACCGTCATGTGTGATGTACGAGAAAATCTAACTGCCCGTTCAACAATGTCAAAAGACTTTTTTCGTCTATACGAAATTTTAGATTTTGTTTGTGATTATTCTGCATATTTCAAAAAGTATATTATAAAGGTTGTAAGAAAAGTAGATTTATATCAAACATTATTTGTTTGTTGTGTTGTTTGTTGAGTGTTTTAATCCTTTTATGTCTATATTTTTTAAAATTCTCATTTATTCTTTGAGAGTTTTTATATAAGCATACGAGTTTGAAAATATTTCCAACATAATGGCTAAATTATCAATTAAATGCAGGTGCACACATATATATACTTGGTTATAACCTACAACAAGTAATATTTATTCACATGATTCAATTAAAACGTTAATTGAAATAATATGCTAAGCATCGAGGGAAAAACTAGTGTTAATTTTGCAATATACACTGCAGAATGTAACAGTCTGAGAAAAGTCTTAACATTTTCTGATTTTATTTCTCAATTTTTTTATATTTTTTATCAGAGTTTTTTGCGACAGTAATACAATATGCAATAAAAACTACCACAACAGCCTAAATTTCTCTTGATGTTTTATCAGATATTTTATTTATTTATTTTATTTTGGCGACATTGTTTAGACGTGTCGTATGGAAAGCTTCTTTCATCATATCGTTAAGAAGTTCGAAATGACTAGTCTGGTTAGATATTCTAAAGTTCCACTCTTAATAATAATTTGAATTTACATTAATTCAGATAATAAACTTAAGGCGAAATAATAACTTCCGAATTAAGAAGTTTCTGCAGCAATCGTACTGATCTCTCTTAAAACTTTACCAAGCAAAAAGGTAACATTTCTTGCTAACCACTAATATACATTACTTGTTTGTTTCTGGCGACAGATACGAATCCCGCAAAAGAATGTTCAATGGGTTATACTTGTTTTATACTATAGTTGATTGTGAATGTATAAATGTCATGTTGTTATTTTACTTGCTGCAGCCACCTGAGGAATACCAAAATAGTACATCCCAGATCTGGAAAACAGAGATTTTAAACTTTAAGCTGGATAGAAATAACTTTTTGAAATTAAAAGTCCTTGATAGGTAAAATATCATCTCAGTTGTAGTCAAGCTGCTAACTTGGCAATATTTTTACCTCTCTAATATGGGAAATAGTTATAGGTATTTTTACCTTTATAATACATATATTATGGGGAAAAATGTTGCCAAGTTAACAGATCGTCTAGAAATTAGATGGTAATTTACGTATGAAGAACTGGGTTCTCAGTACTTTAAACCGTTGAAATTTTTGCACAGAAAATCGGCCTTAATTATAAATTTATGTTTTTGTGTAGATTTGTATTTAGTTTTACTATAATTTTGGGCGGTATTTATTTTAAGTCTAGTAACAAAAAAAAATTTTTTTATGTTTAATATTTAATTGTCCATGTCTGATACATTTTCTCTGCATGTTTGTTTTGTTTCTGCTTGTCATTTCACATGTTTTACACAACAGAGCTGTTAAGCATGGATTTCACAGTGTTCACAAAACTCTTTGCAGGCTTACAACTGTGATAAAATATTCCATTTTACAGTATGAAATCATTTGGAAAACTATGATAAAATCTTCAAAATCGAAAAAAACATTGAATAAAATACAATAAAACTCGGTTAGAATGAATTCTTTTTTGGGACGAACTAATTAAACCACATTTATGCGTTTTTAGTATATGTACAATATTTTACTATATTTTCAGAGGACAAAAAAAAATTATTAAAATACGAATCACCCATTAAAATTATAATACATAATATGCACTTGGCCCAACAATGCTTCGTATGTTTACCTGGTTAGAACTAATTGCAAACATTATCAATTTATCGAAAAAAATCGATTAAAATAGAACACACTTTTTCCAACCCTGCTAAATATATGTACATATGTATTAAAAAGCCATAATAATAACAAAACTACAGGTACTGCCTGTGTTTTTAATGTTTTAAAGCTGTTTCTTATTATTCCCTTTGTCTTGAATCGGCTTATTGCTCATTAATATTTATTATTTATTATAAAAATCTATAAATCGATTTACTATGTTAATACATACATAACAAAGCCTTTGTGTTGTTTTGGAACTTTTTAGATTTAATGGTTGCAAAAAGATACTAAAGCGATGAGTAATATATGTATTCTGGGAGCTCTAATTAAATGTCTGTTTTAATTTTTCACCAATTTTTAAAATTTTCCTCTATTAAATTTGATTTCCTATTTCCTTTCCTAGTTTTTCTCTTTCTGTGTCTCCCTCTCTCTTCCATAATGGTGCACTTTACTTCAATTTCTCATTTAGTTGATGGTGTCACATTCTGTAAAAAAAAAAAAAAAATATTCTAAAATGTTTTTTAATGAAGTTTTGAAGATGGAAATAAAATTTAAATTATAATAAAATTTAGATTTTCATAAAGTTTGCAATTAGTTTAACTTTATGAAATAAGTTCATTGTTTTACAAAGTCAAAATGGTGTTTGCCTTAGTTAATTCTTTTTATACAAAAGCTATATGTGCGAAGACATTGTTCTAAGCTTTTTAAAGCTTTTATTATTTTAGTCTCACAAAACTTGTTATTCCAAAACTTTTGGTCTGTTAACTCTATAGGAAAATTTATTAAAAAAAATGTTATAAGTAAAGACAACAACCTAAAGCAGGAGTGGAAAGGTGGATATTAGAGTGGTCGTTAAAAATAAGAAGCTGGATTTTTTATATCTCATACCCTAAAATGATGGTTATGTATAAAAAACTGAGCAACTTTCTACTTATTTTTTTAAGAGCTAAAAATATGTTTTATATACAAGTCGTATACCTAATAATTTTGTCCATTTTTGACTAGTATCGTTATTGTCTCGATACAACTAGTAATATGATTGTTCTTTTTTTACTAGTATCGTTACTACTCTTGCTACAACTGGGAATATGAATGTCATTTTTTACCAGTAACATTACAACTAGTAATATGACTATCCCGAAGCGTATCTAGTTGTAAATTTAGCTGCTGGTATTCTCTTCACTTTTTTAATACCGTGTATGTTGGTAGGCAGCATATACATCAGTGAAATAAAAAAAAGAAAGAATATGAATGCAAAACTTATTTCAAATGCAATAACTCCCGGTTCACACACTTCAATTTTTGTTGCGCAACTTTTAATTCAGCCACGAGAAAGACAGAGAAAGTAACACAGTTTTTTCTGTCGTTCTCGCGGCTGAATTAAAAGCTGCGCAACAAAAGTTGAAGTGTGTGAATCGGGAGTAAGTTTTAAAATTCTTAGTTCGAACGCAACCATATACCCATGAACACAGGCACTTGCTCATGAGCAAAAACACACTTTCAATTAATAAAAAACAGAGTTCATGCGTTGATGGTATGAGCAAACTTTTGCTTACTGACGTTGCAGTTCAATCAAACATGTGGTCAGTAAGTTACATTGTGTTCGAACATAGGCATTTTATAATGAACACATGACCATGCTCATGTATAAAGCTAGATCATACATAGTTTATACACCTGAAAAATTAAATTACTCTAAATTTCTTCTTACTTTTAGTAGAGATCGTGCTTGCAAATTTAAGTACAATTAAAGTAAATTTAAGTAAATTGTACTCAAAAACTCCTGAAATTCATAGTTCCATTACGAAAATTTTATTTCCTCTCACTGCTCCCTCATGCGATGACCAGCATTAAAAAAGATTTATAAGAAGTAAAATTAAGAATGGAAACAAGGAAGTAAAAACGTAAATTTTAAGTATTAAAGATATTAAATAAAATTGGTATAAAATTTGTAAACAGGATCACCATATGAAAAGCGGGATTGACCCGCCGAAGGCAAGATGTGTGGTCAGTTTAAGTATTAGATAACTGCTGCATAGAAAAGATGGATACTAGTAAAATTTTTATGATCAATCTCAATATTTTTTTTTTTTTCAAAAGATTTTCTGCTTCAAATGAAAATTTAATGAAAATTTATTTAATAAAAACAAAAGCTTCAATATATTATTAAATATTTTACTTAAAACTTAATTTCAAATTCATTTCATATTCTCTGCCATACAAGTTTAAAAGAAAATTTTATTTACCTTTCCAAATGGTACAAGAAAATATTAGAATTCAGAAAAACAAAAAAAAAAAAGAACTTGTCATTTTAAATTGAAAATCTTATTTGCTTTTACTTAAACTCTTGATTGCATATGCAGGACATGCACAAATATTCCTTTTATCTTGTTTATATAGTTGTTGCTGTTGGTCTGCAGCATTGACATCCTTGGTTATTTGCTTTGCAAGCAGGAGATACATGCAAAAAAAAAACTGAAAAAGAAAAATAACAAAAATGTATGTACATATATTCAAATTTAGAATCTTATTTTCTTGTTTTAAAATTTTGTTTTTAAACTAAAAAAGATAAATTATGTTGCCATTATTTTTGCTTTAAATTTAAAACAAATAAAAATAATAAGTACCGCACAAATGTTTTGTGTCTTTGTTTTAATGTTCACATGCATTCGGGCTGATAAGGCATGTTACATAAATTGATTATAAATAGTTAAAATTTTACATGCATTTTTATGTAGTATTAATGTCCAAATGCTTAACAGATATTCTAAAGCACTTTTAACTACAACTAGAACTTAAAACTAATTATACAAGAGGCAAACGTTGAATCAACGTGCTCTGGTTTGTTATCTCACTACGTATAGATAACACTTGCGGCAACTTTGTCAAGTCATGTCGTCATGTCATGTTATGTTATGTTATGTTATGTTATGTTATGTTATGTTATGTTATGTTATGTTATGTTATGTTATGTTATGTTATGTTATGTTATGTTATGTTATGTTATGTTATGTTATGTTATGTTATGTTATGTTATGTTATGTTATGTTATGTTATGTTATGTTATGTTATGTTATGTTATGTTATGTTATGTTATGTTATGTTATGTTATGTTATGTTATGTTATGTTATGTTATGTTATGTTATGTTATGTTATGTTATGTTATGTTATGTTATGTTATGTTATGTTATGTTATGTTATGTTATGTTATGTTATGTTATGTTATGTTATGTTATGTTATGTTATGTTATGTTATGTTATGTTATGTTATGTTATGTTATGTTATGTTATGTTATGTTATGTTATGTTATGTTATGTTATGTTATGTTATGTTATGTTATGTTATGTTATGTTATGTTATGTTATGTTATGTTATGTTATGTTATGTTATGTTATGTTATGTTATGTTATGTTATGTTATGTTATGTTATGTTATGTTATGTTATGTTATGTTATGTTATGTTATGTTATGTTATGTTATGTTATGTTATGTTATGTTATGTTATGTTATGTTATGTTATGTTATGTTATGTTATGTTATGTTATGTTATGTTATGTTATGTTATGTTATGTTATGTTATGTTATGTTATGTTATGTTATGTTATGTTATGTTATGTTATGTTATGTTATGTTATGTTATGTTATGTTATGTTATGTTATGTTATGTTATGTTATGTTATGTTATGTTATGTTATGTTATGTTATGTTATGTTATGTTATGTTATGTTATGTTATGTTATGTTATGTTATGTTATGTTATGTTATGTTATGTTATGTTATGTTATGTTATGTTATGTTATGTTATGTTATGTTATGTTATGTTATGTTATGTTATGTTATGTTATGTTATGTTATGTTATGTTATGTTATGTTATGTTATGTTATGTTATGTTATGTTATGTTATGTTATGTTATGTTATGTTATGTTATGTTATGTTATGTTATGTTATGTTATGTTATGTTATGTTATGTTATGTTATGTTATGTTATGTTATGTTATGTTATGTTATGTTATGTTATGTTATGTTATGTTATGTTATGTTATGTTATGTTATGTTATGTTATGTTATGTTATGTTATGTTATGTTATGTTATGTTATGTTATGTTATGTTATGTTATGTTATGTTATGTTATGTTATGTTATGTTATGTTATGTTATGTTATGTTATGTTATGTTATGTTATGTTATGTTATGTTATGTTATGTTATGTTATGTTATGTTATGTTATGTTATGTTATGTTATGTTATGTTATGTTATGTTATGTTATGTTATGTTATGTTATGTTATGTTATGTTATGTTATGTTATGTTATGTTATGTTATGTTATGTTATGTTATGTTATGTTATGTTATGTTATGTTATGTTATGTTATGTTATGTTATGTTATGTTATGTTATGTTATGTTATGTTATGTTATGTTATGTTATGTTATGTTATGTTATGTTATGTTATGTTATGCTATGTTATGTTATGTCACGTCATATGTATGTCTTCTTCAACAAGCAGTTTAATTGTTATTGTAAAATATAATTCTTGCAAAAAAACCGGCTACCAAATAGACGTAGCACTGCCAATAATTGTTACCATAATGCTGTACTTTCACGAGAACTAATTGTGTGCGAAGTTTCATAAGAATCGGTTACGTAGAAGTAGTTTAAATGTATATTTACTTTTCATGGTTTACTTCCCAAGTTTCTAACCACAACGTTGCATTGTAACAATAACTAAATGTGTATGCAAAGTTTCATAAGAATCGGTTTGGTAAAAGTTGTTGGAAAAGAGTATTTACTTTGCATGGGCGTGGCACTGGCCACTCTTGTTAATCAGGATTTAGTATTCAAACAGAAGCTTGATGTGTGTGCAAAGTTTCATAGGAATCGGTTGTGTAGAAGTAGATGAAAAGGTAGGTGTATTTACTTCGTATGGACGGGACCCCGCCCACTTTTCAACAGGACCAATCCGGAAATACAGCTTTTTAAATAAAGAAAAAAATCTAAATCGGTTTATAAATAGCGGAGTTTTGAGGTAGCATCCTTAAAAAAATACATGACGAATTGATAATCTTTCCCTTTTGTTTAAAGGCGGCTAAAAACAGATTTTATATGATTTTAGATATTTTATTTAAATATCAAGAACAATACTGAATATTATCTGGTCGATATACATACAAACATTGGCACACCGCACAGAAAACGTTTAAGTAAGAGTGACATGATAACAAGTTTAGCAACAAATTAAACTACAATTTTTAAACTTATGTATGTAATAAAAAAGAAATATAAAAAAAGAAATCATTATTCCTTTTAAATTTCACCTGAAAGAAAAATAAAAAAAGCCAGGAAAATGTGTAACAAATGCTCAGTAAAGCTTAATGGCATTTCCAACACCTCTTTAGTACTTAACATTTCTTAAATAGATATTTAAAACATTTTTTCCCAACTTCCTTAAAAGTATTTTTTAAAAAATAAATAATATATAAATACTTCATGATATTTACCAAAATTTATTTAGGTTTGTATTTGTGTTAATGTTATTAGTCATCTATTACATCTAAGTTTCTTTTATTGTCAACATTTTTTTCCTTCAAGTTATACCCTACAGAGAGTTAAAAGAATGTGTCATGTTTTTGGTAGCTACCAATTAACACTGTACAACAAAAAAAAATTATATGGTCCTAACAACTGATTCAGCTAGAGGGCAGCAAAAAATATACACACGTATAACAGTGATTTGATAGTTTACATCTGGCACTCATACTGCACTTTTATGTAAAACATCACGAGAAATATTTATGTGGAACATCTTACCGCGCTATGTCACCGTTGAGGGGAATTTTTTTGTTCCTTATTCAATAAAGGGATAAAAACACCAATACTGCATAGAGTTAGAGGGTTATTATCAGAGATACCGCAAATATGCAATTTCATGTTTTTTCCTTTGCGATGTATGTAGGCACAAATAAGATATTTATAAGAATCGATTTGTTAGTGCATATTTTTGCATTTTTTACCCTTTATACCATGTTTTTGCATATTTTACACTTAGTGGCATATTTAAGGATTTTTTTTATCTTTTGAAGCATATTTGGCTGTTTTCTGCATATTTTGGTTTTTTTCCATTTCAATATGCTTATTTACTATGGTATTCATTTAATAAGGTCTTTTGCTTTAATCAATTAATCGCTCGATTAGTTAATGGATCTTTTGTCTTAATCGGTTAATTTGAGTATTCATCGGTTAATCGATTATTAAAGTTTTTTCAAAAATCAAGTAATTTCAATAAAGAAAATCCTTAAATTATTTATTATTTTGAGTTTATTAGAAAAAAAAGAATAAAATAACATATATAACAATTTTTGAACTGAATCAAGCGAAAAATAAAGAATTAATAAGTATATATTAATTAAAAAATTAACAAGTTTGTGCGATCATATTATTATTAGTTATTTCAATAGTTTAGTTTTAGTTTTGATAAAACTTGACTTAGAAAAATCCTTTCACTTATCGTAAATGTTGAAAAAATCGAAAGCAATCCATAATACAGAATAACTGGTTTTCAGTCCTTTTCCTGCATTTCTCTGAACATTTAAAATCTATCATTATGCCATTAGAGACCTATTTTATTTTTTCAAATTCTTAACACTTCTAATTGTTTCGATTATTTATGTTAAAAGATTTCTTGTATTACTATCGATAGTTTCTTGTGTTGTCAGGTCACCATCCGACTCATACTGGCAGAAATTTTCACCGAACATTCAACAAAAAAGTTTATTTCTGAATTCCTTAGTTTCCGTTTTTGTACTGTATTTTGAAACACTGTTGCTAGAAGGAAATATTGCTGACTGGAGGTATAAACTTATTGAATTCGCTGTTCATTAAATTTAATTCTTAGATTTTTAATTAAATCGTTGAGGGTGCTGTTGGTTGATTAGTTATCGCGTTTAACTACAAACCCTAAGGTCTTGAGTTCAAGACTAGTTTCAGGCAAGCCAACAACATCATGATTTTTTTTTTTGATTTCAGGCATTGTTTATTTGTTTCTGTCCTTAAAAACGTGCGAACTTTTGCAATAACTAGAAACAGAAATGAATAAACAATGCCTCAAATTATATAAAAAAATAAAATTTAGTTATGAGTTTTAGTCGAACTGTATATGGGTTAATATCCAAAGAAATTTAATTATTCTGGCTTGAGTTCGGTTTTCATTTAATATTTCAATTAAATTATTTTTTTAGAGATAAATGTGAAGCATGTAGACAAAGAGAAATTTGACTGCACGGATGGTTGAATTGACATATTTTGATAGCTCCCGCTAATCTCTTCAGGGTTCTCTTCCGCTTAGACCACTCGTCCAAAATCTGCGGTTTGCAGTTAAGTAGTAAAATAGTCAAAAGTAAAATTTATTTTAATATAAGTAGCACCTGCAATAAAAACGCTTAAAAATCGTGTATTTTTATGGAATAACACATTGCTGATGGTGCGAATGATAAAGTTTTATGCAGCCTTGGATGCAGCTTGAAAATATCTTTTAAATGACATAATTTTTTTTTACATGTTGTAATGCGAGAAAATACCAAAATATGTAAAAAAAACTACAAAAATATATCTCTTTTAGACACGATCCAGCTCACGGGATGTAAATAATTTTATTACGGTTCTTGATTAGGTCGGATTATACTAAAATGATTCTTCGCGTTGTTACAATACCAAATTCACGTCGTTTCAACTTAAATAAGTTTTTATTAAACATCTTGTTATTTCGGTATCAAATTCACGTTGTTTCAACTAGAAATAACTTTGATTTCACCTGATTTTTCATATTATTTCAGTATCAACTTCATTTTGATTTAATTGTACTGGAATATTGAATAAACATTGAAGGTTATTGTAAAATCATGTTGCAAAATTCTGCAATATCACTAAAGATTTTAAAGATTTTAATATGAAGTTTTTCTGTGTGTACTAAAATATACTTATATTCGTAGTGTTTAGACCAAATATTGTCTAATCCAGGGCAAAAATATTATTGGTGTGCGAAAATCTTGATTTTTATTAATTGAGTTCGCCCACAAATAGAACGGAATTTTTTATTTTTTTATTATTTATGAATTTTAAAAACACCATAGTATTATGCTTTATATATTAATTGTTAGCATTTATCTGTTTTTGTTTTTATTTTATTTATTTGCTTTTAATTGTGAAAACCAAATGCACACAAGAACAAATTAGATGCTTACAAGGAAAACACAAAACTGACAGACAAGCACTCAGCCAAGGGTGACAACAAAAAGTATTTTGAAAGCATACAGCCATTTTTTTTATAACCAAAGCTTGATTGCAAACAAACTGCTCTAAAATAGTATGATTCTTGTTATATTTTATTGTTGTAGAATCATACTATCGTTGCATTTTTAAATATACTATGGCTGTAGTTAAATTTTTTTAAACAAAATATATTGTTAAATGCAACAACTTTTGAATTTTTATGATTGCTAATAATATCATGATTAAATGTAAACATGAATTTGTTTGTCGTAAACTAATTAAGGTAATAATAATTTATTTGCCACAACCATACACTATATCGGGAAACATGACATTGTTCACGCAACCATGACACAATCATAACTTTTTTTTCTCCTTTTAGGGCCACGACTACTTTGAGGCTTTTCTTCTATTGGGGTCGAGTACACAAAATTCGACACAGCTGCTAACTTATTTTCTACTCAATTTTCAAGTATTTAACAATTTTGCTATTTAGAATTAAATTGTGTAAATCCCATAAAGATCTTACAAATGATAAATGACCATAAGCTTTTTTCAACAATTTTATTTCATGTTTGTTTCCTTGTTGTTATTTTCCATTTGAAAAACAGAAAATAAAGGGGAAATATATTGTGTACGAGTATTAGGAAAAACTCTGCTTGTTTGTCTGCCAGATTGACTGGCATATTAAAAATTTCCATCTTATGAAAGCAAGTATGTTTACATTTAGGCGCATTGCCTTTTTTCGTATAAACTTTTCTACTCACATTTGATGGTAAGGCTTTAGACATTTAGATTCTTAGAGGAGGGTGGGTGACTTTGTCATAAATTTTTTTTTACTTTTTCTTTTTATTTTTGGGAAACTTTTTCAAGCGTTTTTAAGCAAAATCTATTGCATCTGTCTTGTTATCTTTATTTTTCATTTTTTAAATATATTTAAAGTATCTTCTTATAGCATTTATTTGTAGTTACATTTTTGTGTGTTACTTAAGCCATAATATTTCCAAGTTGTTTTTATATGTTATAAGTATATACAAATTCCAATTTTCTCAATATTTTGGCTTGTAACAGTTTTTCACAAGTTTATCTTTATTGATGCGTTAAATTTGTTTTTAATAAATATCTATAAAAAGTTGGTAGCTTTTAGCACAAATTTTTTCATTCATATATAAGGGTCGCAAATTGTAAATGGTATTAAGCGTTTTCCAATAGCCATATTAATAGTTAAAATTTTCTAGGGTAGTTAATATCATATTTACAGTTTTTTTGTTTATTTAGGATAATGGGCTTAAAAAAGTACAAGATTGATTCAATGGAATACTGAAAATAAAAATTCAGATATAAAAGACAAATCAAGCTAATCATATTAAAATAACAAAATAAATTGATCTCAATAGCAGAGTGCTCTGAAAAAGCAAACGGGAGCATTGAATATTTGGAACAAATAATCTGAGTTTGGCAATTTTTTTACTAACCAAAATTAAAAGAAAACACGTAGAACTATAAAAGTGCTTTAACTTGTTACAATTACAATATCTCTCATATTCTATTTCGTTTAATTAATATGTTACATTCCTATTCACAGGCTGCGGCTGTGACAAACAGAACTCGTGATGTTTCTCTTGCTGCAAAGAAACCTACAAACAGGAGAATATCGTCAGGAAAGCCTCTCAAGAATTACACAGAGAAGTTAGTGACAAGCAAGAAAGAAAAACTTCATCTCTGGGAACAGTTTTATTCGGGAATGCTTTCCACCTCAAACAATGTGTGTTATCAAATATGCGACTGTAACTCCCACCTCCAGAACTCTGATATATCCTCCGATTGCCCGACAGTCAATGAAATACGTGACTCAATTAACACCTTGAAGCGCAATAAATCTCCAGAGACAGACAATATCACTACCGAATTACTTATAGCTGATTCCACCACCAGCGCTCATTTGCTCAGACCACTTATTGCCAACTTTTGGGATAGTGAAATTCTCCCTGATGATCTTTCAGAAGGCGTGATTATTATTCTCCCGAAAAAAGATGGCCTTTGATACTCTATGGAGCGCACTTGAGAGCAAAGGTGTGCCCGCCAAATTTATACACCTTATCAGGGGTCTGTACAGTAACGCTACATTTCGAATCTTGCATGTAAAACAGCTCAGCAACAAAATCGCTGTAAATATTGGAGTGCGACAGGGTTGTGTGTTATCATCACTACTATTTAATTGCGTCCTTGACTTAGTGATGAAAAAGGCCACAAACGTATGAAGAGGGATTAGTTGGGGTCTGCAGGATAAGCTAGAAGATCTTGATTAGGCTGATGATATTTGTCTTCTTAGTCATTGACGAACCAACAGCACGATGATGTGAAAACTTTTTGCTACTTGGGCAGCATATTTGAAAAATCTGGTGGCTCAAAAGCTGACATTGCTGCACGGATCAACAAAGCTGTACAATCCTTCGGTCACTTAAAACTTATTTGGAATTAAGCTTATTTAACTCCAACGTAAAAACCACACTACTGTATAGGTGTGAAACATGGAATGCTGCAACACGTGACATCCAATCCATACAAATCTTTGCTAGCAAGTGCTTACGTAAAATACTCCATATATTCTGGCCCACAACAATAAACAACTGCTTCCGAAAGTGGCGCTACTCTGTTCTGATGTTAAGTTGATGTTAATTTTTCCCTTATTCCTTGGAATATTAATCATGCCCAATTCTTTCTGAATATAACGTTACGAACCTTAGCCTAATAATCAATTTAGATTCACAAAGCAAATACGTTCGAAATAATCATATTAACAAACAATTTTAATTTCAATTTATCTCAATGAAACTTAACTTCTAACATATAATAAGAAACATACTTAATAATTTCTTTATTCTTATAAACTTGAAGTTTGTTAAAAAAATTATAATTCTTTCACAAGGGATAAACAAGCCATAGCAGAAGATATATTTTTTTTTATTAAAATTTGAAATCCGATATTTCTGTAATTTTCTTGAATAAATGCGTAAGTCGACTTAGGTAGATTTTGAGTTATTAATGCGAAATAGCTCTTTTTTAAAAGTAAAAATTTTCGCGGTACCATGGGCCAGTCTGGATATTTTTTCACGCACAACAACTTGACATCTATATTGATTTCATAAATTTTCAGCAATAACGACTTAAGTATTTCTGTGTGATGAATTATTTAAACACAAAAGCAGAGATGTAATATTATTATCTAAGTCACAGTTCACACTATGAAAGCTTTCTTTCAGAAAGTCTGAGAAAGTTTGGGTGAGAGGGGAGAGAAGAATGGGAACGGGTACACGCTTTCATGTTTTTTTGAAATTTCCTCTTGTTTTGTAATTCGTAATGGCCTACCTGATGTTGGCTGCAGCTTATTTTTATATTCTCTTTTACATTTCATTGAAAAAATTTCCCTCTTATTTTGTAATTCGTAATGACCAACCTGATGTTGGCTGCAGCTTATTTCTATATTCTCTTTTACATATCATTGAAAAAATTTCAATGGATATGAATGAAAGTTTAAAAGAGAATTAAAGAAAAATTTCTGAAAGAAAACTTTCATAATCTGAACCGAGACTAAACACATTTTGATATCTTTTTAAATATTTTGTTCTATTTTACTTAGTAAATATTATTAATGCCGACATATACGGTTTTTTGCATCCTTGCTAGGATCTCGTTCTTACGTTATTTTTATCTAAAAGTTTCATACAAAGTTGTTTGGGCACATATATGCCGAAAGTGTTAAAAAAAACTAACGATGTTCATACTGTGGTCACAATTTCAGATATATTATGCTTTTCTCTACTGAAAAACTCAATTTTAAGACATACACCTTTGTTCAAGAGAGCCAATGATTTGTTTATAGAACATCGAGTTTGACATTAAGCTACTCCATCAGCATCGCTGTTGATATTTGTCATTGAACAGTAGTAACAAGCAAATATTATAAGCTATTCTCTAAAGACCGCCTGTTATGTATTCTCCTTAAATAACTATACAAATCCACTCACGAAATAACAGCCTAAGTAGACTCAAAAGAGAATTAAGTTAAGGGCCAAAGTAGAGATAAATTATTATTGAATAATCAATGGATACCATCCAACAAATTGGGAAAATTTGCAAATAGTACCAAATGAGTCACGGGGGTACCATCGTATTTGTTTTGGTTTCAATAGTACCAAAAAAAAAGTACAATTGCACCAACTTTATCATCCCTGGTCATCTTAATATAGATAACTTTTATTACTCATACGCAGTAGTTGATAGTGAATAAAATCAATAGTATATATGTTAGGGTGATTTTTTTGCAGGTGTTTTTTTCAGTCGCCACCTAAAATTCTTTAGCCTTCACTAGTAATTTTAACTATTTTCCGAAAGCTTGGAAAGATTTTCCATACAAAATATACGTAAAAATAATGTGTTTTTCTTAAAAGTTCTATAACTCACCCACATTTTATTCTATTACATTGTGCTTGGAATAAAACAATCTTCAAAATCGCTTATAGCGAATATATGTGACTTGTAATAATGGGGATTTCATGTATCCTCATTATAGAGAGGTGGATATTTATACCGATTGCCTGAACCGAACTATAACCGTAATCTCTCCAAGCTTATTTTGTTTTGGATATTATAACCCGTCCTGCCTTACCTCTACCGTCCAAAGGAGATTTTTTTTTTGAAAAACAAAAGCTAAATTTAAAACTTTGCTTTTAGAAATTATAATATAATATAGACTAAATTAACAACATGTAGAGTTATTAACTTAGTTACTTAGTTTTACTTAAACAAAAGTTTTGATTAAATTTAGCTAAATCTTTTATTTTATTCTTTTCAATCACAAAAGTTTTATAAGAAATAATTCACTTTATTTGTTTCCTGTTGAAATCTCTCAATAATAAAATCCAATTTTTTCAACGTTTGCACGTTTATTTACTTACTTGATTCTATAGTTCATTTAAGCAGGAACTGACTGACCACTCTCAATTCCATACGCATTATTAATTCAATAAGATAAATAACTAAAAAAAAAACTCTTAGAAAACTAATAGAACGAATATTAGATTTTGTCTGTAAATAAAGTTGAATCGAATCTTAAATCAAGTCAAAGCTGATTGAATGCTTAAACGAATTTTATGGTAGAAGATTTGTATTACGTTTAATTTAATACTTTTCTATACATCATTGATTTGTTGAGATCAATAAACCACAATAAATATATTTTACTATATGGTTACAGTGAAACGGAACTGCTGTAAATGAAACTTATTTTTAGTTCTTAAAAGGAGAAACGAGAAAACTGCAATAAAATGGCGAAAAGAACTAAATTGAACGATAGATTAATATGATATTAGTATAGCCAACGGAGGGCACAATTAATTGTCTGTATTACAGCTGTCAATAATTTTATTAAGGTTCATAGAAAATTTGTCCAAACGTCATAAAAATGTCTTAAATAAGCCACAATAAATATAATGCAACCAACTACAATAGTACAGCCCCACGAATTGCAATTGACTTTTGCCCCTTCAAAAATTTATCAAATTTTTTTACATATATACTATATTAAAACAAACTACATCATTGATTTTTTCCATCACGTCACAATTTTTTTTTATGAGCGTACCTAATATCTTTACGACGTATAGCAGTATATGTCGGACATCGACCAATAAAACACAATTGGATAACTATCAAAATTTAATAATAATAAGGTAAGCTCAAAAACTCAATGGTTTCTTAGTTATTCGTAAAACAAATTTGAAGAATTAATTTTTTTTTCATATATTTTTTTTTCTAAAATTTCATAAGAAATTCAAAACTACAAAATACTGAACTTTGGAACATTATCTTTAAAGGCAAATGTGTTAAGAATAAAATAAGCTAAATATTATGAAAATCGGCTAAAAATTATAGACTTTATTAGTAATTTAGTGAAAATATCCAAACTCACAAAAATATTAGTTAGGTAGAAGTATAAAATTATATATGGACCTGATATGGAAAAACTTAGCACACAGTATTTTGTACCGCATCAATCTGATTAAGAAACATTGTTTGTTTAGAGCGAGAAAAGAAAATTAAAAAAAACTTGTGTTTTTACCTAAAGTAATTTTTGTGAGTTTGGGTGTTTTCACTAAATTACTAATAACGTCTACAATTTTTAGCCGATTTTCATAATATTTAGCTTATTTTATTCTTAACACATTTGCCTTTAAAGATAACGGTCAAAACTTTAATACTTTGGGGTTTAAAATTCTTATAAGTTATTAGAAAATAAAATTCTTAAATTTAAAAAATAGAAATAATTTTTAATATTATTTTACGAAGAAATAAGAAACCATTGATTTTTTTTCTTACCATATTAAAATGATTTGAAGCAAATTTTGTTAGTTACCCGATGGTTAACGTCAGGCGTACTGCCTTCGAGTTATGGTGAATTTTCCTGGTATACCTCGTGAAAATATTAGGTAGGATATTTAAAAAAATGTTGACGTGATGGAATTTTTTTTATATTTTTTGTCTGGAGCTTAGTACCTAATACCTATCCAAATTGCTTTTCAATTTCTTAAGGGGGAAACCATCGTAAGGTTTTGTTATTAATGAAATTAAAAAAACAACAGTAATATAAATAAAAAAATTCCCTCAAATAAGCTTATTCAATTTATTAAACTCGCTTACCTTTAACTCTTTTGCTTTTTCTACAACAACACTAATTCATAGAAGAGCAAATAAATATTGTTATTATCATTGCAAAAGCAAAAACAAAATCTACAAACACACATTTGTTTTTTTTTAGTCTAATACCCTGCAAACAATTGGAAGATATCCCCTAAAGCAATAGTTTAGAAATATCCCTAAATTGTCATCTAGATGAAAATAATCAAAGTAATATTTTTATTTTGTTTCTTTTTAAGAAAATATAGACAGAAAAAATATTTAAATAATAAATTTTATATAAAAAATATATGTATAATAATTAAATCAAAAATTTTAAAATCTCCAGCAACATTAATATTAAAAATGCAAAATCTTCTTTTGATTTTCCTAATGCTATTTTGGCGATATCTTCTTATTTTCTAATAAGTAGTTATCTGGCGATATTGCTAGTTTATCATCTAGAAGTATCGCTTTCGTATTGCGAAGGAGTATTGCCATCAAGACACGTTTCTTCCCGAAGGAAGTATCTTCCGCAATACGAAATCGATTATTGCCGCAATAATATTTTTCATCCAGGCAATACGTTTGGCAATATATATGGTGTATTTCTGTGTTTGCTGGGTATTTCCATGTGTACATACATGCATGTGTACTACTATATGTGCATGTATTAGTCTCAATTTTAAACGCTCTCACATTTATTAATAAATATCTCTAATAGGCAGATTTTGTAAAAAATTTCGTTTCTAAACGTTTCAAATTTTTATGAAAAGTAGCGCAAACACGTTTAAAAAAAAATGTTTTTCATATAATTTTCATAACGCAAAAATCGTTTGTATTTACAAAATCTGGCCTTAAATTTGTATAAGAGTATAAGCAGCAGTACAAAAAATGGTCTTGCTTATTAATGATATAGATTCTTAAGTTCTATAATAGCGGATGTTTTTAAGACTCAAACATTTTTCTATTGCTTTTCTAAATTGCTCATATTTTATATCAAGTGATTTTTAACTTAAGTTACCGTAAAGTAAGTAGTAATCAATCCCACCGTGCATGATTTATGCAGTTCTTAGCCCGTAATTAAATATATCCGTCTTGTTTGAGAAAAGAGTTCTTGACTAACTCGTATAACTTCTGGTATTGCTTTTTGGATTGTTAGCTCAGCTAACTGAATTGAAATAAGCCATAAAATGTTCATTTCCCCCTCAAACGGGCGATATATGTATACGCAAACACTTGTTAAAAGTAATGCCAATTTTAATTGAACGTTTTATAATTTCTTTTTTTTTTTGCTGTACGCTGCACAGTAGGATGATAGTAAAAATAATGGTAAACTACTGATTATATTACCAAATGATTTAGCATAAATTCATAGAGGAAGTCCAAAGCTTTCAGAAAACTTAATTCTTAAAATCTTTGTGGAAATACAAATTATTATTTTTATTATTTCTATGTGATAAGAAAATAAAGATCAAATAAAATATTTTAGAAGAGAAAATTAAAAATTGCTTCACTATTTTATTTACATCATTTTCGGCTCTATCCTAATAACTCTTTTCTTTTTTTTTATATGCAGTTGTGTACTCTTTTATTTATTTTTACTCATTTACCCTGAAGGAAGCCAGGCGCCAAGTGTCTCCAAGTAACCATTTTTGTCGACAAGTTTGGTGACATTGTCAACGAATCGTCTACAGTTTTTATTTTGCCTTCAATAGGCAGAGAAGTATTTGACAGTTACAAAACTATTTTTTATTGTCTCATTTTGAAAACATGCGGCTGAGCGCATATATAAAAGTATTCAAAAAATCCAATTTAATTGCCTTATCCAGGGTGTATCTAACAGGTGCGATCACTAGCTCAGCTGATCCACTTGATTAAACGTCAAGCTTAGTAGTGCTGATGAAATGCTCATGATATCACCACTACCTTTAAACTATCATGTTTGGCATTTACAACAAATTTTCTACTGTTTTAGTAATTACCTTACCTGTTAAATATGCCTTGGCATTATCTAGTGAAAAGTGTCATAGTTCTTGACTAGAATCTTTTGAAATGCACTAGTGAGTCTCTGGTGAAAATTTCTCAATGTGGTACCATAAGAACCACGTAATCCATAGAAAGTCAAAAGTTCCGAAGTAACTAGTGGAATCTCAATGACAAGCACATGTTAAATGTCTATAGCGCAGAAGTCTGTGGTATAAGTATTCAGGAGTACTGGGGACAAAGTCAATAGTGAATCAGTACACTTTTATTATCGATATTTCCTTCAGGGTTGTTATTGATTCACATACATGTGTATGAGTACACAACTAATGTATAAGAACATGTCTTTCTATTTTAAGGTGTAAATAAAAAGGAAGTCTCTGGCACATCATATAAAAGGACAGAATTAAAAAAACACAACAGAAAGAACAGATTATATCATCATGTTTCTTTCAGTACTTTTTTAAGCTGCAGCAGGTAACATCAGCCAAAGGCAAGCAGTAAAAGCTTAATGTTCTGCTAACCAAAATAAAAATGTATATAAATTGTGCAAAGCACACAAACTCAAATATTTTTCAGAATTTTTATAAAACAAGACAAGAAAAAAAAGAAGAAGAACACAAAATCTTTTTAAAAAGAACATCGATACAGTTTAATCTGCAGGAATAATAGTGATGTCCTGGACAGAGTATCCCGCTTATTTCTGAAGTTCTAGTGAATTCTTATACAAAGATATTCTTGACTTAGTTGTAGTTAGTGGACGGAGTTTAGGTATCTACTCTACTTCATCTTTGTATAAACGAATATTGGCATCCTGTTAATCTCGCCTTTAAAGATTGCAAATATCAGGTTACTTCATTTTACTGTGAATAAGATCTGCATTTATTCAATGATATCAAAGGCATTCAGTATATTTCATTTCGGGTACAATTAGCTTTATAGTCCAGTAATTCAAATATAAATATTTTTGGTAATAATAAATGAAAACTTTGAGTAGAGTCCCCCGAAATCTTCAAAACATATAATTTGTGTATTGTTTGAATTAATTATAACTCTTTACACAAACCACTATTTTTTGCTTAACATTCTCTGATTTTCATCTCAAAAGTATTCGTTACACCTCTGACTTGCATATCAATACAAAATATTTAAATACAAGTTTTTCAGTCCGTTAAACTTTTGCATGCAGCATTAGCAAGTAGTACAATTTATGAGAGATATTTATAGAGTAAAATCTTAAATACCCAGTGGTATATGAAACGAAGTACCTAGATAATAATCGATGATGCAGGATGACGTTCTAAGCCAGAAATCTAAGTACTTAGATTGTAATGTCCGTGTAATGTAATATGTCATTTACTAATAACAGCTTCGATAATTTTGCATTTTGTATGTGAGAATTTCGCTGCATTTCATGGAATTTATCCCTTTTATATGTTCAACGTAAAAAATTGTGGCATATTTTTGGGCTATACACTAGTCGGCATAAGTATTTTGACGAAACAGTTTTCTGACTGTTGAATCTGGCTTAGCTTAATGTCGTCAAAGAACGGCGCGAAAATGATGCGCAAAACATAGAATCTATTTTTAGCTCTTTTCATGCGAAATTTTATATTGTTTCCTTTTGCATTCTCTTTCTGCTGATAATAATGCATGAAGACGACAAATTTTTGCGTGGCATACGTATTTTGACGGTGTTTTTGTGGCTTTTTGTTTGCATTTCTGAGCTCGTTAAAGCGGAACAACTTTTGTATTTAAGTTTAATTAAAAATAAAAATAAAATAAAAATAAAAATTGATTAAAACGCGTTATAAACCATTGATAAGACGGCAGAGTTGAGTTTGGTTACCAGATCTTCGATGGTAGCAAAGTTTAACGCTGGAACAGCAGTAAAAGACATTGCAAAAGAGTTAAATGTGTCGCCTCAAACTGTGCACTATCAAATTAATAAGTTTAAAAAGCTTAACGACGTAAAAAACTTAACGAGAACAGGTGCAAAACGTAAAACAACACACACTGAAGACCGAGTCCTTCTACGAGAATTAAAAAAAAATTGTTTTCTGAAGCCTCAATCTGCAGCAGATCAATGGAATTTGACGGCCAAGATCCCAGTCAGTGAGCGCACTGTTAGACGACGTTTAAAGGAAGGCGATTTTAAAACAATTAAAGCTAAGGACGTGCCGTGCATAACAAAATCAAAATAGCTTAAAATACTGGCCTTCACGAAGGAACATCTGCACAAGCCAAAGGAGTTCTGGAGAAGCGTTCTATGGAAAGATGAAAGCTCCTTTGAGTATAACTCATCCAAAAACACATTTTTTGTAAGATTGCCAAAGGTGGTACGTCAAATGAAACGACCAGCTTATCAAAAAGTGAGCCATGGTGGAGGCTCTGTCATGTTCTGCGGATGTGTTGCGTATAATGAGCTGGGTGACCTGGTTCCTGTCACCGGCTCGATGAACCAAAACCAATATTTGTTTACGCTAAATGAAAATGCCTTTCCTTCTTTTGAAAAGCTTATTGGGGAATCATTTATCCTGCAACAGGATAATGGCCCGTGCCACAAAGCCCGGATGATTACTAAGTTTTTGAAGGATATTGGTGTTAATACCTTAGACTGGCCACCTCAAAGTCCAGATTTAAACATTATAGCAAACGTCTGGTCTCTGAAACGCAAAAGAACAGTTTCGGTTAATAAAACCAGAGACGAGACAATTACTGAGGTCACTTCCTTATGGGAAGAGATATCTCCAGAGATTCTTAAACATTTAGTGGATTCAGTACCAAGACGGCTTCAAAAAGTTATTGAAGCCAAAGGAGGATATATATTTTACTAACTTCTTCTTCTTCTTTTCTTTACATGTGTTAAGTTTAAACTAGGGATGTAACGAATACCGATACCGATACCGATATATCGCCGATACTTCAGATTTTTCGGTATCGGCGATGTTTTACTGCCGATACGACGATACTTTTAAACATTTTTTCAGAGTTTTTTTTAGCAAATAATTTATTTTTGTTCGATTTTACCATGAATTAAATACACTTCGTTATTTTTTAAATCTTATTAATATCAATTTTAAAAATTAATAGTAACGAGTGATTTTTTTGCTATTATCTTTTTGGCAACACTAGTTTTGACAGCTCACGCACGTTTTGTATTTTGTGTCACTGTCAAACATCTTCAGTTTGGTCTATAATTTAATCATGAATCGTCTTACAAACGAACAACGCTTGCAAATTATTGAATTTTATTACCAAAATGCGTGCTCTTGAAAAGTTAGATGATGATCCACTTTTTTATCGAAGAATTGTGTTCAGCGACGAGGCTCATTTCTGGTTGAATGGATACGTGAACAAGCAAAACTGCCGTATTTGGAGTGAAGAGCAGCCAGAAGCATTGCAAGAGCTACCAATGCATCCACAAAAAACAACCGTTTGGTGCGGATTATGGGCTGGCGGCATCATTGGGCCGTATTTCTTCAAAGATGATGCGTATCACAACGTTACTGTGAATGGTGAGCGCTACCGTGCGATGATAACAAACTTTTTTCTGCCCAAAATGGAAGAGCTTGACTTGCATGACATGTGGTTTCAACAAGACGGTGCCACATGCCACACAGCACGCGAAACAATGGACCAATTGAGAGGCGAGTTCGGTGAACAGTTTATTTCACGCTTGGGACCAGTCAATTGGCCGCCCAGATCGTGCGATTTAACGCCTCTAGACTATTTTTTGTGGGGCTATGTTAAGGCTAATGTCTATAGCGACAAGCCCGCTTCGATTGACGCACTGGAAGCCAACATTGCCAACATTATTCGTGAGATACCGGCCGAAATGTTGGAAAGAGTATGCCAAAATTGGACTAAGCGGATGGACCATTTGAGGCGCAGCCGCGGCCAACATTTGCATGAAATAATCTTCAAACATTAAATTATATCGACCCAACTATCGATCCAAATAAATATTTCATGCATTTTTCTGAATTTTATGTGTTTTTTTTTTTACTTTCCGATAGTTCTTATTTTGTAAAAAAATTATTTATTTTTTTGTTAATTTTACCATGAATTCAAATTCGAGCCATTGTTTTTTAAATCTTATTCCAACAAAAAAGAGATACTCCAAAGAAGTCATGAAAATGTAGAATTCGCGATCTGGAAGTATTGCAAATTTGGATAATTTCTAATTAGTTTTACATATCCTTGCCATTGCAACAAGTTCTGTTTTTCGATTACCAATCACCGAATTGGAAGCGATGCTAGGACAAATTTCTTTTTCGGTATTCCTTGAGGAAAAAGGATAAAAAAGTACCCATTTTCACAATTTTTTTTATGCGAATTTAAACTCAGAACTATATTTTCATGTAAATTTAAGTGAATAAATATAAACTTAGAAGTCTTTTAATAATTAAGCTATTAAGTTATTTAGATGAATATTAGTTGATAAATGTCCTTTAAAAAAATCGATTTTTTAAAAAGCATGGCGAGTATTTTTTTTAAATTATAAAGGAATTAAACAATTTTTCTTGCTTTTCTACTAATTATCTGCATATTTTTAATATAGATTTGTTGGAAGCAAGGAAAATGTAGCTCCTTAAAAATTACTTCCAATGTTTTATCAATTTTAAATATTCTCTCTTATAATGTAATTTTGTATAATAAAAAATTGCACTTGAGTTTTGTTAATCTAAACTTGAACTCAATTTCAATATTCGTATCGGTATCGGAATCTGTATCGGCGATATTTATTTTTAAATATCGGTATCGGTATCGGTTCGGCAAAACGGCGTATCGTTACATCCCTAGTTTAAACACTGTTATCTTAGTATTACGTTCTTGTCAAAATACTTATGCCAACACATGAAACTACAAATTAATTTACATCTTTTTAAGTTTCTATGAAATAATATTTGTTTGCTCATTTTTAAGTTTGTATAAGTTATAAATAAAAAGGAAAAAATAAACAATTTTTAACAAGGCCGTTTAAATATCAAACGTAAAAATGCACGATTTTTATTTAAAAAAAAAAAACTTAAACAGTCTATGACACGTTTATATTAAATCTAAATGATAGAATAAGCTACTAAGTATTGCTTACATCAGCGATTACGCAATGGGTATTTTTACCACTGGGTACATATGACAGAGAAGCGGCGAGTAGATATAAAAGAGAAAGTATTTGTCATCTTAATTTGTGTGCTTCTAGTTTGCCACTATAAATAATATATCTACGATATAAATCCAATACATAGTTACAAAAAGCAAATATGCAAAATAGAATGCTTAAACTACTATCAGTGTAATTTTTAATTTTAGATAAGCCAAGTCAATATCTTACAAAACCATTTATGCATGTCAGAGAATCTTGCTCACATATCAACATTTTACTGCATGTCGTTGTGTACTATTTATCAAAAGTACAGATCTTTTAGTTATATCATCTATATGCTATTGTATTTACGAGTAAACTAACTGCAATCTGTATAATTTTATTTGTTCTTAACAAGATATTTGTAGGGGTATTTTTATTGCTAATTTTTACGTTTCCTTTTTAGTTCTCATTTCCCTCCCCCACCTTTCAAATATTTCCATCTAATAGACAAGTTCTTTTACAGTAACAACTAGTAGGGATTTAAATGATTTTATGTGTGTCAGTGTTTGGTCATTGCTTTTGAAATTGGAATGACAGCAGGGATGTTACATTTTATATCAAAGATTAAGTTTCTTTTTATGTTAAAGTCAGTTTGTTGCTTAAAGGCATACTTTTCCTAACATCAATTTAAGTGGGGGTTAAAGTATTTGATAGTTGCGTTATTGACACTTTCGTATAGCAAAAATTTTATCTTAAACATTTTCTTTAGTTGTTTGTTTTCTGTAAATAAAAAAGGAAATTAAGAAAAAATAATATTTGCCATATTATGGCTTAAGGGCAGTTGAAATTAAATTTTGGAATATATAAATAGTTTTATAAATAGAATTAAAATCGTTTGCACTAGTAATAATCAGGGCGCAGATTTTCATGCAAATGCATGTGTTTTGTGGTGATAGATAAAGAGGTATTGATTAGTTATCTATGCGAATCAACAAATTTTAAGTAGTTTGGCATTGATTTGTTGTTGCATATTTTTGCATATTTTGGTGCTAAGGGCATATTTTTGCATATTTTGGCAATAAATGCATATTTTGTCATAAGAAATATTTAGTGCATATTCTTAATTTTTGAAAAAAAAAAAATAAATTGATTATGGAGGGCAACCGAGCCTCAGTTGGGATACCAGTTGCTGAAAATGATACTACTGATGGCAACTGGCAACTGAGAGCTGTCAATTTCAGTTGCTACCCAGTAAACAATTTTCATGTTTTTTGAAGCACTAAAGAAATAAAGCGCTTCATAATTCGCTTTAAAATATGAGCTTGTTCAGAAGCTGATTTCATAGCGTCACAACAATGCAAGTTTTGAAGCAAGAAAAGTATTTGCTTTTTTACTTATACAAAAGCTTCGTACACAAGCTATACAAAAAAGCTTATTTTATAGTTCTGATCCATAGCTGGCTTATAAGCGAGAATGAAGAGTGAGTTTATTTGAATTTCTTGGTGCCGTTTTGCAACAGTATTTTTGGTCGAATGATTGGTACGTTGGACTTCAAACCTGAAGGTTCTTAGTTCGATACTAGTTGAAGTTAAAATAACGAACATTGAGTAAAAATATGAAGTTAATAAAATTAAATAAAGTAACGAAATAAGAAAAATTCAAAATGGCGTTAACGACGCCAATCCACATCGAACCATTTTTTTTCATATATTTTCAGTTCTAGTGCTGAAAATGTTGATGATTTTCAGCGCTTCAAATGCGCTTTTGTGAGCAAAAATGTAGTACTCCAATCCGGGAACTCGCCATATAAAAATCAGCAGCGATATCAGCAGGTTTGTCAGCGCTACTTTATTCCATAATAGTAGAAACCTGCTTTATTTGAAGCAAGTTTTTACTGGGTATTTAGTGCCTTTTTGGCAACCATTGCCTTCAATTGCTTTATATAAAAAACCCAAATATGTTTCTTTTATTTTTTTCTCATTTCATATTATTTTAGTTTTGCTACTTTGTTCGTAGGTAAATGCATATTTTTGCGCATATTTTTCATTTTTGGGTGCATTTGTTAAGCGCTTAGAATCAATTTTTAGTACCATGAAAGTCCGAGCCCTGGTAATAATATATAAAAAATGCGTAAACTTTAGCTACTGTCAAACTTGGCAAATCTTTGTGGAAAAGATAAACGTGACCTACAGATAAACTAAAATTTTAATTTCTTTAATTCCAATATTTTTTTAAATATCGGTACGCATTTATTCAAAGTTGTATAAAAATAGAGAGTAGAGCTAAATCAATTTTGTAATATAAAAACCAAGTTAAATTACATTAATACTGAGCAAAAGAAATTGTTGAACGATTTTTAAAGTTAAGTATAAAAAAAAAGATTCGGTATATAAATTTTGTACTAATAATTTTATTCTAAAAACTTTTATTCTAATAGCATTTTAGAGCATACCAAACCAAAGTGACACAAAATTTGAAGTGTCCTTAAAATCCTTTAAAACAATACTAATACGCAAACACTTTGTTTAAGTAATTAAATGCATACAAGAAACAGGTGTTTAAACAGTTGTCATTTACACAAGTACACAACAGTCACAAATATCATTTAACAAATGACAATTGCAGATATAAATATATATATAGGAAACCAGTATGCAAATAATTAAAAAAATCCAGCAATAAAAATTATTAAAAATAGTTTTTTGTTCCTAAAAAATTCATATAAATTAATTATAAAATTTAATCTGAAAACTATTAGTTTATCAATCATAAAGCTTTTAAAGTCACAGTCCTACGACAAATATTTTTCCATTATATTTTTTTTAAACCACTTAAATGAATTTTTTTGAGTTTAATTTTGCTGGGTTCATGCAACCTTTCTATTGTTTAATAGGTTTAAAGCCAATGTCCTGTTATACTCTTGTCCTTGTAAAATAATTGCACATGATTTTGTATCTGTATTTGTGTATGTGAATAGTTTCACATGAATGGTAGGAAATTTGAACGTATTACTATCACATGTAGACGTTGTTAAATACAATGTCTCAACATATATGGCTCATTCTCATTTTGAGTGTAAATTCTCGGTTTTTTTAGACTTTGCCTATTTAACTGATACAACTTTGACAAGGTACGATTAAGTTAATATGGCATAACAGCAGGCGCGTATATAAGTGAAAGGACAAAGGGATACTTCCGCCCCCAACACCCCAAAAAGAAAAATATACCTCATTTCTAATGAGATTCTAAAAATAATTTTACAAAGTAGTATATTTCAGTTACAAGTAATCATCCTTCACCCCGCCAATCACCTACAGCAAAAGCTGTATCCGCGACTGATAAAAATTCCCTCTAAAGGGTTCTTATGTTTTCACACAGGAAAGAGAAACTTTCAACAATGGGTAACACGGTAACCAATGGGTTATTGGTTACCGTGTTAATAACATAAGCTCAGGATTTTAAGTTAAATTTTTTTTGTTACAATTTTTTGTATACTTTCATTCAATTCGTATATTTTTTTCTTCTTGCAATTGCAGTTTACATACCACAGGGTATGCACAGTTCATTTTTATTTTGTGTTTGTTGGGGAATATATTGATGTAAGTATTACGTTGCACAGTGGGAAATGAATAAAATGTAATAAGTAAAAAAAACCTTTAAATTACTAGCATACGCTTGCTATTTCATGCAAGTGTACCTCAAAATTAGGACCAAAAGGTATCGCATATGTGAGCGCAATCTTTAAATTACACTATGCAACAAGAAAAATAGGAAGAAGTACCAATATATTGGTTTGATATGTTATAGTCACCTAACAACAACAAAAATCGAAATTTTATATTCTACGAACAATATTTTTTTTTATTAATTATTTTTTAATATTTGTGATTTGTGTAGAGAGTGCTCCACTGATTTTATCATCTATATAAATAAAACAGTAGCGTTATTGAGTGACTGACTGACTGACTGACTGATTCATCATCGCCCAGCCCAAACCACTAAAGCTAGAAAGTTGAAATTTCGTATATGGGCTCCCCTCAGGATGTGTAGATCCACTAAGATTCAAATGCATAGGGGGTAAAAACGGGTAAGAACGGGTAAATTCGATAACCTTATATCTCCGGATCTAACTAAGGTAGACATAAATTCCAAAAACAGCATAATAAGATTAAAAAAAAGCGGATGGGTATTTGGTACTTTTTTGAAATTTTTACATTTAGGGGCCGAAAAAGGGTAATTATATAATTTTGGTACTTTTTTTTTGTTAACCTTTTATCTCCTAAAGTAATGAAGATAGAAATGAAATTTAAAATGCATTCTTCTATCCCTACGAAGCCCTAAAACACGTTTTGGTACTTTTTTGTAATTCGAATATATAAAGGGTAAAATTGGTAGCCCTTTTTGGTACTTTTTTCCATACAACTATTTTTTATGCAAATTGATACACATACTGAATGCATATGTTTGTATATAGTCACTAAGAAAGGATTTTTGAAAATTTTAGTTCTAAAGGGATTAAAAAGGGTAAAAACGGGTAAAATCGGTAAGCTTATATCTTCGAATCTAAGTAAGGTAGACATAAAATTCTAAAAGCATCATAATAAGATTGAAAAATGAGCGGACAGGTATCTGAAACTTTTTTAAAATTTGTACATTTAGGGGCCGAAAAAGGGTGAAAATATAATTATGGCACTTTTTTTGTTAACAGTTTATCTCCAAAAGTAACAAAGTTAGAAACTAAACTTGAAATTCATTCTTCTCTCCTTAAAGAGCCCTCAAAACCAGTATTGTATTTTTTTTAAATTTGAATATATAATGGGTAAAATTGGTAGCCCTTTTTCGTACTTTTTTCCATACAACTATTTTTTATGCAAATTGATACACATACTGAATGCATATGTTTGTATTTATATATTCTCTAAGAACGAATTTTTGAAAACTTAAATTCTAACGGGATTAAAAGGGGTAAAAACGGGTAGACTCGGTGTTCTTATGTCTCCGAATCTAAGTAAGGGAGACATAAAATTTCAAAAGTGTTAACATGAGTGGATAGGTGTTTTGTACTTTTTTTTTTTGAAATGTGTACATTTAAGGGCCGAAAATATAATTTTGGTACTTTTTTTTTGCTAACCGTTTATATTTTAAAGTAAAGGTACTTTTTCGAAAACCTACTTTTTTGAAAAAGTAGTTTTAAGAATTGGTATTTTTTTAAAAATGTTTTTGGAAAGGGTACTTTTTGAAAATAGTACTCTTTTGAAAATGGATACTTTTTGAAAAGTTACTTTTTGGAAAATTAATCTTATTGTTTTCGATACGCTGCCCGTCAGTCCGTCTGTCTTTCTGTCTGTCACAGGATGTTTTCTCGAGAGCCATAAGAGCTACGGGTTAAAGATTAAAGGGTGTTCTAAAGCGAGTAACGAAACATATTGAAATACTAATATAACATACACACTTTTATATAGACTCTCGAAATTTTCAATGTTAGTGTTAATTGGTTTAGTCTGTAGAATATTTAACACAACAAAAATTAAAGGGTGTTCTGAAAGTTAATATAATTTTGACTATGTAGCTTAAACAGTCTGCTGTATCTCGGAAACCGTAATTGGCAAACTCTTGAAATTTTAAAAAACTCTGAAACTAAAAAATTCCAGAATGAAAAAAGTAAAATTGAAAAATCGCTAAAATGAAAAAATCGCTAAAACGCAAAAATTCGCCAAAACTAAAAATATCGAAAAAAAACTAACTAATTTTATTGTTAGTTTTAAATGAGTTAATTAATTGTTCTATATCTGCACAACAATGGGGTAGCGAAGCACGCCGGGTATAGCTAATAACTTATAAAGGAGTTGTCCAATTTTTTTTAAGAAACCACAAAAGACTTGAAAGAGAACTATCTTTAAGCTGCTTCAATATTTTTTTGCAAATTCAATAGTTTCAGAACTATTCAGACCGCAATGATGAAAAATAAAAATTTTTTACGATAAATTATAAAATTGTTATTATATAAAAATTAGAAAAAATCGAAAATGCAAAAACTTACCATTCTTATGAAATGATCAGAAAGCCACATATACTACAAATAAATTAAGCTTTATTTTATGAAAATCGGAAAAAAATATTGATTTTATTCATAATAAAGTGAAACCATATGATTTTTGCAAAAATTGTGAATATTTACACAGTAAAACAAAATTTCCTCCTTTTGTAGAAAGTTGTACTGATTCGGCATATTAGATCTTGTAGGCCTTACGTTTAACATATAAGATGTATAAATAACACGGTCAACATATTTGTAGAGCATTTTAACCTTCTAGCTCTTTTGATTATTGGCGATTTTGCCCTCTAAATAAATAAGGGGCAAAAAACTCCGCTTCAGAGGCGATATATAGCGGGATTAATTATTTTACAAAAATGTTGTTGAACATATCCTACGCCTTAAAAGTAAGCCCTACTGGATATTCTATGCCGAGTCAGTATAAATATGTGCAAAAGGCGAAAAATTTAACTCCCCCTAAGATAAATCTCAGATGTAAAATTTCAAAACACCGATACACGTTTGTTTTTTTTGCTTACTTCCACAAGAATCAGTTGTAAAACCGTGTTAGTTAAAAACAGTTTTAGTTGTACAGTGTGAATATTATCAAATTTTTGCAAAAATTAAGTGACTTCATTTTATTATGAATAAATAAAATCAATATTTATAGATCGATTTTCGTGAAATAAATCTTATATTATTTGCAGTATAAGTGCCTTTTTGATCAGTTAATAAAAGTAGGTAAATTTTTGCATTTTAAATTTTGTATAAATTTTTATATAATAAAAATTTTCCAATTTGGCATAAAAAAAATATATTTTTCATCATTGCAGTCTGAATAAATTCGAAAACTTTTACATTATAAAAAATAATGTTGGAAAGGCTTAACAGTAATTTTATTCCAAATTTTTTTGTTTGTTTTTTTTTTTGTAAGGAAATTGGATAACCCCTTTCCAAGTATGCTGAAATCGATGTAGCAGCCTCTTGAAAAGTCCTAAATTTTAGAAAATAAAAAAATTAAAAAAACATTCATGGAATTTTAAATTTCGACTGCTTTTATAATTAAGGTACCATAACACATCAACAAAATATATTGGCGTTCGAAGGTCATGACAAAAGTTTTATTTTTTCGCATAGTTATCTGTTAGACAAATATTATTTCTGCAGAAAAGCTAATGGCCTCGCAGGTTGTGTTTGTCAAAAAAAAAACCAAGTCCATTTAACCAGTTTGGGTGATTAAGAAACTAATATCCTGACTACAATTGAAGGGTTTAGTGCAATAACTCGGTAAGCCACATGAACTCAAAAATTGGTTCTATGTGATCATTCCCTTTCTAGAAACCATAGTTTTGCATCCAAAAATTCCAAAAACCATACAATTTTAAATTTTGCTTAAACTCAAAACTAGATTTATTCAATATTTTGTCTTTGTATCTTACCGCGATATTGCACTAAGCCTCTCAATTCTTATTTATTGAATATTCTTAGCAACTCACTGAATATCTCTAGATTTTTTTGGGAATAACTTTTAGGAGAAAAAATAATGTATTAGAGCCGAATAAAACGTTTTGTGTATGTGTTAAAAGAAATGTGCAAATGCAACATAAATATGTGATTTCGATTTGAGTGTTATTAGATTACACTGCTTAACAAATTTTCCACTTTTTGCCATAACCTCAAAAAAGAGATATTTTCTAAGCCAATTTGGGGCCGTTGAACATGAACATGGCATTCATTTATTTTTCTGTGTACGTTGAAAAAATTAATTTTTAATAATTAATTTTTTTCTTGTTCCATTGAATATTAATCTAGCACAATTCTTTATACAATTTTTTTAATTTATTTTAAGCCTGCATCTAAGAAAATTTTGTTTCAAACGTAGCAAGCTTAAAATTAGTTATATCGAAAAAAACCAAGATATCTACATATCACTTTAATCCCACTAGCTTTGGACTCTGGATAGCGTTTTGAAGTGAAGTATACATCGAAAATCAAAAATGTAATGGTATATGGACAATGCTCGAAATTAAATTTTTTGTTTCATTTTTCGCGTTCTTAGCACATCCTAATTATCCTAAAAAAAGTGCATTAGAAACTTTATACCTTTTTGTTAGTAAAGCAGTTTTATGGAATACAACAACAAATTAAATATTTTTTTTTTTGTAAAAGAATTTGTAAATTTAGTAAAACGTTTGTCTAAATTTACAAAATTTTTTATTGGACCTTATACATCATAATCATAAGAATCATAATGGAATTTAGTTTTTTCAATTGGTCTCACCGAAGTATTTATCAGAAAGGATGTTAAGCTAATATGTCTGCATGATTTGGCACAATTTTATGGTCGATTGCCTGTTTTTGAGACAAGTATGTTCAATATTAAATTTCTTTTACTTTTCGGGAAGGTGTCCGAAGACATTTGTTTGTTAAACTCAAATATTTTTTTGTTTGAATTCTTAAAAATGTCTTAAAAAACGTTTCATTAATTTTTTAAAAGACTCAAGAAATTACGTCAATTAATTGTTTTGTTACTATAACATTTTTTTATTGGAAAATTAATTGCATTTTTTTTTAACTAAACTCATTTAGTTAATAAAACAAAAGTTTAAATCAAATTAAAAAATTTTGTAGTAGAGTGGGACAATCTTTAAAATGTCTTTAAAGTTACAGGAAAATTTGTAAAACTGAAAGAACATAAAAATAGCCAGCCTTTAGTGCTTAAGTTGTCCTAATTTGAGATTTTATATATCATTTCGTTCCTCAGAACTCTGCGTCGAATACTTCACTTTTACAAAGGCTGCTTATTAGGAAAAATTATTTACTTCTGCCCCCTTGTGCAGTGACTGCTATATCCTTGTTTGCTTCATATGTGCTAGTTTGTGGCATATACGTATGTATGTTGCATTTAAATTGGTATTTGTGGCAAATGTGAAAAGTTCAATTTGCTTAAAGTGTCATTGTGGCAATAAAATAACATTTACTTTTAGTCTATTTTGTATACATTTCTTTATTTAATTTATTTATCTGTTTTTTTATTACTTTTCTTAGTTTTTTTAACACTTGCAGTATACAAGATGTTCAATGTACTTTTTACATATATTGCAATTTTATGTACTTGTTTAAATAACTTTAAAAGAGGATTTAATTAAACAATTGTAACATTTTACGAATGAAATTTTATTATTAAATTTAAATTACCATATTCATTTTAATTGAGAAAATCTTTTTGTATTTATTTAAAATACGTTATTATAATAACACAAAATTTTAACGAACTTGATATCGTAATTATATAAAAATATTATTCTTAATATTTACATTTTTAATTTGAATATAAAATGAAATTTCTTTTAGCACGGTTTATCCAACTATTTATTTTTAAACTAGTTTTTTTTTGTTGCTCTTTAATATTGCACGATAAGGATTGAATGAAAAACTATACACACAGAAAAAAAGTTTGAGTGCAGAATTAATGTCATATCATCACTGGGACGTATATACGGCAACAGTTTTAATTCAAAACTAGTAAAGATACAACTTATATTAAGGTACATTACAACCTAAAATTCACCTCCATTCGAATTGTGGAAAGTTTCTATGTAGTTTCGACTTAGTTTTACTATATAAGAAAAACAGCTCTGCCCTATACGGAAAAAAGACAATGGTAGTGGTTGGTTGGACTTTGGACAACCAAATATGCCACTTTGTGCTGTTCCTAATGTAATATAATCCGCGTCAAGTGGTGCTTTGTTATCGGTTATTGAGGAAAGCCAGTATAGCTATCATGTGCCTTTATGCTAGACTTTGATAAAACTCATCTGCATTACTTAAGCTGCTGATGTAGTATGAAATAATATAGCTTAATATCTCTAGCAAAGTGTTTATGTAGAGTGTGGCGGAGCATGTACAATCAGTTGCAGCCTGTGTGTTCCCTGCAGGTCATGCAGGTGAATTTGAGGTTCACCCAGGGGCGATGGTGAACTCTTAATTTCACAAGGTGATAATATCACTGTTGGGTTAGGACGGTAGGCAGGTACTTACGTTAATCTTCTGAATAAGGTTTACGAAGAGACAGACCAGTTTAGAAATCAATTGTAGAATAAACTCAGAAATATACACAAAAAAATATTACAAGTGTTTTTCTAATTAGATCATTAATTTAAAAAAATCAAAACTTTCAATTAAATAATTTAATTGATATAATTAAATATTTAATTATTAGTATCAACACATGATTTTTTATTACACACATTCGCTATCATTTGTATGTATGTATATTAGAGTGGGCCAAAAAAAAGGCTAGTTTTTTAGGGTTCCGATACACCAAAAGTGTAAAGGAACCCTATTGTTTTCCCTACGCTGTCCGTCTGTCCGTCTGTCTGTCACAGGCTGTTTTATCGGGAACCGTAAGAGCTACGGACCTGAAATTTTCACCGAATATGTAAAACTTTGACCGCTACAACAATAAATATATGACAGCTAAAAATTAAAGGGTGTTCTAAGGCGAGCAACGAAATATGTTGAAATACTAATGTAATATGCAGACACTTATATATAGACACTTTAAATTTTCAAAGTTGTGTTAACTGGTGTAGTCTGTAGAATAGGCTACACCAATTAACACCGATATTTAAAACAATAAAAAATAAAGGGTGTTCTATCAGTCAATGTAATTTTACTATGTAATTTAGACAATCTGCTCTATCTTCGGAACCGTAAGAGCTACGGACCTGAAATTTTCACGGAAACGTAAAACTTCGGCCGCTACAACAACAAATATATTACAGTAAAAATGAAAGGGTGTTCTGGAGCGAGCAACGTAACATGTGGAAATACTAATGTAATATACAGACACTTATATATAGACACTTTAAATTTTCAAAGTGCTAATTGGTGCAGTCTGTAGAATAGACTACACCAATTAACACCGATATTTAAAACAATAAAAATTAAAGGGTATTCTATTAGTTATTGTAATTTTGACTATGTAATTGAGATAATATGCTGTATCTTGGAAACCGTAAGATGTAAAATCTTGAAATTTTAAAACACGCTAAAACTAAAAAAATCCAAAATTAAACAAATTTTAAAACGAAAAAAAAAACGCTAAAATGAAAAAAGCGCTTAAAAGAAAAAAACTGCAAAATTAAAAAATTCGCTAAAACGCAATATATCACCAAAATTAAAAAGATCGCCAAAAAAACTAAAAAAACCTCAAAAATCGAAAAAGTCTTCAAAACGAAAAATCGCTAAAACTAAATATATCATCAAAAAATGAAAAAATCGTCAAAAAATGAAAAAAACACAAAAACGAAAATAAACGCAAAACCCTAAAAAAAGCGCCAAAACTAAAAAAACGCAAAAAAAAACAAAAAAAAAATCGCCAAAACGAAAAAAGTGTCAAAACAAAAAAAAAAATCGCTTAAACTAAAAAACCCCACAAAACCGAAAAAATCCCCAAAAACGAAAAAAAGCGCCAAAACTGAAATAATTGCCACAAATAAAATAAATCGCTAAAACTAAAAATATCGTCAGAAAGTGAAAGCGTTAAATAAATAAATAATTAAAAAATTTGTGATGTCAATTAAAAAATTAAATAAATATGCAACAGCAAACAAATTGCTAGTATCAATTAAATTTTTGGGCCAAAATTAATTGAAACAATTTTTGGTTATATAATTGATATATTTTTAAGTATTCTAATAAAAATTAAAATATAATAAATAAAAAATGGAAAAAATGGTCCGATGTGGATTGGAGATCATGATGGATGGTTATGTTCCAAATGGCCTAACGTCATCTTCAATACTTGTTATTTTGCATATTCAGCTGATTTTAAAAAATGGAGAAAGGATATCAATTCGCCATGCTTTTTTTGTGTGTGTGTGCATTTGGAATTTTTTCTTTACTTGAAAGTATGTATTTCCAGCTTGGCCCCGTCGAAAAATGAGCAGGGTCACGCCCATACAAAGTAAATTTATAAAAATGCTTCTACTCAACCGATTCTTATATAACTTTGGACATTAAGCTTCCGTTTTAATACGACATTAATATGAAAAAACAGATTCTACTAAACCGATTTTAGCTACTTCTACCTAACCGATTCTTATGAAACTTCGCACACACAATTAGTTCTCGTAAAAGTACAACATTATGATCAAAAATGTGGGCAGTGCTATGCGTATTTTGTGTAAATAATAAATTTTATATTTCTACGGATCTGAGCAATTTGCTTTTGTTGATTTTAAATATTATAAGTAAATAAAAAAACGACTTTTTCAATTAACGATTCAATTAAAAAAAAATCTTGAAATATTTTTTTCTGTGTAAGGCAAACCGCGGGAGGATTTAAAAATATCCTATTATTGGTAACCATCTCAGATAATTATAGAAGTAGTGATCAACATTTGTTTTATTTACAGTAGTTTTCCGGTTTAACGAACATTCGATTCTGCGAACATCGCTTTTAAAGAACAGTTCAAGATCAATCCGCTCCATTGATTATCTTATATAACGAACAAAAATATTTTTTTGTGCTCAGTTTAACGAACAAACAAGATTCATAATATTAGTTAAAAAACTTATTTTAAGAAATTTCTTATACAAATAACTAAAAACAAAGCGAGTAGAAAAAAATAACGCTATCTTACAATAAAAAATACAATTCTAGTTATTTATTTATCCATAAACTGGTTATTCTACATAAGTACTGCGTATAACGTACTTTTCAGTTTAACGAACGGGCCTGACAAAGTACTGGTTCGTTAAACCGGAAAGCTACTGTACATTGTATTTTTTCTGCGGTGTATTGTATGTACTTATATGTGGATGCTGTATTTCCTTACTTAATTATTATTAAATAGATATTATAGCGAATGAAAATCTGTAGAAATTACCCCTGTTATATTCTTGTGTAATATATATGACCGTTATGAGTGCAACTACGGAAGTGTTGCGAGTTAGACTTCCGCATACATGCACAATATTTCTGCAGACAAACTTGTGCTTAAAAAAAAAACAAAGTAACCAAACCATAGTTGTATGTATAGCTGTTTCTATCTTTATAAATTTGCTTAAGAATATTTATATACACTGTATTCATATACGTGCAGCACGGAAAATTAAATTTAATATCAATGCTGCTCCATTTTATATGAATATTTAACACGCAACGGTAGAAGCTAGCAAAATATGATATGCTCGTAATCATAATATCTATCCGTTATGCATTGCTGTTTAAAAATATATATAAATTAATGGCGAATATAAACTAAGTTAAGAGGAAACAAGAAAGCAACGAATATAATAAACAGCTTTCAATTTGTATTACGAAAAATTAATACATAATATGTATAAATTCAATATGCATTTTTATATTCTTATAATTTTTCTCCTTATTTTCCATAGAAAGTGCGTACATAGTTGCAAACATTAGGTTAATTAGAAAAGCAAAATATGTTTGAAAAAAAAAGATGTAAATAAATCAACTGACGGGCATGACTAAAGATGTATATTAATAAACATCTCGTTTATAAGAACGTGTATATGTGTCTTCTTAGCAGATGATGAGCCTCAGCTTGTATTTATAGCCCCGGCTGAAATCCGGTGCGCTTCAGTAGTCGGTAATTCAAAAGCTGTTAGAAACTTCACAGACAAAAATTATTTAGAAAACATTTTTTTCAAATATTATATTTATTAATAGCCTAGTTCTTATTTGTGACTTCTTTGTTTTGTATTCGCTAAATAGTTTAGAACATATTTAGGTCGTTGTCTTTGAAAATTGCGTCCAATAATATAATTATTTGAATTGCCACATTAGAATAATTATAAGTTGAACAAAAAATACAGGCCAAATAATTTTTTTACACTATTATGGTTTTTGACTTGGCAGTACCTTATTTTCAATTTCTTGTAGCCATGAGAAGAACCTCGAAACACAAACGAAAAAATAACGATATACTGAATTGCATTAGTGTGTGCTTTCCGCCTATAGACGTAAATTTTTATCGAGATACTGAATTGGGCTATAAGTTATGATCCATAAAAGCTCAAGCTTTGATGGGCGTGCGACACGCCTTAATGGCAACTGATTGATCTGAACTAATTTTTTTACGGTGGCTTTTACAAATTCCCATCTATTTGGGTATGAGACTTGGAGAAATCCAAATTTGAAAATCAATAGATATATGTTGATTTTATTAACAATTAACAATGAATACACCCAGCAGACACTTAAAAGGTATTTTTGTTCTAATTTTTTCAAATCAAAAATACATTTATTACCGAAATTTGCTTGTGAGGGTTAGTTTAAAGGTAAAGTTTTTGCAGTTTTAAAATTTCTTCAGAGTTTTTAAGTGAATTTTTTTTAATATTTCATGAAAAATAAGCTTTTTGATACTAATTTGTAAATAACTCCGAAAGCGTTGATCAAACCAAAATATTTTATGGCGAAAGTTTGAAGATAATTTTTGTCGCGTTAAAGTGAAGTATACTGATATACATAGTGGAAATATTAGTAATGCCCATTAAAAAATCTGTACGTGATAGAAAAAACTCAAAATGGATTAAAAAATCTGTACGTGATAGAAAAAAACTCAAAATGGATTTAGCGCATTAATATCTTTATATTCCACATATTTTTATTTAAAGTACATTTTGTTTGTCAACCAGTGTAATTTTAACAATTTTACTCACATACAATATTAACACTCGTATTCTCCAAATATAGAAAATTCTACGCTATAACGAAATATAAAAATTTCATAACTTTTTAACTCTTTTTAACCCATAAGGTGAGTAAGTAGTTAGTAAAGCTCGAAAAGACCGTTACACTCTTTTAAATTCACATAATTTTGAAACAAACATACAAACAAGCACACAATCACTTTCATATTCATACGATTATATATAGATTTATAATCGTATGACACTAAATCATACATGTCAAAAATCCAATTAGCATGAAATGTCTTATGTAAACTACATTGTATAGATGATAAGCAAGTTCACGCATACTATTACAATGAAGCTTTAAATAAATACGACATGGAGAATGCATGTGTTTGTACATTATTAGTATCCTTTTGCCATGACACAAAACATCAACTTGTCCACACAACTACATGCATACATACTGTATGTAATGATCTATTTTATGGATACGTTATGGCTGTCAAATGCAAAGTGTCTGATAGAAATAGGTGTGATGGATCAAAGAGCTAAATTTTAGAGGCCCTTCAGCTCTAACAATTTCTTACATTGAAAACAATATATTGAAGGACAGTCTTAAAATTAAACTAGTTTTCTTGGTAAACTTTATGCTTTTCTTAGATAGCATTCATCAATGCATATCATACATATCCTATTAAACTCTTTGAATTTTCGTGTATATGTAAAAAACGATTGTTGTATAGATTTATCAGCCGAAAACTCGAAACAAAACCCAATATAATATTTAATATCATTATTTCTTTATCGAAATACATTTTTTTTAATTCAAAGTAGTTGTTATTAGGCTAAAGTTCGCAACAAAGTTCTCTTTTACATAAGGCCTAATATTTTAGCTTCACCTTATATTTTTAATACGAACTCCATAAAATTATGACTTATCTCTGCGTATGCAACTGCATAAAGAAATGAACTAAATTAGAAACTTTTAAAAGCAAAACGTGACCCCAAACGTGTTGTTGTATAAATAAATGTACATGTGACTTCAATGAAAATGCGCTGAATTCACAAAGTAATTGTCAAAAAACAATAACTGTAAAATATGAGACGTCATTTTTGAAAGTGGAATAAGGCCATTTTTAAAAAAATTTATTAGCGCTAATTTGAATAATATTTAGTCTACATCTTATTAAAATTACCTTTAATTAAATTTTTTTTAAAGTCAACTTATATCAATTTCAAAATTAACGGCGCATATCTTGGTAATAACGAATACATAATTGTCAAAGTGAGATGATGTCTAAAATACCAAATATCAAGATGTAGAATCTACTTTTATTATGCTACCCTTTTTCCCTTAACCTTCTTTTACATAGATAATAGTTTGTCTAATTGGCAACCATTGTACTTCAATTAAAGGCTAATGGCATTATATTAATAAATTTGAAAGATTGTGTGTCTATTTTTTGAGGCGGAGAACTTAAATTTTAAATTTGGAAGCTCAATATTCCTAGTCTATTCGCAATAAGTTACTCTGTATTTGAGCAATAACGCTTGAACGTACTGAATATTTTAAGGTTTATCGGGAAAACAACCAGAAGGTATCAAATTGAACGTTTCTACAAATTTCTCAAAATTGCTCAATGGTAATTTGATATATTTGAGAATTATACTGGCGACTTATTGAGTTCGCTAGTATATTTGGACAGCCAGAACAACGAGAGGTTTGAACTCAAGCTTAATTAAAAAAGGTTGTAAATTTTCTAAATATTTTTTATTTATGGATTTTAATCTTAAGATGTAACGATTTTTGTCGGCGCACTCAAATAAAGGCATATGAAAAATAGTCATAAGGTATACTCGTATAAGAAAAAAAGGTAAATCTAAACAATTTTATGGTTTAGAATTGCACCAACCTTTAAAAAAACTATAAGAAAAAAATTGTAGTAGTATAACTACTATAATAATTTTGGGCTTGAATTTAGATACTCAATTCTTGTCATATTTATAATCAAACTCCTGTATTACACAATCCACCGACTAGTTATGGAGATATAACGCCATCAAGACCTAAAAATTTCATACGAGTATCTACACTGAAAGAATTTTGTTCATCAATTCTGTAAATTTCGACGCTAATCCAATGACTAACTGCATTAAAACTTAAACAACGTCATGCTTCATTGGATTAATGAAAAGAGTTTAGCTAAAATTATTTTAATGAAAATTTCATTATATATATGAAATAATTTTTATAATCCAATGTAAAAATTTCGCTACGCTAATGAACATATTTCGATATTTTGGTGAAAAATTTCATCGTTTTAATGAAATTGTTTCATTATATTAATGATATTGTTACATTATTTTCATGAAACTGTTTCATTATTTTAATGAAATTGTTTCATTATTTTAATGAATTTTTTCATTATTTTAATGAAATTATTTCCTTATTTTAATAAAGTTCTATCATTATTTTAATACTATTATGTCATTATTGTAATAAAATTATTTCATTGTTTTAATAAAATTATTACAATACTTCGTACTCTCATTAGCTTATCTCTTTTATTGACTATTTAAATTTATTGACAATTCCATGGTACAACGATAGACGCCAAACCACATCAAAAAAATTTGTAATGTTTATGACTGCCTCATAGTATCGAACTCAGGCTTTTGCTTTATAGGCAACGGCTTAGCTACTTCCGCCAACGTCATCTATTTATATGGGCTAGTATGGCCTCTTTTCAGACAATATTAAATAAGAGTTGTATTGTCAAGATTATAATTTTATCTGAAATATACCATACATATATGAAAATATAGTCTTTAAACACAATAAACATTAATTCTGACTTATATTCACCAGCTTTCATTATCTTAAACTTTAAGGAACACTTTATTTCTCTTAGCCATACACAAGAGAGTTGTATACGAAATAATATCAAAACTAATGGAAAGTACAATATAGTGCATAGCTCTGGCTAGACTATAATTATTAATTTTTTGTTTAACGATATAAATACTTTTTGTTGCCTCATGTTATGCTGAAGATAAAATAAAAACCCATTATCAACGGAAGTTAATGTGTGTAACATTTTGTGTATAATTTAATCAAAAAAATCATGAAATATGCGTGCTATACAAACTGTTAAACATCATTTTAAGTGTTTCAAATAGCACTAAATTGAGTGAGTTAGCAGAAGTAGAAGGTTTGGCAAATTTATTCACAAACGTTTGAGCAAAATAAGTAAGCACATCATAGTCAAATACTGTAATTTGAATGCATAGTAAACAAAAAATAAATTAAATACAAATTAAGTAGAATAGTAAGAAGCATAAAAAATCTAGGGCAAAATCTATTGAGAGTTTTTTTACCACAAATAAAATAAAAAAAATTTAACACGATTAGGTCCATTCTAGCGAGAGAGCCAGGGGAAAACTTAAACTTTTTGGTAAAACCATATGCACTGATGATCTCACGAGTATTCGTATTCGAATCGCCGAAAATTCGACTCTTTCATGATAGTCGTATTCGCATTAGTATTCGCCAAATTCCAGCGAATATTTTACGAATATTTTGCGATTACGTTCCAAAAAATAATACATAAAAAATTCTAAAAATTAAACAAAAAATTATAATTTTTAATAATTTTTACTTCAAAAAACCCATAATAATTTTCTTTTAGTAAAGAAAAAAGGAAACAAAATATATTTCATAATGACATGATATTTAAAAAGTAAAGTCCTGGTAGGGCAATTAATTTATCACGTTAAAGTTATAATAAAAGCTCAGTAGAGGAATGTTAAACTTCAAAAATAAAAGTTTTGAAGTCTTTTCTCCTTCAAGCCTATTGCGACCTCATGTGTAAATAAGCCACGCCCAACATATTCATTTGCTTGATTAAAGACAACATGTAAGACATTGTCGCTTATATTGTCCTCAACAAAGTTTGATTGAGGACAGCAATTAAGATATTGTCGCTCATCTTGTCCTCCACAATGTTAATGGAGAAACAATTTAAGGCAATGTGGCTCATATTGTCCTCAACAAAGATGGATTCAGGTTAAAACGAAAGACATTGTCGCTGATATTGGTGTCAAAAGTATTTGCTAGAGGACAACTTACAGGCATTTGTCGCTCAGATTGTCGTGAACGACGATTTCCTTTAAATTGTCGATTAGAAAACCAATCGACAGAGGACAATTAGCACAAGAATAGTAGATGACAATGTCGTGCAAGGCAGCCTGGCCAACTGGGTTTGTTATGATGTATTTGTAGCTCTCTCCATGAAATGTTTAGCTTTATGCGATTTACCTGTTTACTTATATCAAAGTACCTGTTTACTTATATAATAGTATTCAATTATACCTATTATTCCTAAACACATAAATATGCTATTCACTGAATTGTTTAATTTCTAGCTGCTGAACTCTCATTATATAAATGAGTTATGAATTAAAAACTTCTCATTGTACGGTGTTTATGGCGTGTATTATTGTAATTGTTACAAAATGCTTATACAATAAAGCTTAAATAAAATGCCACCACAACGTGGTAATTTTACTAGTATTTAGTTATAATTTGTTTGTACAGTATAGTATTTGTGATACTCTTACAACAATTTATGTTTTTAAGTGTTCTCTAATAGAAAAGGACTTTAAATAGTAAAATTGGCAATTCTAAAATAGTGTTTGTTGGATGTTCAAAAATTCTGCTACTTAGGCGTATTAGTAATATTCAATGATATTTATGCATGTAATTATATATTAAGTATACGCTGCGTTGTTAGCAAGTGCTTTGTTGTCGCTGAAAACAAAACTATCAATTATTGCTACGAATTTTTGCAATAGAATCAGATGGGTTGCTACTAGGATTGCCAGATTCAAATTGTAAACTAGCTTGACATTTGATTAAAAACAGCTTGATTTTCAAAAGAGAACTTGACACATCGAAATGTGTAAAAAACCAAAACACGCCAATAATAAAATATTTTCTGAGGCAGAAGAACATTTTCTTGTAAGAAAACGGAAAGCTAACTCCTTCTTAAGTAGTCCAAAACTTGCTTCTTTGACTTGAAGTGGTCTTAGTAAGAAAGCAAGCTCATCGACATTAAAAAACTTACTTCAGAGCGCTGGTTTAAATGGTCGATGAGTTAGAATAACCACGCTTATTAGTAGCCGTCATCAAACCATACGATTAAAATTTTCAAAAGAATACAAAATTAAAATATTTTCTTGTTAGAGAAACGTTATATTCACAGGCTTAATCAAATTTAACGTATTTGGGTCGGATGGTAAACCCATATTGTGAAGGGGTTAATTAATTATGTTCGACAAACTTGAAATCAATAGCAGAGCATGAAGTTGGCTCAGTAATGGTCTGGGGTTCATTTTCTCCAGCAGGACCAGGATAATTGCATTTCACTAATACAATTACAAATCAAAATGTTTAGTTAGACATTTTAAAAGAAAACTTGCTGAAAATTTATATAAGCCTACCCTGAATAACGGATAATGATCCTAAACACAAGGCCCACAAAGTAAGATCATAGCTGCTACATTATATGCGCAGCATGAAATAAGGTCCAAATGAAATAAGGCCCAATTAAGAAAATGAAATAAGGCTCAATAACATAAAGCCCAAATAAAATGAACTAATGCCCAATTTAAAAAATAAAAGCAAGTCCCATGTTAATGAAATAATACCCGAAGAAAACAATTAAATAAATACCAGCTTTTGAGCTTTATTTCATTAAAAAAATTCAAAGGAAGTTATGAAATAAAGCCTAATGAAATTAGGCCAAAAAAAATGAAATAAAACCCAAAATGTAATACAAGCTGGTAATAAGATTTTATGTTCTTTCGAAGTTTTCGGCTGCATAAAAAATCGTCCAAAACAAAAACGAAAAAAATATATATTCTCTGGTTATGTCTAACAGTGGCTGCACTGATTAAATATTTTTTACATAGCCACCCTCCGGCCAGGCTTAAGAGTTTTTTTCTCTGGGTATGCCGAATAGTGGCTTCACTGAGCAAAGATGGGCGGTATGAAATAAGGTCTAATGAAATAAGGCCGAATAAAATCGCAAAATGTTTAATTGGGCCTTATTTCAATTTTTTGGCTTAACTTTTTTCCGAACTTGGGTGTTATTTTATACTGAAATAAGACCCAAATGGAGAAAGTCCCAAAAGAAAATAATTTGGTCTCATTTCATATAAAATAATTTTGGGCTTCATTTCATTTTGTTTGGGCTTTGTTTTATTTTCTTAAATTTTGAAAAGATTTTTTAAAAAAAATATTGTAACAAAAAGTTCCGATATGCAGAAAGTCGTTAATAAGCAGCGCCGTTTTTGGAAATTTATCAAAAATTTAAGAGCCAAGAATGGCGGCATAGCCATCCTCCGGCCGAGATTAAAGATTTTTTCCCTCTATGTATTTCGAAAAGTGGCTTCGCTGATTTTGGCCTCTAGATATGTCGAAAAGTGGGTTCGCTGAATAAAGATTGCCTGCATAGCCGGCCTTTGGCCCAGCTTACGGATTTTCTCCTCTAGGTATGTTGAAAAGTGGCTTCGCTGAGTAAAGATTTTTCTGCATAGCCGGCCTCCGACCGGGCTTAACGATTATCTCCTCTGGTTATATCGAATATTGGTTTCACTGGGTAAAGATTTCCTGGCTAGCTGAATTAAGTGCTTTTTTCTCGGACTGGAGTAAGGCCTTGCTGCATTACATATGTCGCTCCCTAAATACAAAAGGGTCACAACTCAAAATACTAAAATTTTCAGGAGAGACAAAAAACTGTTTATGTACACACATATCATAAAAATAGACATAACTGTATTTTTCAAGTTAAAGAAGATAGTGATGTGAAAGGAATTTTTGCAGTAGTTAGAGATGTGTACTCTGAATTAATTTATGGAAAAAAGTCAGTTTTGGAAAATTTAGAGTTGTGACCCTTTTGTATTTAGGGTGCGAAGTATATGCTAAGTTCAGGATAGGCGGAAAGACTATTAACAATTTTTGATATTATCTTAATAAAAATGACGAAGAGCACATGCTGTCCAGCAAATCTTATAAAAAATGACTCATATTAGAAAATTGGGGAAAAATACCAGACTAAATTAGTCGCATCTATTGCAAAGAGACTCCAAATTGTTATGAAAAGCAAGAGACATAAAATAATAATTTGAAGAACATTGCTCTAAGTTGTAAAGAGTTTTGGTACTTGTACACTGACATATTTTTTCATAACATATTAAAAGTTATTTATTGTTTTAGCTATGTAAAAACATTATTAAATCTAAAATATAATTTCAGCTTGACAAACTATATTTGAGCTTGTAACTTGACAAAACCTAGAATGCCTTGCAAATCAAGCTCATGCCAGCCCGCCTGGCAAGCCTAATTGCTTCTCTTAGCACCACATAACATGTTATAAATAAAGGAGTTTCAATTATTTGTTTACAAATCATTCAGCGCCGTAACATATTGATAATGAGCTATAATTTTTGGTATTGGCAAACTTACTCTTATTTATTTAGGTATAATGCAAAATAAATTCTAAAACTTACTCGAAATAACAATAAATATTTGTTTCAAAAAACTGTTTCTTCTCTAATTAAATATATATTTTTTTCTATTAATTAATAGCTAATCAAAATATCATATACGTTCATTCAATTTATACATTCGAATAAAAAAAAATTTAATTTAAAAAACTGTTATTTTACTGAATGAAAAATATATTATTAAAATAAATATAAAAATGTATTTCCTATCCGTTTTCGGGGAATTTATCTATTTACATTAACTACACACATACACACATCCACACGTATACATGCGGTTGAAACCGATAAGGAAATTGATATATTTTTTGCAATTGTCAGTTGGTAATAGCAATACAACAACTACAATAATGGAAAAAACGTATATGTCAAATACACACAACTCACATTTTAAGCAACAAACTTGCAAATTTATTCATATATCCGCTGGTATCTGTCTACGTGTGTATGTGTTAGAGACATTGTGTTTGTATTTGTAATTTCGTAATGGAATAAAGTGTAATAAATGTCGGTATGTTTTTGGATGATTGCTTTCGGCAAACATGGGTACACATATGATTTCATATATATCCCTACATGTGTTTGAAAACATGGCACATGATAATAATGTATATTACCGAATAAATTTTAGTATATATGAGTAATTCCATTTAGCCGGGTGTGACCACTTTATATACGTTTTTTGTTATAAATAAAGAATATAACATTTTTTACTTAAAAAAAGGTTGCGACACCCAAGGCCATTAAGCTTAAAGTCGTTGAATAGCGGGTAGACGCTTAAAGAATACGATTCTTGTTCAGAATGGTCGTCAGAAAGCTGCGACGAGTATGACCTTACGAATCTTAGCTTTAAATAATTATGACTTTCAGCATAAATTCTGTAAAATTGTTACTATAACGTACACAATAATTTTGGTATAGCTGTCTGTTCAAAGTGTTTTTAGCCGTATTACGTATTTACTGTTTGACAAAAAAATCAGTTTTCTTTAAAAAATATTTTTAAAATGTGACGGGTGTGACCAACGGGTGTGACTTAATGCGAAAATTTACAAAAAATTCGAAGAAATAAAACTTTTTATTGATTTCATTAATATAAATAATATAAGAATAAATCATAAGAAAATAATAACACATTAAATTATTTGCTATCCGTTCTATTATAAACAGCAGAATACTCTAGCTGAGTATTTTTTTAAACTCAATAAAAAGCGAAAAAAGTATATTCTTTTCAGAGATAAAGGTTTTTATTAATACTGAGAAAGTGAAAAAAGAAGATCTGAAATAAATATTAAACATACAAAGAGGGGGAGCAAAATGTTTCATGGATGATTGCCATTGCTTAAAAAATATTATATAATGTATTTTTTTATTTTTTCTATAATTGTCATGCTCTAAAACATCAATTGAGAGATTTTTTATTAAAAATAAGAAAATAATTTTGTCCTTGTATAGGGCCGTTTTACGTGGAACCACTCATATGTAAAAAAAGCAACAACTGTTGATAAATGTGTAGTGGTAGGTAGGGCAGATTGAAAAGCTTTGAAAATATTATTATTAGCAAATTTTGTAAGAAAAGTTATTGATTTGTTCTTTTTTTTATTTTCGGAGATAACTTAATATTGTCAACATAGTTTTCTGTGCTCTCCAACTTATCAACTTGTATTTAATTGTTGCAAACGGTTTCGTTCGTTAATTCACCATGAGGAAGATATTGACTCGAAAGCAATGTTTGCACAACAGTTTCACAAACAGCTTTTGCAGTTTTTTAAAATAAAATTACAAGTCCTCCTGACTGTACTGTTTTATGCCAGACTTGGAATAATACGTTTTTTATGCTGTTGGAATCGTGATTTCTTCCTCTATCGATAGGTAAATTCTCGTAAGCTCATCATAAATGTTTAAATGTTCTGCGTTATCAAAATAATCATTTATGCAGTGTTCATAGAAAATACTCGCCTGAAAGAGTCTTTTACGACTCTAGTTTCTGATCAACTATGACTTATTTTCGTGACAGTAAAAAAAAACAATTTTAACTGGGAGTCGAATCTACCTCCTTCAGGTTGGAATATGCCAACCACTCAGCTAAGGTATTGTCTACCACACCGACTTCACAAAATTACCATAAACTTAAGCTGTGGTTATATTTGGTAAATATTTGCCGAAAAAAAACGTTATCAATAGACAAATTTAATTTTATTGCCTTAATTACAATATTTTTTTATATCGATGGTCTCAAGTAGAAAAGTCCTACCTCGTATTTTTTGCGAAATTGAGTTTTTGAGTGAGTCCAATATATTTCATAAAAATTGAAAAAATAATTTGAACGTCAAATTTGTATTTGATTTACATTAAAGCATGCACTTAAAAAAATACATTTTGAAAATTGCAGTTTCTATTATGTTTTTACCTTCTGCTGTTACAGTATTACAATGATTTGAGTTAGGGCCTTTCTACTTGTGACCAACCATATATGTGTTGACATTTATTATAAAATATGAAAATAGCTCTTTGCAGCATAACTAATTTTATGTTGTAATATAAAAAACAAGTTTACTCACACTACCCCTGAGCAAAACTAATGATTACGGTTATATCGTCATATATTTGCCAAGTGTGACTAAAGCTTTACTTTTATAATACTGCTCAAGGCAGTCACATTTCGAGCATCTGCATTCATCTGCATTCATTTGTGGCAATCATTTCCGAGCCTTGTTTTGAGCGGGCAACTGATTTCTCACTTTTTAATCATTTAAGTTACTCTTAAAGACTCGGTTTGGCGATTTTCGCTAAGGCAATCTTTTAACTCGTAAGTGGGTAAGCTAATAATGCTTAGAAGTAAATAATATTAGGTGTACATGGGGACCCGATTTTGAAGTGTATTTGTTTGGTGTTACAATTGTAAAATTTTTATACTACATTTTGAGGAGTTAAGTAAATATTGAAAGTAATTAAAGCTAAACAAATATGTATTGCATAATTTTTGGGATATAGAAGACTTTTGCTCTTTAACTTAGTACTGTATGTTTCAAGAGATGCGATACTGCTCAAAACCATTAGTTGGGAGTAAAGAACATCAAATCATTTTTAATAAGTGACGGTAACGTTTTATGACGTAATTTTATTAAGGATATTATCAATAGAAAAAAATTATATTATAGTTGTATTGAATCTTCGGGATAATGCAAATTGTTAATACAGACATAGAAGCATTTTTGACTTTCACATTGTTTTTGCGGGCTCCTGTAAAATTTCTAAAATATGACTTGGTGTAGTATAATTCCCACCGAGAGATATTTACCATAAATTTTTTAAGCAAATAGCAATTTCTTATTATTATAAAACTATTATCTTAATGTTGTATTACTAGTTCTATAATAATATTTGGTGGTTGCATTTAATGCTCTGTTCAGACGGTTATCAATTTTGAACACTATTCGAGGCAGTTTATTTCCGCAATCGAATCTAAGCACACCTGTAAGACTTTTCGAAAAATGGGAATGTGCAATATCAACATGCTCAATGGCTGCCAAATAGGTGCAAATGAGCTTAATACAACCTTTTTGGACATTTCTGCGACTCCAGCGCAGCCCAGTTTATAAGATTTTTCTTCGATCTCATTCTATAAGGATGAATCTTATTTTGAGTGCACATTTGGGGTTTTTTTTACCTTACCAATTTGATAATTAGAAATGTGAGAAGGTAGGATTCATATTATAATTTTCGCCTCATTAAATGGATCATAAAATCAAACTGTTATTGAGCGTTATATTTGCTTTCACGGTTATTCTGAGAATTATGCTTGCGAAAAAGTATTTTTTTTCAAAGCACTCTATATATCTACTCTCTAACAAATTTTTTTAATAATCACGGTACGAAATTTAAAGTCATGCCACTTTTTTTGAATTGAATCGTGTATTGCAGAAACCACATTAGTCAAGCTTGCATAATTTTTGAGGAGAAAAATGTATAAAAAAATCTAAAGTAGATTAACTTTCTTAAGTACAATACAGTTACTGTCATTAGAAATGTATTTAAAAGAAAATACTTTGGTTACTTTTCAGTGTTTCAAAAATTCGCTAAAAGTCTGTTGACTTATGGGGTTTCTGAAATAAATTAAAAAAACCAAATAGTTATTTATGCGATGCTCATTGTTTCAAGTGTAAGCTGTGTGGTAAAGATGTTTTAATGACTTTCAATCACCCATCAGAATTTTCCCGATCACATACTGGCCATTCGAAGATATGTTTGTTAAAAATATGTTTTTTTTCTGTCTTAAAATCTATTAAAATTTGCTAGAAAATTACGATTCAATTCATATCGTATGTGGGGATTTGCCTACTCGACACGTATCGAAATATTATTCGATACGATAGTGTACTCGATATAGAATGCCGTGATTAGATCCCTGAACTTATATTATAACTTTAACGTAAGGCTCAAAATATTTTCTATACCGAGTCACTACAACTGTGTACAAAATGGAGAAAGTTAACTCCCCTTAAAATAAAACTACATCTTTAAAAACGCCGATATTTCTTTGTGCAATTTATTAGCCTTTTCTAGCATTTTAAAAAGTCCCATTTGGCTTATTTTTTTCGTCCAGCCCCTGGCGCCACTGGTAATAAACAAATATGTATTGTACCAAAACAGTTCTTAAGCGTATTAGTAATATTATCTGCCAATTTATGAACATAATAAGATATAAAGTATACGCATAGTTGTATGAATCGAGTGTTGTGTGGGTCTAATTGTGAATATAATCAAAACTTGTTCATATATTTTTTGTTAAATGTGACTCATTTTATATATTTATATTAAATTTAGTTTTCTAACCAATATATTGTATTTTTATTATTTTAATAAGGGGGTTTTCCTACGGGCTATTAGTTGGTAAACTAAAATAAAAATTATGTAATTTTTATTTTCATTTGGAAACACATAATTGACCACTAGCAGGCCGTAGAAAAAAATCTCTATTGAAATAAAGACTAATTTTAATTACGACACATTTCTAATAAGATTTTTTCTTTTTCCTGGGATATCAGGATTTATTTTTAAATTTCCTTAATGCACGGATTTCTATTAGAGTTGAACAGGTTTGTATCAATATATGGCAATCTGTTAAAATTCTTCAATATATAATATAAAAAAAAAACTCCCTTAAATATAATCTGTTGATGATTAAGGTCAGTATATTAAAAAGCCTTGCAGTGTTCGGCAACATATTATTTATGCAATAAGTACTCAACTAATTTCTACATATTATATTTATATCCTGTTTTTGTTACTTAATAACCCCACCTCCTATTTGGATAAATGTGCGCTTAATATGTTGAATAAAGTTTCCAATATCAATTTTTTTTAAGTATTAATCTAAGTATGCACAGCGAATTCGTTGTTAGCATACATCAATGTTTCACTGTTATGCTCATAATCATTATTATCGTCTTTATTGACAACAAGACTTAAAATGAAAAAACTTAACAACAATTCTGTCGATTCAATCATCATCAAGAAAATAAGAAGTATTGAGCATTAGGAATTTGAATAGCGAATAACAAGAAAAATAACTATTGGGGGGAAAAATACAGTGGGAGTACAAAAGTCTTCTCTGAATGGCCTGATACAATTCTCTTATTCCATCTGGTAATAATTTCTCCAACCATGGTGTCTTGAACCTAGAAGGGCCAGGTATATACTATATCTAAACATTTTTTTAGATTTTTTTTATTCTCTCTTAATATAATATCATTTGTATTACCTTTATTTTCCTTTTGCCTTTGAAAGTATAATTTTTTTTAGTTCTGAAAATTGTTAAAATAAATGACAGCTACAATTCTAGTTGGGTTGAACATGTGCTTGCCACTAATAATTGATATTGTGAGCCCACTGTTTAGGTAAAATTATTCACTGTAAAATGCCATAAGCAAAAACTATTTCGTGTTACTGAAATTTTCTACATGACAACGCAAATGAATCACGGTTTCAGTTATCTCCAACAACAATATCAAAATTTCCAAATCGTTGAAATTGTGCATGAAGAAAATTTAAACTCATACAAGAATTTTCGCAATCCTGCTATTTTCAGGCATTTTGATACATTCTGTTTTAGCGGAAACTTTGCAAAAATGTCTTTATATATGTATTAAACAGGCCATGTTTATATCCATGTGCACTGTTATGTATTTGAATGTGTATTCGTTTCGCAAACACATGTGAATGTGCATGTTTGTGTAGATAAGAAAAATTGTCATCGAAACTTTCTTTGATTATTTACCCCTGCCATGGCAGAAATGTTCATTTTTATGAGCAGCTCAAGCTAAAAGTGACATGAAACTTTTTTGTCATGCCCTCTGTTTTACGTATCTATTTAGTTACCTAAGCATTATATGTGATTGCGTGTGTGTGTGCGTGTTTGTTTTTTTTTTTTTTTTCTTTTTGTAGTACTCATTCATGCATTATCAAATTTTATAAATTGCTGAAAACTGCTGGTTTTTGCACACAATTTCCTTATGCAATTGCACGATTCAATAATGCTTTTACAAATTGCCAACATTTCGTTTGTGAATTAGATAAAATTATTGGAAAACTGTCACAATAATGATGCTGTTCTGGGGTAAAAAAAAAATTAGTTTAACTTAGAAAATTGCATAAAATTATTTGATTATTTCGTGATTAAAAGGCGAAATAAAATGTTAGCTTCAAATAATCGTTAAAAAGGAAAACTGCTAACGCATTGTAATATGTGCTCTTATAGGAAATTTTTTTTTAAAGGGAGTAATAAATTTGATATTAAAATTTATTCATAAACATGTTCAATATACGGGATATAGCTCAGAAAATCGGCCATGTCCAAGTTCTAAAAGATAGAAAACGGTAAAAGAGACTTAAGGCTCCGTTAGCCAGCCGTTGATGTACCGCTACCGTACCGTACCGTACTGTTAGCATGTTTGTCCACTTACAGAACATTTTTTAAACGTGCGTATGTTTTACTATATTTTGTTATTTTAATATGAAGAAAGAAACAGCTGTTCACAAAACAGTGATGGGATTTAAAAATGATCAAATAGTGAGTCTTGCAAAGAAAAAGTACCTAAGCGATGTAAATAGTATTAAAACTGGTGTAGGTACATAAAAATCTATCTATATTATATATTTATAATAAAGAAATATGTAACTATGTAAACATGCATATCGTTCAATAAAACGCAAAAAGCCCTAACTAACAAAAAAAAAACGAATCGGCTTTTTAATAAATTCCGATGTATAGGAAACATAATGAATACATAGAAATGAAACTATTTTTTATATGTGCATACAAAAAAAATGTTTTGAAGCCATTTTAATCCTTTTATCTATATCACATTATTATTTAACGTGTATATATCGTCATATAAAATGCAAAAGGGCATATCATCCTCTTAAATAATCATTCAGGGTATATAAAAAAACTATTGTGATTATAGAAAGTCTGAATTAATGATACTATGCTGAAATTTTTTTTGTAATCACAATAGTTTCTTTTTTACTAAGTTTTTTATTTCTCCTGAAAAATGTCCAAAAACGATAACATGCCCTTTTGCATTTTATATGACGATATGTATTTCTTTATTATATGAATACATCTAATATATGTATATTTATGTATAGAAATACATACATATATATTACTTCAAGTTGTTTTCCCACACAGATATTATTATTACCAAAAGTACAAAAAAAAAAACAGAGCAAAAATACCCCCCATTCCATTTAGCATACAAGCAACCCATCACTGCTTTACAACTGTTACTTAACAACGTTAGGTTTTCTATTTTATACAGGTTGAGATGTTCCGGCAACGTGACATTTAAACTCGGTAAGCTTTTGCATTGGTTTTCCCATGCCATATACGAACAGCTGACACGTTTTCTTAAAGAAACAGTACGGTACGGTTGGCTGTTTCTACCTTTAAATAATTTTGCTACTAGTGGAAACTATTTATTGAAATTTAAACCAACCCAATTTACTGCAGAGGGCCGAACATTTTCCATAAATGATTTCCTAGTCGCGAGCCAATAACATTAAGTAGTATTTAACAACAATATTGTTTATTGATTTCCCATTCACGAGATAATACAGTATACCTTTGATAACTATAGTTTAACATAAATACGGCTGCACAATTTAAAACACAGTAAGTGACAAATTTTTTTGTTTTCTAGATACGAGACAATACAATAGACCCCCTATAAATATAATTTAATAAAGATTGTTTAGTTACTTCTCAGTCATGACACAATACAGTAAACCTCCGATAAGTATACTTTTTGTCTTTTTATGTCCTGCAAGGTCTCGTGCACATAGTTCGGCATAAATTTCATGAAAATTAAATCTTTTTCCTATAACGTTTGCCTAATTTCTATTGAAATTTTCATATGGTGCTTCTGCAAATATATTTGTTTTATTTGTTTCCTGAACAATTTTATTCATGGCTGTTACTTTGTTTGTGATTTCCTGGTCTCGAGTTACTTACAGTAGACCCTCGGTAAGTACAATTTAACAAATATTATTTAGTGATTTCCTAGTCACGAGGAAATACAGTATGCCCTCGATAAATTATATCTAACAAATATTGTTTACTGGTTTTCTAGAAACGAGACAATACAATAGATCCTCTTTATATATAATTTAATAAAAATTGTTTAGTTATTTCGCAGTCATGAGACAATACAGTAAGCCTCCGATAAGTATACTATCAGCCATGCCACAGAATGCCATTCCGATCGGAAGTGGTTTCAAGTCCGTAAGTTGCTTCTACAGAAAACGAAAAACGAAAATTTTCTTCGCAATCTAACCAATTTTAAATTTCAAAGTGGAATTGAAAAACACTTTTCTACTGATTTCATTTGTAGTAAATACTAAATACTAAATACTAGGAGCGTCAAATAAATATAAGCAAACGCCTAAAACGTATAAAAACTTTATCATTGTAAAAACAAAATACAAAATAAACGGAATCTAAAGCACCAAAAATGGACTTTTTCGGAATGACAACTACGGTATCAAAACCAATCCGAATGTAATCTGTGACACGGCTGTATATCAAAAATTGTGTAGTGGTTTCCCAGTCACGAGGCAATACAGTAGAGCCCCCAAAAGTAGTATCTACTGCAGAAAAGCCTGTATAGTGATATCCCAGTCACAAGGCAATACAGCAAAGCCTCAATAAGTTGTATCTAACGAAGCTTGTTTAGTAATTTCCTAGTAATGAGACCATACAGTAAACCCTCAATAAGTAGTATCTAACAAATATTGTTTAAAGATTTTCGAGTCACGAGACAATGCAATAGAGCCTTGATAAGAAGTATGTAACAATTAATGTGTAGTAATTTTTAAGTCACAAAAAACAATATTTTATTAGCGAAAAAATACTGTAGACTCGTAGTGAACATTATTAGGAAATATTGTTAGATAAAAATGCTATAGTGATTGCATAAACAGGGGAAAAATACATAGTAGAAAAAAACCGGGTAGGGAGTGAATGTAGGAGCTTAGTGTCGTGTCCGTCAGAGGTTTCAATTTACCTGACCAAGAGCTAGACGAAGATCCATCCCAATAAAAAATGTTCATGTTTTTTGAAGCACTAAGGCGATAAATCGCATAATAATACGCTTTAAAAGAAGAGCTTATTGCAGAGCAGTGAATGTATATGAAAGAAACTGTACTAAAAAGCAGATTTTTCACTACTGATGCAATGCAGTTTTTTAAGCGAGAAAGTTCCATATACTTACAGTTTTAGTGTAGAAAATGGTGATTTTTATTTCGAACTACAGTCCAAAGAAATTCTTATATTAGGCTAGCAAACTTACTCCATTCTTACAACATTAGAAAATTAAGTAAGAATGAATATCCTCTTGTATGATAGTTTGCAGTAAAAGTTTTTCTTACTAATAGCATTTAAAACGTAATAACTTTTAACTTCAGTGCAAAGCTAAAAAATGTGTTGCTTAAAATTGAAAATTTTTAGTATCCACATTGATATGCCTACTAATGGATATTATGTATAATAATATTTATTTTTAATAATAATTCCACATAAATTATTCCATTTGTTATACGCCTCATTTGCATATATATGATGTTTACAAAGATTTAATAAGGACCAACAAAAAATGTTCGTTTGTTCTTTTAGTCTGGCCCACTCTGTGTTCTTTCGAACAGTTCTTTCGAATTGTTATCATAAATCTTAATTTATTTATTTAAGAACAACCTCACACACTGTATATTTGTATATGTGTAATCTAAAATAATACATGCAAAATGAAATTAATACAAACACATTATTTACGTATTAAAACATGTTTTTATATGTTGATGCTTTTACTTTTGTTTTAAGATACGAGGATTGTTCTAGAACTATCTGATCTAAAATATGTAAAGTGTATGTAAGATATATGTATGCTAAGCTTAAAACTTAAAGTTCTAAAATATAAAAAAATTATATTCCATAGCAAATATTAACTTCCAATTGCTTGCAATTCTATTTTTACTCAGTGAAAAATCTTTTAATTAATAAGCCTTGTTCTGTGTTCTAATGAAAATGAAAATTTTCAGAATTTTCGTTGCATTCTTATTATAAATGTTGGGCCAGATACGGTTGTCGAATCGACGATAGAATTTATTGTGGATTAATTAAGAGTACAATTTTCTTAAACTCATAAACAAACTCTCGGGTCGATACCAGAACCGTAATAAGGCCAAACATCAGCTTGGACGTGGGGTCCCACAGACTTCTACATATGCGGGGTCACCTCGACAGCAAATATTAGTAAAATTGTATAACTGTGACTATTTTACGATTAAATAGATCGTAAGTTAAACAGTTAAAGGTAGAAATAACTAACTTTGATTTAAAGGAACCTTCTATTGATACAAAAGTTGAAAGACAAGGCATTTTAGTTTCATTCAACATGAGGCCTATTTTATTGTTTTTTTTTTGAATTTTTTACAATAACATTAAAAAACTCAACATTTGCTCAATTCACAACTTGTTGTATGAGTTGTAGATCGTATAAATGTTGTTGGTAATTTCCATATAAACATGTTTCTAAGCAAATGTTTATTTGGAACAACATTTTTACGATCTACAACACATAAAACAGGTTGTGAATTGTCCAGTTCTTTTTGAATTTTAGTAACAATAATATAATTTAAACACAAAAAAGATCCTCTAAAACATAAGGAAAAAAACTGACAAAGTGTCAATATAAGGAAAATTATTAGCAATCCTTACAGATGGGCTTTGAACATTGCAGACATATTGGTTTATCGCATGTCACACATGTGTACGTTGTCTTTCTATGTTATGTTGGTGGACAAGAACAGCAAAATTATCTCTCATTCTGTTTAGATTATTGAGCTTGAAGTTCTTTTGTGTGTGTATTTCCGTCCGTGGACATGTACTCTCACAGACCTCATCAAAACTTTGAATAAGTATAACTTACCTAAACCAAATCGCACAATGCAACTTTCTTCCAATACGGCTGTTTGACAACTAAAGTCGAAGCTACAGAGGAGCTCGGATCTGTAGTGAAAGGCAATATAATAATAATTGGGAATTAAAGAAAAACATAAAAGGTCTGTGAGACTCCATGTCCATACTAGAAGGTGTAGCAACAATGCTTTGATAATTCCGAAAATTTTCGTTCATGGTAACTTAAGCGAGCCCGAGGGTATGATCTTTAGAGAACGCCCCCGATACAGTACCAGTGCCTATTTTGAAGCCGTTCACAAAGACAGAAACTTCATTGTTTCTATTTACATCATTTACCTGCTAGTTGTCGCTATTATCACTGAATAAAAAATTTACAGAAGTAGTTCGTTGTTTCAATGTGCTATTTATTAATCAATTTTTAAATTATATACTACTACGTTAAATCCATGCACTGGCTCATTAATTTTGGTAAGTACGAACAACTATGAATGTTTTAAGTCAACAGTTCCAAAATAGGGGTCCATGGACCCATGGGGGTCTGTAGTAGCATTCTATTAAGATACAACCTAAATTTAGGTACTAATTTAAAACTCATTTCTCATTTCATAGTCGATTTCAGAACAAAATTGCTAATCAGTTTCGACTTAGTTTACGATATGAGAAAAAACTCCTGCTGGATACAGGCAGAAAAACATTGTGTGGGGAAATATCAATACCTCTTTTAAATATTAACGTCCCTTTCCACAATATATGATTAGAAGTTAACGTAGACTTTAACGACAAATTTCGTATGTCGAACTAGCCGTTAAAGTCCATGTTAACTTTTTGTATAAAAGCTCTGAAAATAGCGTAACGTAATATATGAATGGCTAGACCCTAAATAGCCCTGACAAAAACCATATGAAATTTTATGTCCTACCTTTTTTTTGGCTTCCCTGCCTATCCTACTAAAAAAAGTTTCATGAAACAAATTTCATGAACTATTTCATAGTGTAAATTTAGTAAAACAAAATTTCATTTTATGAACAAACAACATTTCATGGAGTGCAAACATTTCATGAATTAATTTAATTAATAACAGCAGTTTTTTCAAACTCCTGTTAGTAAATTCTTCAAGGAAGATATACATTTACGATAAAGCTGAATAAGAGTGGATACAGAACTCCATCTTGCAGAGTGCCCATAAGGCCATTTCAGACCATAATAAAAGTATTAATACCTTTGCAGAAAATGCCTCCCTGATAAAATTGTTGTTTGAAAATTTTAAAAAAACAATAACAAATGATCTGTCAAAGTTTCATTTTCCTCAAAAGTATTAATACTTGTATTATAGTCTGAAACGGCGTTTATAGCAATCTACCTCATTGTACTCATAGCCACACTAAAAATTATAGTGCTACCTTTAAGGATGTTCCCTATCCAGTCTGTGATTATTCGTTTCACCCAAACTTCACAAAGGTAACCGATTATCACTGACAAAGGCGCAGATACAGAGGGGGGGAGCAATGGGGTACTCCCTCCAAAAAATTTAAATATAGCTCATTTCTATTGAGAAAATATTTTGCAAAGCAGTATATTTCAGCTAAGAAGGGCTTCCATATGAAGCCATAGACCATCCTACTTTAGCTGGCTCTACAATGTCACTTCTTTGGATACTTGGAGGACAATTTCCTTGGACGTCATACCTCGGATGTGCTTTTTTCCAAGTTACTGCTGAAACTTTGCTATGATTTTCATTTCGTATATTTTTTTTATCCTCTTACAAGCATTCAAGCTCTGCCGATAGTTATCCCAATCTAATGGCTACCAATCGCGCTTTCGTTTGTTAAATCATTTTTGGCATTCTATGCTTAGCTACCTAAGGATTGGAGTCCATGATTAGTGGACTTTCACGATTAGTGACTTACACGACACATAATAGGCATTTCACTGTGTTTTGGACAAACGGATTTATTAGTCTACCAACTCTTGTGTGCTGGCCACTCTTCCTTGTTGCTGAAGGTGGTATGAGGTCCACAAGTCATTTATAATTATCCCAGTCCGTATTTCGAAGGTGTTAATGTTGCCAAAATTAAAACCAAATTTTGGCAACATTCATTCACAATGAAATTTATTCTGTCATGATCAGAGGAAGAGCGAGCATTCGAGAATACGAAAAAAATTCAAATAACATTTAGACATTGCAACACGGACAATGGTAGATCGATTTCAAGGAAAGACTATTGCTTTCGGCTTTAATTTGCTACCACGTGCAAAAAGGGATGCGCCCTCGTAACTGAATATGGATACGAGTAATGCAAGTATAAGTAAAATTTTTTATCAATGAGACTTTGGTATTGTGTGTTTTTGAGGCCTCAGCAATCGCTTGTATGAATACAAATATATTATAATACGTTTATAGGAAACCTTAAATATACAGACATATTTTTTATGAATAAAAATGAATTTTTAATGTTGTTAAAATACCACTGTTGTTAGGCAAAAAAAATCTATTTTTATTGGATTATTTTTATATGAGTAATCTTTTTTCTTTTGCTACTGCTAATGGCAAAAAATAAAAGTGAAAAAAAACCATAAAACAGAATGTTTGTGTAATATTCCACAATTTGCTTTTTTCTGAATGCCTTTGCTCTTTAAATCCGTAGGTGTTCCGTCCAGATTCTCTTTCTGTTTCTTCCCTGCTTTTATGAAATAAAAAATTTCAAAAAAATTGTTGGTAAAAATATGCAAAGAATAAAAAATATTTATTTCTTTGATACTTGTTTCTTGCACTCTGGGTGTGTGAAAATATTAATATCCTGCCAATAATGCACAATAGCGCTATGAATTTCCTTGAATGTAATTTTTTTCTTCATGTATTTTATATTAAATTGGTTCTGAAATGTGTAAAACAAAAAGCCAAAAATGTCTTTCATATACATAAAGGAGTTTAAAAACTTAAGAGACGAAAATTTAATTTGGCAAAAACTTGGAATTTTTATTTCTCAGGGTACTGCATAGCAAAATCAGCAACATTTTGGTAATTTTGTTACTTTTTGCATCGTATGTACATCAAGAGAGATTGATGTGTGAACAATGTGCATAATTTTAAAATAAAATATTCTTTAGTTTAAGTTTCAACTTCTAAATGGTATGTACGAGTAAATGTTTGATATTCAATTAATTTGTTTCCTTAAGAAAAACAACTATTAGTAGTCCACCTATAATTGATTTTAAAAGTGCTTTTGAATTTACATATCGTCAGCTTGTTATTGGTATGGCGAATATGCCACAAAGTCGGAAAGGGGAAATGACAAAGAAGGTTACATAGAATTTTCTGAAAATATAAATGACAGATATTTTTTGTAGATATTTTTACCATTTAAGCCGGCATGTATTTCCAGCAAACATGTAAATTTTTATATACTTTCATAAATAGAACTAAAAGATAATAAGCTTTTATTGAAAGCGAAAAACCCTACATTGTGCTGCATATAAAAATTTGTTTCAAACGATTCCATTTTTGCTGCATAGTTATACTCCTAAAATATTTTTGCCTAAAATTAAAGGAATTTTTAAGTACCTACAAGCGTTTCCTTAAAGATTTTTTACCAATATTTTTCAGTTAGTAATTTTTTAATATGTACACCCAGAAAAAGATGGATTTAAAAATGATTAGAGCGATAATGTATTAGTTGAATAGACTATATTTCAACTCACGCTATCAATTTTCTATGCATAACCATAAGAACATAATTGTAATAAAGATATGATTCTGACAATTCTTAAATTGATTAGATCAGCCGATCGTATGCTTTTGTCATGACTAAGTAATCAATATGAGGAGAAAAACCGAATAAAATATTATGAATTGGATTTTAGTACCAGTTATTGGTATTTGCAACTCAAAAAGCTGTTTTAAGGGTTCCGATACACCAAAAGTGTAGAGCAACCCTATTGTTTTCGCTACGATGTCCATCCGTCTGTCCGTCTGTCTGTCACAGGCTGTTTTCTCGGGAACCGTAAGATCTACGGACCTGAAATTTTCACAGAATATGTAAAACTTCGGCCGCTACAACAACAAATATATGACAGTTAAAAATCAAAGGGTGTTCTAAAGCGAGCAACGCAACATGTTGAAATACTAATGTAATATACAGGCACTTATATATAGACAATTTAAATTTTCAAAGTAAGTGCTAATTGGTGTAGTCTGTAGAATAGACTACACCAATTAACACTGATATTTAAAACAATAAAAAATAAAGGGTATTCTATTAGTTATTGTAATTTTTACTATGTAATTGAGACAATATGCTGTATCTTGGAAACCATAAGATGTAAAATCTTGAAATTTTAAAACACGCTAAAACTAAAAAAATGCAAAATAAAAAAAAATTTCAAAACGAAAAAAACGCTAAAATGAAAAAACGCTTAGAGGAAAAAAGCGCCAAAATTAAAAAATCGCTAAAACGCAATATATCACCAAAATTAAAAAGATCGGCATAAAAACAAAAAAAACGTCAAAAATCGAAAAGTCTTCAAAACGAAAAATCGCTAACACTAAATAAATCATCAAAAAATGAAAAAATCGCCAAAAAAATGAAAAAATCACAAAAACGAAAAAAACCAAAAAAAAGCGCCAAAACCAAAAAAACGCCAAAAACCAAAAAAATCGCCAAAACGAAAAAAGTGTAAAAAAAATATTTGGAATTAACGTAAATTCAAATTATTTTTATTATTAACTATTGTTTATTATAGTGCAATATTGTAAATAAATAAACAATAAAAAAACTATAATTAAAATTAGATCTACTACCTAGTTTTTAATAAAATTAGTACGTATTTTACTCATTATCTGAAAGTAGTTGCAAATTTGTTGATACGTATTAATAAAATAAGTAGACAACCACTTTTTAAGTCAACATGTGTTTGTATATGAAAGCTGATTTTTGTCGCTTAAACTTATAAGTCAACAATAGCTCAGTGGGTAAACTAGTTGTGTTCAAATCTGAACGTGCACAGGTTCGTATTCGAGCTGGGTAAAAAAAAATAAAAAATTAAAAAATAAACAATATAATAAAATAATGTTTATAAAAATTTTTTGTAATATTAATTTGTTTATTTGACTACTTATTTTTTAGCTTCAAGTAAGCCAAATAGTAACTGCTTAATTGTTGGGAACATGTAAATACATTTGTAAGGGGTAGCCCTTATATATTGGACTTCGGAAACAAAAATTAGTAGTTATCGAGTCAAATTGTAAGTAGTTACGACTTCAATTCTTATATACTTTTTTGCCTACCAGTAAGCAAAGTTTATGCTGGGTAGCTAGTAAAAAGTTTCATATGTGTTGACTAGAATCATTAATATGTACTAATGAATCTTTGGTGCCAATGTCTCAATATGGTCCCATAACAACTGCCTAGTCTGTAGTAAGTGAATATTGCCGAGTTCATTAGTAGAATCTCAATGACAAACTAAATGTCTATAGCATAGAACATTGCCTGGCGTGCAATTAGTCAGTAGTACTGGGGACATAGTCAATAGTGAATCAGTATAGTTTTGCAAAATAACAAAACTGTGGCCTACCTTTGGGATAGATTTCAACAACAAGCTCGTTTACAATTCCACTTATTATATAAACGCACAGTAGAGACACGAACTGACATCGTAGCTTGCTTTTTAAGCGACAGCGTACCGATTAAATAGCCTATGACACGCTTATGCTGAATCTAGGTGGGAAAATAAGCCAAAGAGTCATCACTAGCTGCTACTAAATATTGCTGATAACAGCGATTACGTAATGCGTATTTTTACCACAGGGCTATTCTGGGTTGCATTAGACTTTGGCTGTTTCAGCAAAAACAAAAAAAGAGAGTAAGAACAGCAACCTAATGCAATGGTTAACTCAAAACAGCAATATATTGACATTGGCCCTTTTAGCACCAAGCCACAGCTATATCGATATATTTTTGAGAAAACATCGATATATCGGTACTTTTGCCCATCCCATTGGTGCAATTCACAAGCTTATTTTAACGCTAAACAAGGCGTTTAAAGAAGTTAACACCAAAATTATTGTTTTTACTATTCGTTAAACTTTTAAGCACTACTAGCTGCGTTAACTAAACGGCAATAATTTTTGTGGTGTTATTGAACAGATAACAGTCAGCTCTTCAGTTAAAGCACGTCGTCTTTTGGAAAAACTCAAATAATTATTCGACAACAATATTCACACATATAAAATCTTTTATATATAAATAACAATATTTATATTGTTTAAACAATTAGTTTAACTTTTATTTCTCAAAATTAAAGAAATTCATGAAAATATGTTCGTGTACTAGCATAAATTCATTTGTTTTTTCTCTATTCCTCTTTTTGTTTTTCGTTTATTTTAATAGTCTTGGAAAGTGATATAAAGTTTTAACAAATGCCTTAACACAAAGTTAACGAACCAAATAAGCGTTAATTCAAACAGTAATTATTGGAGACAAAATTACCTTTTATTTAAGCGTTAAAAGTTAGTGAATTTCACTACATATCCCTGTTCAAATGAATTTTGTAGTAAGTTTTGTTTTTGTTTAAATTATTAACATCACTTTTCACCATGTACAGTTAAAAGTTAACATGGACTTTAACGACAAGTTAGGCATACAAAACTTGCCGTTAAAGTTCATGCTAGCTTGTAATCGTACATTGTAAAAAGGGCCATAAATATGTATTTTGAAAAAAGTACAAAATACGATTTTGAGTACTATTGTGGTCGAAAAAGTACGATTTTAAAAGCTCGTTGGTACGAAATAAGTTTTCGCGGTAGAAAACTTCACTCCTAAAATCAATATTAAGTCAAAAGTTAGTAGCAGTTTTTATGCTGCTTAAAGGAGCTGTGGAAGCGATCTCGTAAAACTGCAGCATTTCAAATATTTCTTTTACGATTTTCGCTTTATTTTTATTAACAATAAATTTCTAGTTGCATGCTGCAATTGATAAAACTTTTACAATCGTAGAATTTTCATTTAAATCAAGTTTTTTTTAACAATTTATAATTTAGCGAAGATTTTTTGTTAATTTTCTCATTTTTCGTTTTAATATTTCTGCATGAGTTATTTTAATAGAAAGCAATTCATTTTTACAATTTCTTCAATTTGCAAACAAATTTTTTTGATATTTTCTACTTTTCTTTTTAATCTCTTTTACTTGTTATTGTAAAATATAACATGTACAAGGATTTCTCATCATCAACACCATCACATTGCCATAACAGTCAGCATTATCAGCAACATCGTCATAGTCGTCTTGCCACCACCATCATCGTCATGATGGTGGTTTTAAATGAATTTGATTGCTGTTGCCTCTGTTGCATATAAAAAAGTAAATTTTTTTCTTGGTGTCAACGAAGGCAAATGAATGAATAAATCTCTAACGTTGATTTTGAACAGAGATTTAAAAGTTTATAGTTATTAAGCTCTGCATAAAAAATATTTATATATTTATTACAAGTTTACAGAAAATAGTTTCATATCGAATTGAATATCTGTTAAATTAAAAGATTTTACAAAGGCCAAGCGAATTACTCATGACATAAATTCAAAATTGAATACCTTTAAGTCTCTGGTGCAGGTACTTGGCATATTTATTATTCTTGTTGTAGCTGTTTTTGTTTTATGCAACCAGACTTGACTTCTTGACTGCTGTTGGTTGCATGAGTGTATAAATGGCTGCACGAATATTAATGAATGGTCGGTCGGCTGGTTATTTCACTGTTTGGCCTTTTTTGCACAACTTCTGAATGATGAGAAGGCTTAAACAGTATTTTGTCCTAAAAAACAACAAAGGTTATTATTACATTGTTTTCCTTTTGAACATTTAAAGTTGTTTGGTTCTAAACGATACACGATGGTTGCAATTGGAAAAATAGGGTAAAAAGTCTGTATCTTTGAAAAAATCATAGAAGAGGACCTAAGCTGTAAGAATATTGAAATGACAGCCTGTTGAAACACACGTTCAGCTACAGGGTGTCAAAATTAACTACCTCGTGTATGAAAAATCTCATAACTTTTACAAATATTATCCGACTTTAATAAATTTTAGCTAAGTGTAAAGCTTATAAACAGATAAGACAAAATGTAATATGATGGTGCTGTGATATCTAGGCGCACGATAGTGAGCCAGGCCCACAGTGTGTATATTTAAAGGAAACCATTCGAGTTGTTGTCTAGAAATGCGATGGCATTGTACCTATAAAGAACTTGGTCCTTATTTTGATCTCAGTGTTTTTACGGCCGAAATTTTCGGGATACAAATTTGGACTTATGTCTACATTTATGTTTTTGTGCGGGTTACTTATACACGCTACACTACAAATATTGGTTATTTGCATTTTCTTCACATATATTTTTAAATTAAAAATTCATAAAAAATTACCGCTTAAAATTTTTAGACATAAAAACTAAATTTATATATTTATATAAATTGCTTCTGACAATTGTATTATTTTTATAAAATCTGCGTTCCTGACCTCATTTTTGAGCGGGCGGGTAACAATTAAAAGCCAGATTAATGATATAAAATAAAGCCTGTGGCTCAACCTGTGTTTCAAAAAAATTTCATTATTTTCAAAGCTTAGATCTTCTTCTAAGATTCTTGTATACACAGTTTTGTATACACAGATTTATTAACGATTTTTTTTCTCCAAAATTTTCATGTGATATAAAGTCAAGAGCTGCTTTCTATTTAAGATATTGATGGGAGTAGAGAATTAATAAAAAAAACCGTTTGATACAAAATCGCGCAAAAAAATAAATGAACCTAAAGAGATAAATTATTTCCCTTTTTTTTGTTAAAAATTCTTCATTAAAACCATTTTTAATAGATTCTATCTCTCAATTTACTCCAACGCACAGTGGATAGGAGTGCAAAATATATGAAGAACCGCTGAACAGAACATGATTTTAAGATTTTTATAAATAAGTGTCCAAGGCCCTGCGCAGAATGATATATGTAAAAATCATAGAGAACTACCTAAGCTTTAAGAATATTGCAATTTGGGTCACCCTGTTAAAGCACACGTTGAGCTACAAGGTGTCAAATTTGACTACCTCGGACATAAAAAATCTTGTTGGCCTCATAAGTTTTACAACTACTACCCGATGTTCATAAATTTGAGTTTGGTGTAAAGTTTATTACTAGAAAAAACAAATAAAGTTTACTTTATTAAGATATCTTTAATATTTTTAGAGATATTTGACTTTGAGTTTTAAAATTTTAGTTTTTGTCCTTGACTTTGTTTGCTATATTGTAAAATTTCTGGTAATAGGAGAAAAATAGGAAAAAATTTCAAAAATGTTTGTGATTTCTAACACAGTCTTGTCAATGACTGAAGAAAATAAATGAAGAAAATTTTTATAGTTATTTCAATTCATGAAGTCGTGAAAAGGAATCAAATTCAAGACTTTCAAATGAGAGTAAAAAATTGCTAAATTTTTACAAAATTATCAAACATTTTGCAGTTATAAATTTTTTTATATTTTGAATAATTCAAGAGAATAGACTTCCAAAATGACGGCAGGTGAAATTTTAAATTGTGAAGTTTTTTAAAAAATTCTTAAGAAAAAAAAAAACACGCCCATCGAGTTTTTCAAATTTCTCTACAAATTATTTTGGATTTATTTACTATCTGGCTTTTAATTGTTACCCGGCCGCTCAAAAATTTAGCAAGGAAAGACGATTTTCTAATATTAGTAAAATTTTCAGAAGCATTTTCATTGCCTGCAAGAAAATTGTGTTAAACTTTATTTTTTAATTTTTGTTTCTCTACTTATATTAAAAAGTATAGCAATCTTCTTATTTTTAAAAGTTGTAATGATATATTACACTAATATTTTTTTAATGAATTTGTAATTACAAAAAATAAAAATTAAATAAAACAAAAAATATGCGAAGAAAATGGGATTATTCGATATATTAGGGACAAATTTTATTACGTATGAGTAACCTGACCAGACCAGACATCCCGCTTTTGGCGGAAGTATTATGCTTTTTTCAGAACGACCCCGCTTAAAAGTTTTATCTCGCTGTTTCAATTTAAAACTCAAGCATATGGCGATGCTCATAGTAAAAGCGGGATAAAATTTTTAAGCGGGATCGACCTTAAAAAAACATAACAATCCCGCCAAAAGAGGGATATCTGGTCAGGTTACGCATGAGTAATATGTTTTTTTTTTGCTTTCAGCACCACAGTGCCATTTTTCGCTGTGTTTAAGTGAAATCTTTTCCTTTCCAATTACCATCATGTGTCATCATGTGACGCGCTCAGCAAATTTCATCATTGACACGATTTATTATGCAACATTTATGAAACAATTACTCAAGTGGCTTTTGCTGTTGCCTCGTTTTCATTTTCATTTTTGTTGATGTTGGTATTCTGGCTTTTCACAATCAAGTCATGGCATCATGGGTTGAGGAAACAAGTGAAATACAGCCATCATTTTTACCGAATAGCTGTGCTTGCTACCAGCACGATTTGTGGCTAAACAAAGTGTCGTTAGTTGACAATCATTAAGTTTGTCTTTACCACTTTGGCCGTAATGTCCTTTACGCAAAATTTCTTTCTATCTCTGTCTTTCAGTGTAATGCTGCAAACTCAAGAATAGCTAAATACAGAAATGGCAGCAAAGATTTTAAATTTATTTCCGTTTTTACTAAATCAGTGTCAAAATAAAAGTTGTAGTGAACTATAATTGTTGAAGCATTTCTTTTTTTTTTGCTTTCGTTTATCATGTGTTTTATTTCGGCGTTTAAAGTAGGCTTTAAATATTAAGAGTATATTTTTATATAATTTTATTCAAATTTTTGCCATTTTTGGAGATTATTCTTGTTTCCCGTTGTAATGTAAGTTTATTTAAACATAAATCTCTACAATAGCTTTTTAAGAAGGTGTAATAAAAATTATAATTTGGTATTTTTGTGTTATAAAAGACTATCATTGAATTTAATGAGATGCATAATTTAACTATGAGTTTTATTAGAGTTTCTTCTGATCTTAAAGAAACTTAAGCTATGTAGCGATTTTATTTTGAGCTTTAAGAGTAAAAGTTTAAATGCAAACCATTTTAATTAGGGTGAGGTTTTTTAATAAAATTTTCGTTATGAAAGAATTTTATTTTTATAAATTTTCTACAGGAAAGTAGCTATTTTAACAACTGGTAGATCGGAAACAACATGCCATTTTCTGCATATAGCTAGAAAATCAATTTATTTGGAAAATAAGTCAGGCATTTTTAAATGGATAATCCGACCAGTATAAAATTGCACAAGGCTATAGCAAAGAAGTATTTCTACTGAATCTTAGAAGACTAGCTTCCCATATTGATACATAGCGGAAGTATTTTTTCACCGGTTATATTTATTTAATGTATCTTGAATAAAATTTAACTAGCAAAACTCTAAAGCATTACTTAAAATTTAGGATCATATATTGTCTAAATTTGTGTTGAAAATTTCTCGTTGTCTAAAATTGCATCGATTTTGTAGGTATTTGCAATGAAAAAAAAAACATAATTTGTCTAATTTGACTTCACAAATTAAATACACATATTTAGTTCAAGTGGATAAAATGACAGAAAAAGTATAATATGCCTTATGGCTGATAGGTAGATACACCAGACTATCAGCCAAGAGATCGTGGTTCGTTGTTGCAGGCAGCCAACCGCTTCGCCGCTAATTTTTTTTTGTTTAAGTATATGTTTGTTTAAGTATGTGTTCAAAAAAAAATAATAAAAAAAAAGAATACGTGTCTAATTTTAGGTCGATAATAATGAGTAAAGTGTTGTCTACTATTATCGACCTAATTTTCAACAAAAGTGTTTAGAGTGAAGTGTTTTAGAGAGAATCAAATCTTAACTCTAATATTTTAATTTTTAAGTCCAGCCAATGCCATAAAAAAATATTTGTTTCAGCGGTTGGCTCTTTGGTTGTCTATGTCTCTCGTATTCGGCTGAGAGCAAGAGTGTCCCTCCTTCTCAGCCGATTGTGGCCTCTAAAGTTAATGATGTTTCGGACTAGGGGATTTTGGTGTAACTCAAGTTTTTTTTAATGCATCTTGTCACGTGCTTAGAAAATGCTGTCGTAACCAGCGGTACATCTTAATCTTTATGAATTCGCTTCTTTCTGACAGACCATGAGGCTGGTGTAATCGTACGGAGTATTTTATTTTGTCGCCTTTGAATTTTTTCTTCATTTGATGCCGAGGCAGTGCCCAATAACTGGATACCGTAAGAGCACATTGGTTTAAGAATAAAGTTGTATAGAAGAAATTTACAATTTAGGCTTAGAGTGGAGATCCCTGCAATGAGCCAATTCATTTGAGCTGCTTTTAGTTTCATTTGGGTCACTTTTGCATATTAGACGAATATCAAGATGAACACCGAGGTATAGTTTGGCTATTTATTTGTATAGGTGGGCAGCTTTCTCTGCACAATGTTAAAGTAATATGTAGACAATTTTTATCCGCCATTGTTTTAGCCATTTTTCCAACTGGGTTATATACTCTTGCGTTCGCATTGCATCGACATTGCTGAATCGGATTTTGTATGAAAACGCTTGCATTTTCCTTCAACTTGTCGTTCGAGTCATCGTTCGCATAAAAGTGTATTTATGCCTTTGAGCACAAACTCAATTCAGTGTTCTTTCGCTTAGAATGCGAATGAAGGCATTCTTTCAACGTCGATGAACAGGCAGTAATTCTCTGACAGGATTAAATATAAATAACAAGTCGCCTGTTGGCGCTTTTTGGGTTGGGTTTTGATGGGAGCCCACTTAAGGAATGGCGATAGGGGTTAGATATTTTCAAAAAAATGTTGCGGTTCAAAAACTAATGTGAGTCGGCGATGGGGGTTAGATATTTTCAAAAAAATGTTGCGGTTCAAAAACTAATGTGAGTCGGTTATCCCAGGAGCTGCTGGGGTAAATTTTTACAACTTAACCAAATTTTAAACGTAAAGGAACTATCCTACATTTTACAACTTTAGGAGTGACACCGTCTCCCGCTCCCTCTCCCTCTCCCTCCCCCTCTTTCTCATTCCTTTTCCTTAATCGCATATTTTATTACAAAATAATCAAATAATTGTAGCCTCATCAGAACAAAACATATTCTTTTATATTTTATTTTAACTTGTTTACACTAATAGAATGTAGGCGATCATTGTGCTAGAAAATAATACTTTTGAAATGTTTCCTATTTTCTTTTCTTTTCTTATTATGAACAATTAATTTCTAATGGAAAAATACCTTTACAAACAATTTTTGTGAAATGATTGTTCTAAGCAGAATTATTCAAACGTAAAAGCTTTTCAATATTAAGCTCTTGTAATCACCCATTACTAGAAAGAGCAAAAAAAAAAATAATAATAATGCTATAAGAATCGCAATGCTATCCTTTGGTGCAAATCACTGAAGCATAAATTTCTAACCAACAGCTTGCCAGACATATCATTTTTTACACACACACTCACATACTTTCAAACACATAAAAGGTTGCAATTAAAAGAACATTTGTTTTTAATGCCACACAACACAATCATTGCTGCCTTTATGAACTTTCCTTTAACATTTTGATAATAATAAAAAAAAAACGCAAATACATACTCGTGTAGGTACGTACACAAGTGTCTATGAAAAAACAAAGCAAAAATATGAAGTGATTTCAATAAAGGAAAGAATAATAAAAATTGAAGTGGAAACTGGGAACCTTGTTATTTGAACCTGTAGACAGTTGAAGTGAGAAAAGAAAACTAGAAATTATTTTTAAATTTCTTTAAGTGAATTTATTTTTATATATCCTTTTTTAAGCTTAATGCTTTAGTGGATGAAAATATTCGCTCAAGCTAAGAAAATTTAATTTAATTCTATTTCACATATGGGAAATTTAGCAGTAAAGGGACTATGTTAATATATTCTGCAACTGAAAGTTTTAGCTATTTGTACTTACATCTAACCAAAGCGGTGTCAAAAGCACGGTAAGTACGGGTTTTCTTAGATCAAGTATGGAACGCTTTATAGAAGTACGAATTCGCAAAAAATTAAACGCTTAATTTTGGTTATTATTAAGCCTCAACCAAGTCTGATTCGAGCCACAAAATCTAATTTCAAGAGCATGGTAGGCTGGATTTAAGTCGAAAATTTTACGGTATTGATGCATGATGGATAGAGGATTATTTAGTATAGTCATCAATCCAATCCAAAGCTGTAATCCGTTTTTTGTCTTAATCAAGCCCGAATTAGGCGTATTTATACTCATGTAATCCAGCAACAGACTTGAATTAATATTTTTAATACTTACCTAAATTTAATATTTTTATGTACATATTTTTATGCCTAAAAATTGATTTTGTTCATTGCTGGTATTGCACATAGGAAAATTAAATCATCACATGTTTATAAACTAATACTCTGACAACTCTGCTGCATCAGCATACAAAGAACGATAGCTAAAGGCCCAATATACACACATCAAATTACTCTGAGAGTGTTCTGAGAGCAAATAAAATTTTCGATGTTGGTTCAAGCTTTATTACTTGATTTAAGAATCTTATACTCACTTTAAGAAATTTCAGGATTTCTTGTTTAAAGTAATCACCTTTCCGGCTTGTTTTAAGTCCGATGTAGTTCTTATACTTAAGGTAAGATAAAAATGTAAATGCAATATAAGCAATTGCTAAGACAAGAAAGAAACATCTATATTCTAAATTAACTTGTAATGACTTAAAAAACTTTTAAATTCTTTCAAGAGATTCTTATATAATACAACTGTCTAATTCAATTGCCTTAGCTAGTAAAAAGTTTCACATGTGTTGACTAGAAACATGGTTGTAATATCGGCAATCAAAAGGGCGGCCAACTAGTTAAGGTACTACAAGGTATTCGATCAGGACATCCGAATTTGCACCGACAGTAAGGCTGCAATACATGCTCTATCTGGCATTTACACAACATCGGAATTGGTTAAAGAATGCCGGGCATACCTGAATGAGATGGCAAGATATACTAGCCTAGGGCTCTTCTAGGTACCGGACTACGCTAAAGTACCCTGTATTAGTATTGCGGATAGTCTATCCAAGGCTGGCGCCCGCCTACAGGAAATGGACATCGATTGGTTAGTAGGTGTACCACTAAAAAGCTGCAAAATACAAATTCAGCAACAGTAATTTAGAGAAGCGCAAATCAGATGGACAAATTGAAACCACTTGTGAGGTTTCCAGATCCATCTAGCCTCAGTATAACTTCGCAAGATCTGCAAGCACATTGGGGCTTCCTCGTCAACAGCTGCATATACTCGTAGTGATAAAATGGCTCACTGTCTCATTGGTGCCCATGCCAGAAGATTAAATCTTCCTCTCAACGATTTCTGCAGAAGTAGTTAAAACTAGGAGGAGGAAAAGACTGTCAAGCACCTCCTCTGTCGATGTCCAGCACTATTTAGAAATATGGCGTCATATTTGGGGGAATGTGACATTAGAGGTATAAATTCATTCATACGCCACTCGGTTTGGTTTAACACCGACCCAACCTCTGGGATAGGCAGGGTACTTTCTTAAATTTCCTTACTATCCATCCCAGGCATCACAAAATGTCATAGCTAGTTTCTTCAACTTATTACACCGTTTTATAAAATTATCAATGTATTAGAAGCTTTCCAATATACTGCCAGCCCAATTGAAATTCATTCTGCGCTTTTCAGAGTATGTTGAACTTCCATTTTGTGAAGTATTTATATTCCAACAGTTTATTTACTAAAAGATCGTCACAATATTGACCAAATCTGAAAAAAGGAAGATAGGATTTTTTTTAATCAAAATGTTGATTTTTTCTTATGCCAATCGAAAGAAGCAATCAATATCGTCTGTCAGTTTTTTGCAAAACTGATATTTAACGAAATATTATAACAAATATATTTTTTTTATGAAATAAAAACTAAGTTGCTCTGGTGCTCCAAGCCTGTCACTTATTTAGTCTTCTCGTTTCAAAAGCTCGATTCTATGACTGTTTAGCTGTTATACAGTGAAAAAAATAAACACATCGATGTAGCCGCAGGCTTAGCTGTTATGAGAGCTTGAAGTTAGGCACTTTTTTCGCATATTTTCAAGTATTGTTGATCATTATGTTTGGAATTGGGCTTGGTACTGGGCCGTATGATTAATAAACAATCAACTATAAAGCAGACGCAGCTGTGATTCCAAAGCAGTGTCCGTTAAAATTGCTACAAAAGTGCATACATTCAAGCTGTTATAACAGGCAAACCTGCAGCTACATCGATGCGACTTTTTTACTGTGTGGTAAATAAACAGTCATATAATAGAACATTTTAATCAAGAAGACTAGATGAGTGGCGAACTTGAGGCACCAGAGCAACTTAGTTTTCGTTGTAGAGTAAAAGACACATTTGTCATCATATTTCTTTAAATATTAGTTTTTCGAAAAAATTATATATAGCAAATGTTGATTGTATGGATTGCTTCTTTCGATTGTTATAACAAAAAATCAATATATCGATAAAAAATTTAATGACTCTTTTTCAGATTTCGTCCACTATGCGTCCTTACTACCGGAGAGCTGCTAGATCTTCTCCGCGAACAACGGTGTAGTTCTTTTCACAAATTCGGTGAAGTTGTAGTGGTGGCTTTAAATATTTCAAAGGCGGTGGCGAGTTCTCCCGATTTATATCGAGCTGCCTCAGGCTTCACACTATTCGAATTGTCACCAAAAGAGTTCAATATTATTTCAGGGGTCAGAAAGAACGGGTACCACGTTCTTTCTCCCTCTTTATTTTTCATTTTTCTAAACGAGCCTTTTCGTTAAATTTCCTACTCTTTTGCTGATGACAGCATCGTTTGCAATTCGTTTCCATTCAACTAAAGGGTCCGCCATATAACTTTTTTTTTCAACTAGTGTTTATGTCGTGAATGGTAACACTTAGCTCATGTCTGATTTGACAGATAATTAGTTTTATCCTTCCGCTGAACGAATATGGTTGTGTATACGCTTGCGAATATGGTTGTGTATGGGCCTCCGATCGACCTACAGAAGATGCCGATTTTGCCAAAAAAATCATCTTTTCAGATGAAGCTCACTTTGATCTTGGCGGGTATGTAAACAAGCAAAATTGTCGCATTTGGGGCACAGAAAACTCGCACGCATACATTGAAAAGCCGACGCACCCAAAACGAGGCACTGTTTGGTGCGGATTTTGGTCCAGAGGCATAATTGGGCTATTTTTCTTCGAAAATGAGGAAGGAGTGGCCGTTACAGTCAATGGCGATCGTTATCGGGCCATGTTGAACGAATTTTTGTTCACAAAAATTGAAGAGGAGGATACTGGCAACATTTCAACAGGACGGCGCTACGTGCCACACAGCCGAAGCTACACTCGATGTTTTGCGCCGTGTTTTTGAAGATCGCATTATCAGCCGCAGAGCTGATATCGTTTGGCCACCTCGGAGCTGCGATTTGACACCGTTGGACTATTATTTGTGGGGTGCCGTCAAAGATAAGTGTTACGCCGACAAGCCAGAGACAATTGACGCTTTAAAGGACAATATTCGTGAAGCCATTGGTGAAATACAGCTGCACACAATCGATAATGTGCTTAAAATTTGGACCGATCGTGAAGGCTACTGCGTGGGCAGCCGAGGCAGCCATTTGAATGAAACTATTTTTCATTATTAACCGGAAGGATTGTACTTTCAAATAAAAAAAAGAAATTTTAGCAAAAAGTCAGTAGTTTTTTATAGCATTTTCAAAAAAAAAAAGTGTTATCTGGCGGACCCTTTATAGGCCTAGCACTTGAGATGCTAGGGCCCTGAGGCCACTATTGAATGATACACTGGAGTCGAACGAATGGGAAACATTGTAGTTGTCGTAAAACGAAGTATTGTATGCTTACGCAGGCACTAGATTGAATATAAATATAAATATTGTGAATTGGAAGGTCTTAATGTTCTAGGTATAAAATCTAGTGTAATGCACTCCATCTGATCTGCTTTCTATTTATAACAATTCGGCCATAATTGTTATTAATGTAATACAATTCTCATATATGAGTTGGTGCGGCAAAGGCATATAGGAGTGGTCGAAGACACTAATCAGTGACAAGAGTCATTGAGTCATTGGCACATAGGCACAATGTGTAGTATGCTTTACTTTTTATAGCTGCTATGTATTGTGCTCCTACAAAATTATGGACTCTTCCGGCTAGAAGTGTTCCCAATACTCATATTAAAGGCATCTTTAGAATGCCCATCTACAAATTTGTGGTTTTATTTTAGTTCTTCATAAGTGGGGAAGTAAGTAGTGGGAACAAAAAAAAAAAAGAAAGCATAATTCCTTTTACAACTCTGCTATTGTGCATTTTTCTAATTAACATTTTAAGGCAGTGTTGTAGCCCTTCTGGTGTCAAGGAGCGTCATTATTCTTTGAAGCCTTGTAACCATTTTATTAATTATTTTATTTCACTGGCAGTTGTGCTATAGTACCGGTGAAGGAGGCTGGTGTGATGTACACTGGTATTGATCAGTATCAATCGCTTTCTGAACCTTTCAGTGATCAATACTATGCCTTCCTCTTTCAGACAATCCCACAAAAATTAATACAATACTACACTAATGTACATCAGAAAAATACATGATGTTGCTAATTTGCCTGGCGCAGGTATCGAGCCCACTATCACAGGTATCATTTGCTTTGTAGTCAACACACTAACTACTTAAGCTAACAGCACATTCCTTACTCTTACGAATGGCAATACCAATTTTGTTTGCATAACTATTATGTCTCACAGTCAAACTACCAAAGCTCAAATTATATTTTGTTTATTTACTTAGCTTTTCAAAAATCTTATCTCAATTAGTTTTCATTTAGTTATATTCAAATACTGCTTACCTTTAAAAATTAGAGACTTTTTAAATTGAAAAAACTAACTCCTTTTATACATCAATAGAAAAAACACTATTTTGAAAATATTGAAAAAAATTTCTTCCACTATTCAAATATCCTTTTATAGAGCACTTTGTTTTTATGACTTAATACTAATAAAAGGCTATTATTTAAAATATTTGTAACAAAAGCATACCAAAAACACATGTACGTGTGCATAAAAATATCTACTCTTTGGTTGCAGCTCTAGTTTATGTCATAAATACACACTAACAATAACTGCAGCTGCCATACAATAACTGTTAAAGCTAAACGGTTGCATACAAGGAACTTTATTCTATTATACAGCCTTGAATGTTACCTTCCATTCCATAAATATATGCATATAGATACCCAGCAAACATTTGTTTACGATTTCGGTTCAAATTCGGGCAGCAAGTTTGCACAAGATATTGAATTCGCCAGAGTCGCTGGAGTCGGTCAGAAAACGAACCGAAAATCATATGAGTTGTTGACAAGAAAGCGGACCTATTTGTAGGAGGAAATTCTAAGAACTGTGCCGAAATGTCTAAGAGAACTCTGTACGAGTTCTGAAGAATTTTCTAGGGAAATTTTAAAGGAATTTTTGACATTAAACTATTTTCTGACAAAACATCAGAAAATAGTTTGGTTTATCTGATACTTAGGGCTAATAAAACAGTGAATGATAATATCCACTGATCAGATAATGTGTAGACTAGTCTGATATTACTCGGATAATATTTCAGAAAGTGTGTAGAAACGTCGTACCAGAAAACCTTCGACTATTTTACCAAAGGTACGAGTGAATTTTAGACAACTTGGTTGATTGTCGGATTTAGTGTTAGGTTTCTTCTGACGTCCGACATGTTGGCAAAAAATATTTCCTGGGTATTATTGTTGATATTACAACTTTGTATGCGTTCATACACAAGCACATACTCACATCTTCTCGTATCTATAAAATTAAACAAACAAAGCTACGCAACTGAGTTGTGCATATATACTTATGACAGGATACTGCATAATCGCATTCATTGCATTCATACTCTTGTTAAAATGCAGGTGGATAAATGTATTTTTAAAAAAGATTTTTCTCTAGGTACCAGTGAGAGTTATAAAAATCTATTTACTCATAGACATACATATTTATATAGTCACTCGCGTATCCTTATGCAACTTAAAGTAGGAGGGAGTGCATAAAAAAATAATATTTGAAAAGTATGAAAGATTTTTATACACTTTTGTTTGCTTTTATGTGGAATGTAAGTACCCAGCAAATATTTTTTCCGATTTCGGTCAGAAGTCGGTTAGAAAGTCTGCACAAGATCAGAAATCTTTTCGAAAATCTGACCTATTTGTCTTAGGAAATTCGAAAAACTGTGCCGATGTGTCTAAGAAAATTCTGTACGAATTCTGGCGAATTTTGTGTGGAAATTCTAAAAAATTTGTTTACATGTTTGCATAATATCGGAAAAATTACTGACAAAACATCAGAAAACTTTCCGATTTATATACTTTTTACAGCCTGTTGTATTAATGTCGGTACTGAAATTAGAACTCTAACAGAAGTACCCACCAAATATTTCTTTCCGATTTCGGTCCGAAGTCAGTGGAAAAGTCTGCACAAGATGCCGATTTCGTATCCAAAGTCGCTCAGAAAACGCCTCGAAAATTATATGAGTGGTTGACAAGAAATCTGACCTATTTGTCTGAAGAAATCCTAAAAAGTGTGCCGCAGTGTCTAAAAAAATTCTGTACGAGCTCTGACGACTTTTGTGTAAAAATTCTAAAGGAATTTTTTAAATGTTTGCACAATATCGAAAAAATTACTGACAAAACATCAGAAAACTTTCCGATTTATATACTTTTTACATCCTGTCGTATTAATGTCAGAGCTGATATTATCATCAGAAAGCATTTACCCATATTTTACAAATTTAAAAACTCAAATATTTGTGCACATCACTCAAGGGGTAAATGAAAATTATTATGAAAACTAATTCAGACAACTTGCAGAACTAACTGCTAAATACCGTAAAACGTAGATTAGAAAATATGCAGACTATTCTGCTAAATGTCTTCAATGAAATTAAATTGCCTTTGGATAATGTGCAAACTAGTCTGATATTAATCGGATATTATGTCAGAAAATGTGCAGATTCGTTGGACCAGAAAACTGTAGACTACTCTGCCAAATGTCTGAGGAAATTTTAAGCAATTCGGTAGATTGTCTATTAAAATATCGGATTTTTTCTTACGTTAGACATTTAGGCAAAAATGTTTCCTGGGTACATATGTACAATTATATATTATTACGAAGGAAGAGGATATATATAAAATTTTATAATCAGGTCTGTTCTGTATTCCATTCGGAATGAAAATGTTCGGAATTATCAAAGCATTGTTATTGCAAAATAATATTTATAACAACAATGCTATGACAATTACGAACATTTTGTATTCGAATGGAATACAGAACAGACCCGAATAAAAGGGAAATAATTTTCTTTTATTAAATTATATATTAAATTTATGGATTGCAGTATAATTTAAAAACTCTATTGGAATTTAATTTTCATGTAAAAATTTTATAAGTGTTGACAAATACACATAAGTGAATTTGAAATACATAGTTGAATAAATAAATTGAGAAAAGTTTAATACGAGATATTTACCAAGAACTGAAGTGTAAACAAATTTTGCTGCTTGTAGTATTTATTAAAAAAGAAGCTTTTATAAATACAAAGTTGTTAAATCGTTCATAAAATTCACTTGAAGCGCGTTTTTCAGTAAAAAATTAGTTAAAATAAGCATTCATGAAAAATGTTAAGTCCTTTAAAAAGGAAAAAAGATAAGGAAATGAAAAACCAAGTACACAGTTTGACTATGGTTTGTCACTAGATTAATGAATATATAGTGGCATTTCTGCGAAAATAAAGCTGTCACGAAGTGATATCAACAAGCATCAAATGAAAAAGCTGAAAAACAACTCTAGCGTTCCGATACACCAAAAGTGTAAAGGAACCCTAATGTTTTCGCTACGCTGTCCGTCCGTCTGTCCGTCTGTCTGTCACAGGCTGTTTTCTCCGGAACCGTAAGAGCTACGGACCTGAAATTTTCTCAGGATATGTAGAGCTTTTGCCGCTACAACAACAAACATATGACAGTTAAAATTAAAGGGTGTTCCAAAGCGAGCAACGAAAAATGTTGAAATACTAATGTAATGTTTTCTCGGGAACCGTAAGAGCTACGGACCTGAAATTTTCACAGAATATGTAAGACTTTGACCGCTACAACAATAAATATATAACAGCTAAAAATTAAAGGGTGTTCTAAGGCGAGCAACGAAAAATGTTGAAATACTAATATAATATGCAGACACTTATATATAGACTCTTTAAATGTTCAAAGTTCGTGTTAATTGGTGTAGTCTGTAGAATAGACAACACCAATTAACACCGATATTTAAAACAATAAAAATTAAAGGGTGTTCTATAAGTCAATGTAATTTTACTATTTAATTTAGACAATCTGCTCTATCTTCGGAACCGTAAGAGCTACGGACCTGAAATTTTTACATAACATGTAAAACTTCGGCCGGTACATCAACAAATATATGACAGTTAAAAATTAAGGGGCGTTCTGAAGCGAGCAACGCAACATGTTGAAATACTAATGTAAATACAGACACTTATATATAGACGCTTTAAATTTTCAAAGTAAGTGCTAATTGGTGTAGTCTGTAGAATAGACTACACCAATTAACACCGATATTTAAAACAATAAAAATTAAAGGGTATTCTATTAGTTATTGTAATTTTGACTATGTAATTGAGACAATATGCTGTATCTTGGAAACCGTAAGATGTAAAATCTTGAAATTTTAAAACACGCTAAATCTAAAAAAATCCAAAATTAAAAAAATTTCAAAACGAAAAAAACGCTAAAATGAAAAAAGCGCTTAAAGGAAAAAAGCGTCAAAATTAAAAAAAATCGCTAAAACGCAATATATCACCAAAATTGAAAAGATCGCCAAAAAAACTAAGAAAACGTCAAAAATCGAAAAAGTCTTCAAAACGAAAAATCGCTAAAACTAAATAAATCATCAAAATATGAAAAAATCGCCAAAAAATGAAAAAAAAGCACAAAAACGAAAAAAAGCAAAAAACCAAAAAAAGCGCCAAAACTAAAAAAACGCCAAAAAACCAAAAAAATCGCCAAAATGAAAAAAATTTCAAAACAAAAAAAAATAAAATCGCTAAAAAAAAACCACAAAAAACCGAAAAAAAATCCCCAAAAACGAAAAAAGCGCCAAAACTGAACAAATCGCCACAACTAAACTAAATCGCTGAAACTAAAAATATCGTCAGAAAGTGAACCAAAAAATCGCCAAAACTAAACAAATCGGCAAAAAACAGAAAAAAAAATTGCAAAAAACAAAAATCGTCAGAAAAAAATTAAAAAAAAAATCACGAAAAGCGTTAAAACAAAAATAAAACACAAAAAAACAACGAAAAATACTTAAAAATATAAAAAACTAAAATTAAACAAGAAAGCACAACGAAAAAACTGCCAAAATGGCTAATGGGGCAAAAACAAAAAGGGATATACATATGTGTATTCGTACGGATCCCTTCGTGTGCGAGCCAAAGTCGCACTTTACTTAATTTATTACAATGTACGATTACAAATTAACGTGGAATTTAACGATAAGTTCGGCATACAAAACTTGCCGTTAAAGTCCAAGTTTACACATTGTGAAAAGGGCCGTAAGTAAGACTGACAGTATGAGTTAGTTACAGTAAATGATATTCCAGATATTTGGCTGAAAACTAACGACATTGGTTGAGTGGTCTAAACGTTAAAGAATTTTGATGAATAGGCCGGGAGATCTCGAAAGATGTTAGTTCTTTGTCAATATATTTTGCAATATAGTTAAAAGCTTTTCATATATAATATGATCTAAATATAGCATTTGCTATAGATAAAATAATTTAACTTTAGTATTGATAAGAAAAGCGCCGCAACATAAAAATAGAGCATATGCCGGTTTTGCGATATCAGTTCATGCAAAGAGTAAATTTTTTTCTGCAAATAAATAATTTTTTGTCATTCTTCGTAAAATTATCCCTTAAGGTAACTGTTTCCAAAAATTTTACATCAGTTTTATAAGGCAATTTGTTTTTAAATATTAAAAAAGATAAACAGAAAGTTCTAGTAAAGTTTATTCATGACGAAGTTTTTACATCAAAATCCATTTTAGGCCTACAGTTTCTTGAGAAAAGTTTGTTTGTTATATATTGTATATTTTTGCATCCATATAAATAGACCCACCCTAATGTGCATATATCCATCATACAAAAACCTTGGTTTTTACCTTTATATTTTCTATCTTCTTTTCAATAATAACAATAATGCGTTTCCGTTTATATTAAAGTGGTAGAATTATTACACTTCTGATTTGACTATTTATTTATTTATGCATTTAAATTGGCAGCACCATTAAAATAAATGTAGTTTTAGTTTATTTGACATAATAATGTTTTTATTTTGCGAAAGCTGACACAAAACCTTTGTCGCTTTAATTAAGAAAGACAAATAAATATATAAGTTTTGGCTCGTTTATTAGAAAATAAATACACAAACAAAGAAAAAAATTATGAAAATATTAATTAAACAGAGATGATAATTATTCCATTCCTTTTGTTGTCTTTTGAAATAAAGGGAAAATATTATAAAGGAAAATTAATTGTTCATAGAGAAGTCATGATGTATTCTAAAGTACTTATCAGAGCTTATGATTTATTGCTAATGCTTATTCCAGAATAATCATACGCCCACTGATTAGTATTTATGTAATTGATTTTATGATGACATACATTTTGAAAAAGCGGTTTTGTGATTAACTTAAGACCTTAAATGGATTAAGAATCATACAAAAATATTTTAAATCACGAAATGTGACACATACTATATCATTTAACAAGACTCTTTATGCAATTAAATATCAATTTAAGCAAATAAACTTAACAAATAAAAATTAAGGATTTTTTGCATTAATAAAGCTATAAATTGTGAATGAATTGTGCAATACTAACACCAAATGTTTTTAAATACGATATAAAAGCATAATAAAACTTAATAAATTAAACTTTCTGTTTTAAATTAACATGGCAAGCCCACAACATATTTTTGCATAATCATTTCTCTTTGTATCATTCAGTTTACTTTTTTAAATTGGGCTTAAAATTAAAACGAATAGAAAAAACATTGCAACCACATTTTCATTATCCTTTCACTACAAAGTAAAAAGAATTTTGTTTGCAAAAAAGTTTGCGGAATTTTTTGAAAGCATTTCATTTATTTTAATTTTCATCTCTTTTACTTAAAACCCTCTTTTATGAGTTCATAAGCATTGTGGTTTGTTCTAAATTTAAAGATATATTTTTTCATTTGTTTTAGCCTAAGGCTTTGTAATGTTTTCTTTTGAAGTAAGTTTTATATTTTTCGTTTCAATTACAAGAGTTTTGTTTAAAACATTTTTGATAAACCATTTCATTTTCTTTTAATTATTTGTTATACATATACATAAATTTGGGAAAATATCCTTTTATGTTTCAAATGAAAAATGAAAAATAAATTTTTATATTTCCTATTTGGTAAATGAGAATATAAATAAGAGTTTGGTCAAACAGGATATAAAACCGTTTGCCAGGATAACACAGCCGGGACAGGGTTCATTTATTATTTTCAAAAACAACTATAATCTTTTATTTAACCAAATTTAAAGTTAGAATTTATAACGTATTTTTTTATATTTTTGTTAAGGGGAACTGAAGTAAATATTTTTACTAAATTCTACAGAACCTTTCCTTTCATTTGGCACTGAGTTTGCTAAAAAATTCTAACTAATATTAAAAAAAAATTATTTAACCCTAGACTGGTATACTTAAATTTACCCCTTTATCGGTGTACTTCGTCGAAGCGACGAAGTGAGTTTCAAGAATTTGTTAAAAAAACTTATTTTTTATCATCGAACAGTAATGCGTGACCACACACAACAAAAACAGACTGTCGGCTAGAGTTACAGAGAAAATTAGAGTGTTACTGGAGAAGAGACAAAAGAGAATGCAAATATAAAAACAGTGTTCGTCGTTTCGACGAATGTATACCAATGTAGGGTTAATATTCACATTCTTGAAAAACGTAAAGTCCTTTAAAAACGACAAAAGATGAGGAAAGGTAAAACCAAGTATGCAGTTTGACTATATTTTGCCTCTATATTAATGGATATATACCGATGATTCTGCCAAGTAAAAAAATTAAAATTTGTTACACGGTTTAATGCTATAAATCAGTTTTTTATCCAAAAGTTTTTTGTTCTGGCTTCTGAATAATTGCAATTATTTGTAGTCTCTGGCCGAAGATTAAAAAACTGGATACATCTGTTGTATAGAAGGCAATTAAAACTAAAATGAAGAATATCAAGATATATGCATATATTTTCCAACAGAAACAACAGTAAAAACAAATTATTATCCTCTTTGTAGTTGAATGTGTTAGTGTACAGTATGATAGAATTTACGTAACTCATACATTCATTTGTTCTTCATATGGGTCAGACATAAAATAATGTCGAAAGAAAAAAGTACTAACAGAACTTTATTATTATTATTGTTATTATTATTATTATTTTGCATATTTTGTTTGCAGGTGGGATAAAATGAATGATATTTGGATGCTCTTAAAATTTTGGACAGTTGGAATATATTTTGTATGTTAAAAAATATATATTTAATTACAGTTAAATTAGAGGTTTATTAAAATTAAACTGTTAATTTGTAGTTTATCAATTGAATAACTAGAATATATAAAAAACATCTAGCAAGTAATGCTGATGACTCTTAAAATGTTATGCAATTGTTGTGGTGGCGTTGGAATACTTACTTTTAAATAAAAAATATAAACTAATAATATAAACTACTGAACAACATTTGTATTGTGGGCAGTTGGTTTATTCTTTTTATTTAATTTTTATTTTACATGCTGGTCTGTTATGAGGCTGCATTTTTTATAATATTGTTAGTATATTTTGCAACAACAAGCGCTGCCCAACTTTATCTATTTATTTGTTTAACAGTTTTATGTAGTTATCCGTGCTCGTTTTATTGCCTTTTTGTAGCCTTGACTTTTTTATTGCATGGCTATTTTTTTTCTGGTGTATACATTTTATTTTATAAAAATATATACTTCCTCATACATGGATATTTTTACAAACATATAAAATGTACTTACTTGGTTTTAATGTTTGCTATTGCTGGCGGTAATCGTGAATTTACTGGTAGAGTTGTTGGTTGGCTGCTTTTGTATTTTGCCTGGCACAACTTCATACAATTTTTTAGTAGCAAGAAATGGCAACATGAAAATGTTGAAAAACAAAAAACCATTGGCTCTTGCCATCAGGCTTGTATGGCACTAATTAATAATTTCAATTTAAATAAGATTTGAGTGCAACCAGCATACAAATGAAGTAAATTGCACAAACGATGAGAATGTAGGCGAAAAAAAGTGAAGAAGCATACAAATAAGAATAGTATGTAAAGAAAATTTTCAGCGGTTGTAGTTCTTTAGGATTGTTAAATATGTTTGCCTTTTTTATGATAAAAAAACCATGTTGCTTGCGTTCTAATTATTTTTCAATTAAATAAATTTTTAAGCAAGCTTTGGCAAAATAAATTAATTAAGGAAATCAAGTGGTAGCGTTAGTAGTAGAAAAATTAAGATATGTTTTATTGAAGTTAAGAGCCAGAAGCTCAGAAAAGGGTTTTCATTTGATTTGTAAATGTTTTCAGTATTGTCAAGGTTTTCTAAATTATTGCGCCGCCTGACTGTCAGCAGATATGATTAACGCCTGGCCTTAGTACACATTTTCGGCTACAGTTTCCGTAGCCTTTAGAATTGCTAGGATATCAGTCTGTACTTCATTTCACTCATTTGTAAATTGGCAAAACTTACAAACTTCCATTCCCATAATATAAATACCAGCGCCCTTGTGTACTTCCGGATTCAAAATACCTGTTGAGACAGTAGAATCCTCCTAGAGCGTATTATATTAACCCAAAAATGCCCTATTCGGTATTAATGAGGGTATCATAAAAAAATTCATTTCAATGACCTTCAAGGTCATGAAGCTATCGTTTATAGAGACCTGTTCATTGAATTTTTTTTGACTTGTTAGTCTTGCCCTCACCAAACCTGGCTCTGAAAGTCTAAACAAACTCCTTTCCACCGTTCCTTCTATAAAATTATCCTTCTATAAAATAGTGTCGAAGACCACTTGAATCGCATTCTTTAAAGCACCAATGATGCTGAGTCAGGCAAATCTGGACCTTAGTAGGGGATACCACATAGGTCTTCTTAAACAAAGTGATTTTGTCATACTCTGGTAGACATTAAAGCCTTCATTAAACCGCTCTTGTATGTTCTTTTCTGCTTAATAGTTTAGCCTCACTTGCTAGCTTCCACTCTATACCTCCAATTTTAATTAGATCAAAGCTACATATCTACTTTGTGCTTCCTGGTGAATTTGACTAGTATCGTTTTCTCTGGATTGACCACTAGCTCAATACTTATAGTTAACGAGGGCGGCAGTTCGCCCAGCATCTCTCTAGTAATGGCCGTGAGATCTCAGCAGCTGAAAAAAACTAAAAAGTATTAGATTTAATTCCTTCTTTACGGACCACGGAACCTTGTGGTCGGTGACTCTTAACCAGCAAAACCTATTTTCTTCAACAGAAGCCCCGCCTCGTCTAACTGCTATCTGTTGAGATGAAGTGTCAACTCAGCTAAGACTGCCTTGCTGTGGTGCAGTTTTATTTGCACTAATCGCAGCCTGCTAGAGACTTTCATATTAAGGAAACTGAAAACTGATAGTCCTTAAGTAGGAGTTAACAGCACTCCACACTACTCGCACTCTCTTAAAAACTCCTGGTTCACAATGAATCACTTCACTCTCTTTACAAGCTATATGAACTATAATCTTTCGCTGTTTTATTTTCATAGGTGTGTTCCTATTTGAACACACTCCCAATATGGTTACTACTTTCCGAAGATGCGAAATCGTGCTACATGCATATCATATCGATTTTCGCATTCGGATGGAAGTCTTCATACTTACCAGAAGTGGATTTGAGGAATTTATATGAAATCCTGTTTCTAGTCCGCACTTGCGATTCCATGAAGTATCTTACCTTCAAATAGCTGGCACAACTTCCGGCAGTTTTTCTATCTAAATCATTCCAATCAACAACAGACACTTGAAGGCTACTTTCAAGCTCCTTCCAAGAAGCAAGCCCGCTAGAGTGATTCCTCCTCTCTTTGCATGTTTTTGTCAGCCACAACAGCCGAAACTTTGATCGCTTCGGTGAACAAGATACCATTTATGGTGCCAGATGTAGTTGGCCATATCGTCCCGCATTCCCCTAATATACATGTTGGGTAAATTCCTTACATCCTGCTCCTTTGGAGATGGCCTTCTCACGTTATCACTTACAGGTCTAAAATTTCTTTCGTATTTCTCCACGCTCAGCCTGTGCTTTTTGACAAGATATCTCTCCTTGACCTTAAAGAGTTTTGGTCTCCTCTTAGCTATCTTTGCCAAATAGCCAAAATATCTCCTCGTCGAGTTATTGAAATTCTTCATTTTGTCCGGCCTTCCGTGCCAGACTTGCTTGGAAAATGCATATTGGTAGATTTTTAAAAAGCACAAAGATTTACATCATAATTTGTATTCTAATGATATCGTTAGAAAATCTCTATAGAAATTGACGGGATCAGAACCCTTGCTATAAAAATCAATCGTTTTTATTTTCTAGTTCAAAAAATGAATTAAGAAAATGGACAAAACAACAAAAACGGCATGAAGAGTATGTATGCTATTGCGTATGAGTGATATTGTAAACTGAATAGTTCATTCTAACGCATGACTCATACGGCATGAGCATAGTGGTACATTAAGACGAGGATCTTCTCAGTTTTGCATTTGTATCTAATTGTTTGGCATAATATGGCCTTATATTTTTATTAAAGATATAAAAAGTTTATATATATTAAGCAAAATTATTTTTAATTAAATTCCAACATAAATTTTTTTTAGTACGTATAAAAGTATATATTGGTCATTTTTACATGTTACCAATACCTATTTTTCTTTCATGTGCCTCACGTAGCTGAACAAAATGGTTAAAGTTAAAAGTGGACAAAGGACATGTGTGCAGTTAAGCATAAAAAGTAAAAAACAGTAGATGCGACACACACATTCACACAAGACTTCAACACACCAGTAGTAAAAACAATACGAAAAAAAAGAAAGAAGCATGCTGGTAACACGTTATGATTTTAACACAGAGTTTTGTTCATTTGACATTTTTCAATTTCAATTTTGTGCTTCTCTTGTTCGACTTTTTTTACGAAATTGTACATTTTTTCGGTTTGGCTTTTGTTCGAGTTTTTACCATTTCAATTCAATTTAGCCAATACCGCAGATGTAGTTACACAAACTACAGCAAACTAACTGTTGTATACTTTTAGGCTGCATACACTCAATAACAGAAATTCACACGCTTTAATTTACACACTCATAAAGAGGTGCAGCGTAAGGAAAATATACCTAATAGATTTACTTTGAATACTTAATTATAAATAGTCTGAAAGCGTTACTAGCAATGAAATAAAATAGCTGCAAAATATTTAGTAGATACTCTTAACTAGTTTCGGTTTTTATTATTTTGAGAATAGGAAGATTTTTCAGCGATTTATATAACGCTTTCTGCGTTTTGTGAAAAATAATAAAAAAAAATCAATTACGTGTTGTCAATGTATGACCATCGAGATGCAGTTTTTCATTATTGTAAATTCACTATGAATATCAAATGAAAACAAGTCCTTTTGGTAGTCTTATAGTGATATCTGTGTTTTTGCACTTTGCTAGTAAATATAAAAGTGGTAGTTATAATAAAAAAGTAAATTTTAATGAAATTAATTCATGACACGCGGACAGCTAGAGCCTTAAACACACACAATAACATTGCAACCACAAACATTTTTTCACTTAACCCTCTGCGACTGACGTCGTAGTCTAGCAGACACCAGTAATTAGAAAACATTGTTTTACTCCATAATTATACAAATATCGATTCTGGTATTTTCAGTACCTTCTTATTACGTACTCATGCGTACATTAGTGTGAAGAAAGCAATTGAAACGAGCGCACGCATTGATGTGAGCATACAAGTGTCTACAAGTCTACCACGTCAGCTTTGAGGTAGACCTGAGGTAGACCTGAGGTAGACCTGGTAGACCGTTGTAACCTTTTATCAAACCATTGATATTATCTATTTTCTTTCTAGATTGATTAGCTTAGGTATAAGCTAAAATTAATGTAAAACTTTTTTTGTATGGATGTAAGTTTTTTAAGGGTAATTTATGTCATGCCAATAATTTTGATTTTAATAAGATTTGTCGATTTGTTTTCAACAAAAAATTACAATAAATATGAAACTACAACATTAAACTAAAATCAAAATTAGTTTCAGTGGGTTTACAAACGGAACTTGGAAAATATAAGCAGTCGAAATAGTGTCTAGTGTACCACCACGTCAGTGGAATTGTGATAATGAAGTCACGTCAGTTGCAGAGGGTTAATATTGAGAAATGAACACTCTTACACATGTTCTTTGCTAACAACGTTAATTCATATTGTCTGCAGCAATTGTGACAACTATTAGTGGGTGCACTTTAAACGTGAGTGTATTGATTTAAGGGGAAACAAAGGATGGCACAGAATAAAATTTTGTTATATGCACTTTGTATTACTTACTCTCAACATTGTTTACAACATCACACACTCTTCTTGTCAATGAAAGTGTACTTGTGTGACTTTAGGTTCTAGACCGGTGTGTGTGGTTAAAGGCTCAAATGTTTTTCTAACCATAAATGTCGTTCGAAAAGGTATTTTAATTAAATTTTTTTTCAACATTTGCATGCTCTTTTCCCTTACGGTTTGTTGAATTAAACTACTGAGAATACTGTACGAATATATGATTTTTAAGTTTTATTAGTTTCGGTTGTATACCAAGGTGTACATTTCACATACACACACACAGACACACACACAACCACACACACAAACACAACCGAACAACAACCAAAAGTTGTAGCTCGATTTTATTAAGAAATGATTTGATTTGTTTGGAATATATTTGCCAACATGTGTGTAAAAAATAACAGAATTTTTGTTTTACTTTTAATTTTATGACATTTTAAAACAAAATGTTTAAATATATAATTTTTTAATACCTAAAAGGCAATTTTGTTTAATTTTTTTTGTGGTTTTTGTAATAAAATTGGAGAGTCCCTTTCTAATTTATGATAAAATCTAAAATTTTGGGTAGGGCACCAAAGACATAAAATCTTAGTAATTTTTCTTGTTCCATAGTGCAATTTTTTCACTAATTATATTGATGCTATACAACTTGGCATCTGTGATTACGATTATAACGATTCTTAATGGGATATGAGCTTTCCTCGTCGCCACAAACATCATCACTATTCAGGGTGTCTTGGATTTCGTTAAAACTTGTAAGCTTAGAGCTCTACTTACAGCATCGTCAAAGCTGACAAATATTAAATAAGGTTACAGCATCTTCAAAGATTTAAATGATTCTTTAGATAAATTTCAAAAATCTCCTTTTAACTCATTTTCACATGTACAAAAAAATATGAATAAGTAGAAAATTTCAACGAAACTAAAAAGGCTGAGTATACATACACTCTAAGACATTACTTCAAATTTACGATCATATATTGTCTAAATTTGTGTTGAAAAGTTCTCTTTGTCTAAAATTACATCGATTTTGTAGTTATTTTATTAAAGAAAAACCCTTTAAAATTAAACATATTTAGTCCAAGTGGAAAAATTTAAAATAAAGTATAATACGGCTATGGCTGAATGGTAGATACGTCAGACTATCAGTCAGAAGATCGCGACTCAAACCTGCATGCAGCCAATCGCTTTTTTTAGTAAAAACATTTTGTTGAAAAATAATGCGTGTGTAATTATAGTTCGACAGATGTTGCCGACTATTATCGACCTAATTTTCAACAAAAGTGTTTTAGAGCATACATATCGATGGCTTAATATAAAAACAGGCTATTTCATCTTCTTTCGAAATCGTATTGTTAACGTTTTCTTGTGGCCAACTTTTAAAAACATCCCCCCAAAGGGCTGCTCTCGAAAACAACGGTTTTATGTCCACTAAAAGTCATTTTTTGTAGGTAAGTGTTTTAGATTTTCTTCAGTTTTTTCTTTCTCCTGCAAAATAAAAAAAATGCGAGTTACGCCTTTTTAACCGACTTCAAAAAAAAGGAGAAAGTTTATCAATTCGTCATGTATTTTCTTATATATGTTTCCTCAAAACTCCGCCATTTATGAACCGATATCGGATATTTTTTCCTATTCCAAAGGATGTACTTCCAGATAGGTTTAGTTGAAAAGTGGGCGGGCTCACGCCCATACAAAGTATATATACATTCGTTTTCAACAACTTCTACTAAACCGATTCTTATGAAACTTTGCATACACCCCAAGTTATCGTTACAATACAAATAAAAAATAAGAATTTTAGAAAAGTGGACAAAGGCACGCCCATTAAAAGTAAATAAGCATTTTGACAACTTCTACTTAACCGATTCTTGTGAAAATTTGCATACACATTTAGTTATCGTTGCAATACAACACTGTGGTTAGAAAAGTGGGCAGTACCACGCCCATGAAAAGTAAATAACCTCTACTTAGCCGATTCTTGTGAAACTTTGCATACACATTTATTTATCGTTACAATACAACACTGTGGTTAGAAAAGTGGGCAGTGCCACGCCCATGAAAAGTAAATATTCATTTTAACTACTTACACTTATCCGATTCTTTAAAACTTCGCATACACAAATAGTTTTCGTAAAAGTACATAAAATATGGGGGGCGGTGCCACACCTATTTTGCAGTAAGTTTTTTGTAAGAATTATTTATATTAAGACATCGATACATACATACACTCTAAAGCATTACTTCAAATTTACGATCATATATTGTCTAAATTTCTGTTGAAAATATCTCCTTGTCTAAAATTACATCGATTTTGTGGCTATATTATTAAAGAAAAAACCTTTCAAATTAAACATATTTAGTCCAAGTGGAAAAAATTTAACATAAGGTATAATACGGCTATGGCTGAATGGTAGATACGTCAGGCTATCAGTCAAGAGGTCGCGGTATCAAACCTGCACGCAGCCAATCGTTTTTTTAACATTTTGTTAAAATATAATGCGTGTGTAATTTTAGGTCGATAATAATCTATAAAGTGTTTCCGACTATTATCGACCTAATTTTCAACAAAAGTGTTTTAGAGTGTATATGTATACATATGTACACTATAAAATAATACTTCAAATTTACGATCATATATTGTCTAAATTTGTGTTGAAATTTCTCCTTGTCTGAAATTACATCGATTTTATTAAAGAAAAAACCTTTCAAATTAAACATATTTAGTCCAAGCGAAAAAAATGTAACATAAAGTATAATACGGCTGTGGCTGAATGCTAGATACATCAGGCTATCAGTCAAGAGGTCGCGGTTCAAACCTGCACGCAGCCAATCGTTTTTTTTTTAACATTTTGTTAAAATATAATGCGTGTGTAATTTTAGGTCGATAATAATCTGTAAAGTGTTGCCAAATATTATCGACCTAATTTTCAACAAAAGTGTTTTAGAGTGTATGTGCATATAAAAACTATAAATATTGAAAAAACAAACCTTTTTAATTGCTTCTATTTCAATTCCTTTAAAGTTTTCAAGTACATAAAATTTAAAATTATACTTAAGAACAATATAAAATAAATTGACCATAAAACTAAATGCTCAATTAAAAAGGTTTCAAGAACTACGAATCTTTGTTTTTAATTAGTAAACTGGTCATCAACGAAAAATATTTAAGCGTTGTAATGCTTATTTCTTTTTTTACAAAAGTTTTTCTTTAAAAAAATTTTACACCAACAACGCTTCAAAAGGGCAACTTGATTTAACCTCTTTGAAAGTCCTTTTGCTGTTGAAAATAAGATGGAACAGAAAACAAGCATTTTGCTAAATAGTTTTGAAAATAAACTTGAGATAAAAATACTTAACTTTACTAACAAGAATGCTGCCAGTTGATTACATGCGTAACAAATACAAAATATCTACTTGCTTTTAAATTTTATTTTCTCTTACTTATTTTTTGTTTTATTTTTTTGTTGTTTATTTTCTGTGTTGTTCTTTTTTTTGCATTCTTTGTAACCACTGGCAGCTTTTAGGATTTTAAGCATCAATTTTCTATGTCTATTGTTATTGTCTCGTTTTTAACATTTCAGCATCATTAGCTTATACCCGGGTCTAAGGAGTATTTGATAAAAAAAAATACAAAACAAAATGTTCAAATTAGTTTTATTTTTTTCTTGTTTTAGCAAGAGATAACAGAATTAAAGAAAAGTCTTAAATAGAAAAAAATCGGTCAATATAAACCATAAAATATATTTCATATTAAGAGTATTTTCATATTAAGACTATTATTTTATCTGGGCTAAAAGAGGCTTAACGTTATTGACGACAGTAATATGAATTAAATATTTGTATGAATACTTAAAATTAGGATATACTTATTGTGTATTTGTATGAAAAGCATCCTATACACAATTATTACTTTTAAATAAAGATACCCTAGAGTTAGTTTTTTGATAAAAGTTCTTAAAAACTAAGTACACACCTAAGCACACAAATACACAATCATTCAGAGCTGTATTTAAAACAAATAAGAAATAATAAAATAGTCCTTTTTCTTGTTTACTTGTTGGTGTTTAAACATGGTCAGACTATTATTACAAGTACATGATACCAGCCAGCAAATAATACTTAAACACACCAGCAGCAGCTGCAAAATAAAATAAAAAGAGAAGACCGGAAAGGAAATAACTTAAGCCCTAAATCTCTCTGTTTAAAAAAAACGGCAGAAGACATTAGACATGGCAGACCAAAAGCTTAAATAATAGTAAATGGTCTTACACACAAATACTAGCATACACATGTATAAATGTGTGTGTGTGTGTTTGTATATATGTATGTTACTTTGTACTCCGTTCAATTTTTGACTTTTGGTTTTTATTATTTCTCCCCTTTTTTATCCTATTTATTCGTTTTGTTTGGTTTATAATAAAGGAAAATTAATGGTTGAAATTATCTGGGTATTGATGTTTGTGGAGAGATTTTATTTGAATTAAAGATAGAAAACATGTGTTTTCTTAAAACAGTTTTTTTTTTAAATTATTATCAATTGGGGCAATATATTTTCCAATATAATTGGCTAAGATTATTTGTAATGAGTTTTCAATTTTAAAATGGGCTTTTATTAAGGTTTTATTTATTTATTTTGAGGGTTTTACAACTTTCTAAATGTTCTAATAAATTAAAGGCAATTAATAGAAAATAATAAGTTTTTAACATTTAAAGGGCTTATTTATGATTATACTGAATGCTGTGATATTTAGCATGTATTACTTAATTCCACTGCAAGTTTTTTTTAATGTTAGAATGCTGAAAAATCGTAAACGCTTCAGAAATTAATAATAAATAGTTGTGTTAGCAGTCGGATAATTTTTGCTATGTTGACTAAATTTTGCGATTGAGACAGTATTGTTCTAGATTACACAAAATTTATTTTCTAACAATTCTATGAACTAGCTCGACATCTGAACTGATGATCCGGAATTTTGTGCCGGTCATTAAGATAAAGAGTTTTATCTATGAGGAACATTTTCTCGAATAGTTTTGATAAAATTTGTAGTAAGCTAATTAGTCTATATGACGTAATTTGACGACCATCTTTTGTTAGTTTAGGGATCAGCACAATTCTATGTAGTGTCGCAATTATTTGCGACATTTAGTAAAACATTTTCTCCACTTGGTTAGTGAAGGCATCTATCTAACTTCCACTTCCAGGCACAACTACAATTTTAACAGTACATTTCATATATCTGTGGCAATAACGAATAAGTGCATAAGTCGAGATAAGCAAATTTTGAGTTAATGTTTAAAAGTACCTCGGGCCAAATTTTCATTTATTTCGTACGAGTTTTAAGGAAGTTATAGCGTAATGACTTGCTGCTTATCTTTTTTCAACTCATAATCTCATATGGAACAATTGCTTAATTCAGCTTATAATATATTAAATTTTAAATTGAATATCTCTATTACAGTAGAAAGAACCATATATTCCTAACTTAAAAGAATCGAAGAACGAAAAGTCAACATTAAGTTCAATAGGAATAAATTTCTAAAAATCTACTTGAACGTTTAAAAGTGCGCTCATACAAATCTATCACAGATTAAAAAAATATAGTCTATGTTCTTTGTTGAATACAAATTGTATAAATAATTTGGTGGCAAAGAAAAAATTATCACCGAAAATATTTCAAACAAAAGTTTGTCTAAAAAAATTTTTCATTTTCAGTAAATGTTCTTTACTGAATCAGTGAATTTTTTTGTTTGACTTTTATTTAGGTCGCAAAAACCAAAAACAACCACAAAAACCATTTTTCTGTGTCGTAGAAAAACAACCCTGATGACGACACACTTATAAATAACAACAAGAATGATAGCAAAAGAAATGCCAATGTAACAGGATTGTTTAATGCAGATTTCTGAGCCAATCAATTCGATAATGTTGCGGCGTTAATGCTCGTAAATTTTTTTATATAAACTCAACTCTGAACACATATAACAAAGTGAAATTTCATGAATGCTTAATGGATGATGATGTTATTATTTAAAACTTAAAACTATTTTCAGAAAAAATTTTTACCGATGCTTACAAAAACTTTGTTAGCTATATTACAAAAAATCCAGTAAATATTTTGTTTGATTCATTAAACTATTTTGTATTGCAATTGTAAGTAGTGTTAGGCAAACTTTTTTATAAATTCAGACAAAAATTTTGTTTGATATATTACAGAAAATCTAGTAAATATTCTTGTTTGATTCAGTTAATTATTTTGTTTAGAATTTGTAAATGTTTTTACACAAATTATTTTATAGGTTTGGACAATTTGTTTACTGCAAAAAAAACATTTTTTTTTAACGAAACTGGTGAGACTTTTTTGTATGTATTTACAAATTTGTTTGTAGGTCTGTTTCTATCTAAATATTTACTTAATCATTGATTTTGTTTTACTGAAAATGAAATTTAATTTTTTCTGTGTAGTTAAATGCGTGACTTACCAGTAAGTAAACAGGTCATTTATTATGATATTGGCAGAGTAGTTGTGTCTCTGCTTATCATACAGATGCTTAGCAGAGACATTTAAATATTATTATCTTTTATGTATTCAATGACTTCTAAATATTGAAATTTTTAGCTTGTTATTTTTAACAAAATGTAGTAAGCATTTGCCTCCAAGGACATCGCCATGTTAAAGTTTTTTTGTCAAAATGCCAAAGTGATGTATTGAAGGTTGTTTTTATTAGCATTTTAACTAATTACATTGCCATAAAAATTTTTGCTGAATAACTATTATAGCTTTTGAGAAAAATAAGACCCTGACACGATGAGGGTGGAGTTTTCGCCTAAAGTTTTATTAATACCTCTATTATAGTGTGAAACAGCCGTGAGCAGCATTTGTTCTAGACAGCCTTTTATTCGCATATCATTCAGCTTTTTGGATTACTTAAATAAATATGAAAAAATAATAATAATTTGAGTTCATGATTTGTATGCTACCTTTAATGAATTTTTGCCTTAATGTATAAGAGAGCCTAGCATACCGATCTTGTTAGATTTTATGTCTACGGGGAGAATAACCAGAAGATATCGCTACTTTACGGTCTGTAATATTTGTAGAAGTCTCCTGTATAAAATCTTCTTTGAATAATTTTTTCACGCATAATATTGGCGGTGCCAACATAATATACGGTAATCATATTATGCTTTTCCAGCCGAGTGTTGGATGTCTGAAATAAGAAACCAATTAACTCCAAAACAGTTTTTGTGACTAAACTATGTTATAGATACCAGAATATATTGAGGTCCTGTCCTTGCAGGAAACTAGAATTTTTTTTGACATATCGTTAGTGTTACAGTAGCAGCCGTCATATGATAAAAATTTTGTTGTTGTCAGCAGCTTTTAAAATTAAAAAGAAATAGTGAAGTATCTTCCTGGTTGCTAATATACCGGGTGATGTGGCATAGGCGGGTAATGTGATATAGCTGTGTTTCTCTAATACTAAGAGCATAGGAATAACGGTAACAATCTTAATAGTTTGATAATAGTCAGTCATCGGTGATTGAGTAGATAATAGGCGTAGTCACGTTGCTGATTGTTTTTGTGCTCTATTTTTTTTTCTTCTAAAAATAATTGCATTAAACTTCATTATTTTTATTCTAAAATCAAAGGTAGGTATTTTCCCTACGGTAAATGGAACTGACACAAAACAAGTCGCATGACCGGTCCCCAGGTGGTAGAGACCAGTCCGAGTTCTAACACTTCCGATGAAGCGGACCATCCACTTTTACATGGCGATGGCCTAGGATGGGATTAATTGATACTTTTTATGCACCTTGTAACTTGTCTCTGAACTATCTTATGCAAACCTAATCGGTGTAGAATAATATATATTGTATATAAATATTATTCCCAAATTCAGATGAAATTATCGATTAATTTATTTTTTTATTGTTACAAATCCAAGTAGAAATTGTATTTTATTTTTATTTGATAGGGTTCGAACCGACAATCTCCGGCATGACAAGATAGTACACTACCCACTCGACCACAGGGAAACTTATATTTCAATGTTATAAATACCAGTTAAGCTGGAGTTAATATCTGAATATAGTTACGGAACAGGTTCCTGAGTGGCACCGCAGTCTCATTGAAGGGAGACAATTAATATTATATAGATACTATGTGATAGACCTTAGATCCAGGTGCATCGAATTTGTTCAGTGCCGTTTACTACAATACTAGCCGGAGTACCAATTAAATTGACTGAAAATTGTTAATATGTGACCATTTACACAATATGTCTTTTTTCACCATTTACTACTCCTTATATTTGGTACCAGTCTCATTTTCTCAAGTCATAGGACGAGTACTTTTGGATCATTTGTAACCAAATTTTCCGCAGGGTTATTAGAGAAGAATACTTGCAACAATATTGCAATACTCAATAATTATTTGAACAAACTGCGTGGTCGGCTAAAGTGGTATAGCTTAAGGTGTCAAAATGGTAAAATGTATCAGTTCAAGAATATAAGCACGGCAACGAGAGATAACGTAAGAGAATGGGCAACGGAAGATATGAAGACATGTTACAGCACATTATCAGAACATAGTCGGCCATGTCACAGAGTTCAATTCCGTTCGGAAACGGAATTCAATCCACCTCAAGATGTCAAGCATATTGCGTATTTTAGTTTTCTTTTTTTAGACACTAGGTGTTACAAAAATGGTGTGGCTTTAATTCTGTTGCCGATGACATGGCATGGATTCTTTTAAAATTTTCCAAAATTCCTTTGAAACTTGGGCTTCAAAAGCTTTTTTAATTTCCCGAATGTAAACCTTAGACTTATTGTAGTTGAACACTAGCTGAAATGAAAAATAGATATACTACATTAGCTGAACTTTCTCTATCTGAAAAAGAAAATCATACATTATATTAATGAAAACAGTGAGCATTTATGAAAATATTTACACAATATTTATTTTACTTTTATTTGCTTAATAATATAAAATCAATAAGTAAAAACAAATTAATAAAAATGGACAGCTAAAATCAGAAACAGCCAAATAAGTTTTTCATTTCTGTTGATTTTTTGGAAACTTTATCAATAAAAATTAAACAACTTTTCATTATATATTTATCTCTTCAAATTTATTTATAATTTGCCTTTAAACAATTCCACTTGGTTTTAAATGTATTGGTCCTTTGTATTTTTTAGTATTTGAACTTATCAGAGCAGTAACTGAATGATTCATATTTGCTTTTTAAATCACAATGAGTTAAAAAAATGCACGTGCAATCATTTTCCCTAAAATATGCATTCATTTTCCCACAAAAATAAATTCAATTAAAATTTAAATGAATTCATTATTAACTAATTATTATTAATATTGAATTCATTCGTTTTATCCAAAACATGAATTAAATTTAAATTTTATTGAATTCATAAAGAATTAAAAATTATTGGCTGAATTAATTTCATCCAAAAAAGAATTGATTAAAATTTTAATGAATTTATCGAGGATTGGAAGAAAAGGAAATGTAATTTACTGTTTCATAAATTTTTTAAACTGAGAAAAACTCTTGGAAGATTTTAAAAGTGTTCCAAAGGCTATTTTAACATCAAAAAGTGCTTTTGGAACGCTTTCTACATATCCATACCTAACAGTATTTCATAATTATGTGTATGAATGAAGTATGAATTACAACTCCTTTTCTTTAAATCCGCGGTGAACTCATTCATATTTTAGTTCAATTCTTTTTTTTACGAAATGAGTTCATTGAAGAATTTTTAATTCATGATGAATTCATTCAAATTTAAATGCATTCTTTTTTTGGATGAAATGAATTCTTTCTAGAATTTTTAATTCAAGATGAAATCATTAAAGTTTCAATACAATTTATTTTTTATTTTATTTTTTTGTGAAATGAATGTATCTATGAATGCTTAATTCGTTATGAATGCATTTATATTTAAATTCAATTCATAATTTAGGGAAAATAAATGCATTCAAAATATCACAATTCATTGCCTAAATGATTCGCAGATTCATTAAAAAAATAACCATTCTTTTACAGCTCTAGTACTTATGTGGAAATTTATTTCCTAATGTCCTTGTTTTTCGAAACAATATTCTGTAAATATTTCTGTTGAGAAAACTTTTTAAATTAAGAGGCCACATAAAAGCTTACTACAACAACAAAAATGTATATAATAATTTTACAACTTACTTTAACACAATATAGACGGACGCAGTTTTGCTTGTACGTATGTATCTCTTTTGGTATCCTTTTCAAAGTTGGATGGCTTGAAGGTTTTAGATACAAAATGCAAAAAGCAACAAGAACAAAATGAAATTATAATGATGAGAAGCAAGTGATGATAAGTTGAGTGAAAAAGATAAAAGTGAAGTTTAAACAAAAGACTAAAGTTTTAAATTATTTGTTTTTGTTTTGTTCTGGTTTAATTTTAGAACGTGATTCCCAATAGCAAGGATCGACGACGAAGTCTAAGAGGGACTACGTCAACGGTAAAAGAAATTGAGTGTCTGTGAAATAATAAAGGTGATGATATCCTATTCGAGAAAGCTCGAAAAAGTACTACGACTATTTCAATTTCTACTGCTGCTATTAAAATTCATTGATATAACACATTTGAACATTTGAACGGGTCACAAAACATGGCGATAAAACTTTATATATGTGGCTCTATTCTTTTAAATAGTTTCTGAGCATTACAAGTACAAATAATGAAATTTACATTTTAGTTGAAGAAACGTTCTTAAAAGTTCTGCATTAGATTTGAGAAAAACCAAAGAAACGAAGTTTGGGAATCTATGATTTCAAGGATAAATAGAATTTCACAAAAACCCTAACCAATATACATCGTCGATCTGAAGTGAATAACTTGTGGTCGACAAAAGTTCCTTGCTGCTTTTAAAGTCAATTGATGCCTTTTAGAAAATGTGAATTTTATTATTCAAATTTATTTCTCATTATATTACATGATGTAGGGTATCCGCCAAGTACTTCCTAATAAGTCCTTTTCATTATGAAATTAAGCAAAAGCTAAACTAAACTGTTTGTAAAAAAAGTATTATTTTATTTCTGAAAAAGTTGTTTTAAAAATCCTTCTTTTCTAACTTAAAATTCCAAAGAAAAATACTAAATAGCAACAGTTTTTCTTTTTTTATTCCACTCATCACCAACGGACATTTTTGTCTTTGAAAATCTTTGAAAGTTATCAGTCTTGCTGATCACGTGACTCGTTAAAGACATCAAAAATTCTATAAACGCAAAAGACAACTTAAAATAAAAAATAAAATAAATTAAAATTATACACAATAAAGCAGCATGACTGAAACCAGATGAAATTGGACAGGATATCCAGTATGAAACGATGTAAAGAAAGTCAGTTAAAGAGAAGAACTAACATTTTTGCTTTTGTTTCAACACATTTAAGCCTTTTTTGTTTTCGAGTTTCTTTTTGGCATGTCCAGTTAACAGTTATTTAGACATCTCTTTATATAAGAAAAATAAAAATTGTTTTCTGGCTGTAGTTGCAGGTGCTGGATAATGCAAAGGAATGCATTCTTGAAAAAATCTAAAGTTAGCTAGCAAAAATGGTTAAGAAAGTTTCATACTTAAGAAACTGATTCTAGGATGATTATGATACAGTGAAAAAATTTCGCTTCACTAATCCAATACATGTGAAATTTTACGAATTATTATATTTTACATAAATTCAGTGAATGACAATCATTGCCCTAGAGTCATTAATTTTTTGTAAAAATATGTTGATTCAATGTACCCATTCATTGTTTTATTCTTCAACAAAATTAATGAAGTAGTTAATTGATTTAACTTATATATACTTTAAATAAAAACAGTTCGTTAAAACAATGAATTTATTCCTTGAATTTATGTACCTTTTTGTTTTGGTGTAGCTGGCAGTGATATATATGTATATATAAAGGTTTCGAAGCTCAAAAATAAAACACTCCCTCCTATATTCATAAAAATTTATTAGAGCTAATGTTGGTTTAATGTACGAATTTTGATAGGAAACCCGGTTTTAATGTACTAGTCGCTTATGAGTATGGGATAAGTATCTGCAAAGCACAACATAAGCAATAGTACGAAATTTCAATATATCATATTCTGAAATAGAGTTTGGAAATAATCGAAGAATTTTACATTAATTATTACTGTTGAAAAATATGCGATTAGTCACGGCCATCGGTTAATCGCGATTAAGCACACGTTGTTCCAATAAAAGCCTTTGAGTCTTGAAAAAAAGCTTCGAGAGTGCTGTAGGCTTAACTAGTTAAGATATGGACTACAAGGCGAATGAAGAAAATCAAGAGTCTGAGTTTGAAACTGTGAGCGGTCATTAACATTATAAATATTTATTTATTTTTATTTTCAATGTCTATCGCCGTATTTGTGTTATGGAATTGTCCATAAATTAAAATATTAAATAAAAACAGTCTAAGTTAAAAAGTCTACTTACTAATGTAGTATTTTTATTAAAACAATGAAATGATATCATCAAAATAATAAAATGCTTACATTAAAATAATGAAATAATTTAATTAAAATTAATAAATAACTTCATTAATATAATAAAATAGTTGAATAAAATAAAAAAGAAATTCACTAAAATAACGAGATAACTTCATAAAACGAATTAACTAATTTCATTAATATAATGAAATAAGTTTGTTAAAACTTTAAAATACTTTCATTAGTTTAGCGAAATAATTATAAATTGGATAAATAAAATTATTTCATATATATCGTGAAATTGTAATTTAAATAATTTTAACGATATATGTTTCATTAATCCAATGAAGCTTGACGTTAGTTCACAGAATTTATGAACAAAAAATTGTTTCAGTGTAGATAAGAAAACCTAATTACTAGTAGGAAAGTTACCACCATAGTTTAATGTATGTATTGTTCTGAATCGTGTAGCTTGTTGTACTCTGTTCTATTTACTTGTAATATTGTTGGGTATTGTAAAGTTTCTCAAGTATTGCCTGTATATGCTGTCACGCAATATCTTGTAGTTTCTATTTAACTTGTGTATCAGTTTAAATACGACTACTTTACAATAAGTTTACTAATATTATCCTTCAATTAAATTTCACCTCGCCTTCATTGAGTTTTGTCTTTTGTTCAACTTTAATAAACGTAATCCTTCTTGGTCTGTGATATATAAAACAAAACAAAAAATGTCTTTCATCTCTATACCGCCATTTTGTATTGTAGTTTTGTTCAGGTCTTTATCCTTTTTCCTCTGCTTTCGTCTTCCAGTGTCATTATTGTTTAAACATCATTCTTGTTTATAAGCTGTGATCCTTTATTCTCATTCCTACTGTTTTATAAAGCAGCTATTTGACTGCTTGTCTGTAGATTTTAAAGTGCGTTTAGCAAGCAAACTCCTTGTCATCTCGTTCTGTGTCTTGTTGCTGTTTACATCCATAGAATAGAATTCGTTGCACGTTTTGCAACGTGCTCAGCAAGTTAAACAATTGTGACAAAATGCTGTCAACTCTGATTATCACTTGTTTCTCATTAGTTCATCATCACTCACCATTTGGTTGGCTGTCTTATTGTTTTATTTTATTATAGTTTATTATACCCTTCACCGTTGGTCGAAAGGGCTTATCATTCTTCTTGTCATTTCTACTGCATTTAGAAAGGAAATATGTTCTGAGTTCTTACAGGTAGGATACTCGATTTAGCTATTTACCACCAACGTGAACAAGAAGGTTAGACTTATTTTTAAAAATATCTAACAAGTGTAGTAGATTTCGTTACGACTTGGCCAAGGATTATTGACTACTTTATTTACGCTTAAATTTTAGATTAATACAATTTTTTTAAATTTTTATTAAAATTTCTTACGAAAACCTGTCAATTCACTAAAAAACTAAATTTTTGAAGAATTTTATGAATATTTTCATTTAAATTGATAGCTCGCAAAACATCTATACAAAAAATATATATAAAAAAAAATTCCGAACACTGAAGAGATTTCGTTCATTATAACATTAGTCCAATGAAAAATTTTATTAAAACTAAAATAACGTCGCATTTCATAAAATTAATTAAACAAGTTTCCTTAACATTGTTTTAGTGAAAATTTTACCAAACCCATTAAATAATTTTACTGATTCAATGTTATAATTTAGCTAAACTAATAAAAATATTTCATTGATTTGGCGACATTATTTCATAATTTGAATGAAATTATTTCATTGTTTTAGTGAAATTATTACAATACTAACTATGCTTATCAATTTAAATTATTTAATTAATAGACAATCCCTTGTTGTAAATACGTGGCTGATTCTCATTTCAAATGCCTTTTTGTTGTCGGTTAAGAGTATAGTAAAATATTTCATAAAATAAACTCATTAATTTTAAAATGAAAACTGCTTTAGCGCGATTTAATAGATTATAAATATATGTACATAACTTTTTTTTGTGTAAAAACGAAGAACGAATATACTGTTTATTCTCTTTATACAAAATGGCGTTTCCGTAATGCATGCTGTTGATTTTCCACATTAAGAAGCTATGAATGTTTATAATATTTGCATTACTTCTCTTATTTTACACATCAAACTTTTTAAAAATTTTAGAAAATTTTAGAAACATTTTTGATTCCCGCAGTCTTGTGTATTGAGTGTAACGCTGTTTTAATACGCTTCATTAATCAGTTTATTTATTAAAATTGCATTAAAACATAGACTTAACTAATATAATAGTGTAGGTTGGTACTTCTAAATATTTAAAAGTTTTGTCGACTTTGTTAAATAGTATTATATTGCAAAACGTTTCATCAATCCATCATTGTTTGTATATATTGATTGCTATCAATATATTTCTTAATATAATTGAACATTTTTAGTGAATACCTAAGGAGGTTATGTTAGAATACATCGAACCTTATACATCTGAACTGTATTGAATACAAAATACACAGAAAAAACTAAATTTCAATTTATGTCAAGGAATTCAATGAAATAGTAAATATTTTGTCTAGGAACGGACCTAAAAACAAATTTGTAAATATAGACAAAAATATCTCAAAAATTTCATTGAAAAAAAGCGTTTTTTTCAGTGAACAAATTGTTTAAATCTATAAAACAATTTGTCTAGAAATATTTACAAATTGTAAACAAAACAATTTACTAAATCAAACAAAATGATTTAATAGATTTTCTGAAAAATATCAAACAATATTTTTGTCAGAATTTATAAAACAATTAGTCTAAAAATATTAACAAATACTAAACAAATATTTCTTTTTAATATATCAATCAAAATTTTTGTCTGGGTCATCATCACATCACTATCATGCATTAAGCATTTATGAAATTTCACTTTGTTAAATGTGTTCAAGTCTGAATGTTTATCTAAATACTTTAAAAGAATGGATGAGAATTAATGCAACGAACGAATAGATTCACTCAAAAATCTTCAGTAAACAAACTTGGTACAATCGCATTCCTTTTACTATCATTGTTGTTGTTGTCGTTATTTGTGTGTGTGTCGTCATCGGGTATTTTTTTTATATCACAGTTTTGCGTTCTAAATAAAAATCAAAAAGCAATTCATAGACAGAACATTTACTGAAAATTATTTTTATTTTTATACAAACCTTTGTTTGAAAATTTTTTGGTGATCATTTTTTCTGTGTAAAGTGTATGTTCAGATAAAAATTTTCGATTCGTTAAAAAAATATTTGAATATAATTTGTCTATAAATATTACGAAGTTAAATAAAAGTTAACAGCAGCTGAAGGTTAGAAACGAGTGAAATTTATGTTCCCATGAATATTTTTATTTTCTTTCGAGGGAAAACTGCTATTGTGAAGTTCCCGTGAACATTTTTTCCCGCTATCATTTCTTAGTGAATGTAAATAAGAAAGAAGCTTAATATAATAAATTAAAAATCAAAGACATTTTTGTTAAAAAAAAATTTAAGAAATGGAGTGCTAAGAATTGCAATTACTTTTTATTCCATGAGCAATCTAAATAAAATCAAATTGTTCATCCAGGATGGCTAGATGCATCCATGCCTTAGAGTATCCGAGCCATTGCAGGCAGCCTAATTCAATCAAATAGTCTTTTGGTGTTAAATTTTATTTTCTCAAGAGTAAGTAAAACTGGATTTTTATATATTTTAACATTGAATGATTCTCTATAGAATCGGAAAAATGAACTGCTATTCCATCAATTGGAAACTTAGTTCATGGAGGTACTGTCAAGATCAATGTGTTATTATTAAGATAAATGAACACTATTTACTGAATTTGTCCTGCAAATAAATATTTATAAGCTTTAATAATTAATTGGAACGTTAAAATAGCAATCACAAGTTGTATTTGTTCATTTCGCCTGCTAAACTAAAGTGAACAAAAATAGGGGAAAAGGGAAAAAATCCACGTGAAAAAAATTATTCATGATAAGGGGAATTTTTCGATTTTTTATTTACGATCACAAAAAAAGGGAAAGGGGAAACAATTCGAGGGAAAAAAATATTCACGATAGGGGTGATTATCTGTTTACAGATTTCTGATGTTCTTTGAAAATTTTTGCTGTTTTCGCACAGTGAGTTGTTACATTTTCGAAGAATGTATTAGGTAGGTCGTAGGACGTAGGTCCAAAAAAAAAATTAAGTGAAATTGACATAGCTTTTGACATTGTGGGTCGGTATTATTAAAAAAAAGTCTTATTTGAAAGAAGACTTTGCCTACTTTTTGCTTATGTATGAATGTTAGTAAAGAATTATTGTAAAACATAAAAATTTTTCTAATACATATTTTTTTCAATTTATGTTTGTCAAGTTTGAATTTTTACATTATAATTGCTTTTAAAATTTTAATTTGGAAATAGATTTTATTTATGAATAAAGCTACAAAATAACAAGTGTAGGAGGTTGTTCAAATACGGATGGTATGCTAAGTTTTAACTGGGATGTGTTTGTATATGAAAACAAATTTTTTTTTGCTTAAACTTAAATGTCGACAATAGCTCAGCGAGTAAAGTACTTGCCTTCAAATCTGACCGAGTTTAGGTTCATATCCCAGCTGGGTAAAAAAAAACACAAAAGTTGTGCAAAAATATAAATAAATATTTTTATTTTTATTTTGTTTATTTGACTACTTTTTTTTAACCTTAAAGTAGGTCAAATAATAAGTAGTTAATTCCTGAGACAATGTAAAGACATTTGTAAGGGGTACGTACCCCTTTGTATTGAACTTCTCAAACAAAAATTAGTAGTTATCAAGTCAAATTATAAATAGTTATGACTTAGATCCTCACATGCTTTTTTGCCTACCAGTAAGCAATTTTTTTGCTGGAATCCACATGAGCGAACCTGCTTAACAGCCAGAACAATATGGCCTCGCATCGACACCAATTTAGCTTGTCAGCTCTTACATATACCATTTCATTAAAGCCAACAATTTACATATAATTTTACAAGTGTAGGGAATATAAGATTCGATACTGCCGCATAGCTGCGATAACTGATTTTATATAATATTATTTCTCCTTTCTATTAGTTTTGATTTTTTCATTTGTTGTTCTTAATTTGTTTCTATTATAATTGGCTTTGAAAAAAGTTTTACGTTCTAATTAATGTTCAATTTCGTTGCTTTCATTTCAGTTAATTAAGTTTCTCTACTTATTTTATTTGATTATTATATTGAAAGAATTTGATTTTTTACCAGCAAAAGTGTTGAAGTGACTTGTTGACACATTCTATTGGATTGGGAAGCTAAATTGGCGTTAAAGTTATTTTTCGCTAAACAAGGAAAAATATTTATTTATACAATTTTAATTAAATATTAATTGCACACTGGCTCAAATCAATATTGATATTATTTAATACTAGTATATATGCGTACTTTTAAACTGAATAGTTATTATTTCTGCTTAAGTTTAGTTTTTGAATTAATGTTAACTCAAATTATTAAGAGTAGAATATTTAGAATATCTAATCAGACTAGCAGAACGAATCAATACTGATTTCGAAGTCGCTACACCATATCAGTAGCATTCATTGTTCATTGTTCTTATTATTATTATTATTATTATTATTATTTATTTTTTTGATGAGCTTATGGGGACCAATGATTAGGGTGGCAGGCCATGATTGGCAAGAAATTTGCCTCAAATTTTATTTTTCGTAAGGTAGTATGGTTTCGACGAAAAGGTCGAACTTTAGTTTCACAAGATTTCCAATTTAAATAAATTTAAGATTCCAAATGGGTATAATTTTTATATATTTAAATTCATTAGTCACACATTACGAGACCCAACTTGCAAGTCAGTTGTGGGATGACTTCCCTTTGTACTTATTCATTCATAAAGCCTTTAACAAAAACCCTTAAAATTTGTTAACATGTTTGTGTTTTATTTGCTTTTCCTCTTTTTTTTTTTTTTTGTCTTATTGTCATTTAAACATCTCTAAGGAGTTTCGAAAATAAACATAACTTATATCTTAAGCTTGCCTTTTACTTGTATTTTTAGGAAATTGTATGCTGCCTCTCTTATTCGCCCCTACCCTACTCACTCTTTCACTTCTTTTCTATGGAAGCATGTACGAACTGTTTTATTATATTTTATTTCTCGTTTTATTTCATGCTCGTTTTTTAAATGACAACATCCGTTAGAGAGTTCAACGGAAATGGACCTACGAAATATGTCGACAATAATTTAAACAAACAAAAAATGTTTTTTTATATTTTATTAACACATATCTCACACACCAACAAACATACTCGCACTAATACTTGCATATACATATGTATATACATTGAGCTTTTGAATGTTACCGCGCGTTTAATTCGTTGCTGTTTGCTACTCCTGTTGCTTTGTTAGCTTGAGCACATGTTTCTTACTTTTTTAATGTTGAAAGCAGATGCTTTTGGGAATTCTACAAAACTGGCTGTTGTTTATTTGTTTTTATTTTTTTTATTTTATTTAATATTTTCGTCCGTATTGTCCTCATTGCTTCTTTTAAAACCATTAAATAATTTTGGTTTAGTAAAATGTTGTGTTTGTTTAAGGCATTAAAAAAGTTATTACATTCATATGCTTATTTAAACAATGCTGTTTATGACAAACGAATTGATCTCCGGGGACTAGTAAATGTTGTTCTTTTATTTTGTGTTCTTGGCTAATAAATTGTTTAAAACTTGAAAAGAATTTCATAAATATAATAAATTTTAATAAAAGGTGTGAACATGAAAGTGAAATTAATGATGTGCCACATGTCACAGTGGAGCAGAATCAAAACAATAAATCAACCAATTGTAAGCGGATTATATGATCATAACTTAGATATAGGTTACACAGAAAAAAATAGACAAGAATTATATTCAATAAAACCATGTTATTAAAAAAAATATGAATTTCAATAACATTTATCTTTAACATAATAAAATATTTCGTTGTAAGTATTTCTTTTCCATACCGGTTATTTCTTTTCTTTTTATACATAAGTACTTAAAACAAGTTGTATCCCATAAAAAAATAAATGGGATATGGCTCAGCTATAGAGAGTATGCTTTACGTCCGGAAAGCCCGGGTTCGTATTCCAGCCATGTCAACATTTTTTTAATTTATATATATATTTTTATTTTGCAATAATTTTGTTATCAATATAGGGAATTCCTTATCACAGGAAATTTGAAAAAAAAATTATTGAATACCGGGATTTTTGTTATCAAAAACGAAACTTATTTTTTTCTGTGTAGGCTAACTAACCTAAGAAGATGAGCTTCCCACATTGCTCAGAATCAGACCTTTGAAGTCCCAAACTAGGGCACTTCGGACATGTAAAGCCATTTTCAGGTTCTAAAAATCACAAAAAGCACTACAAAAGCACTAAACCACCCTCGTCTTTCTTTTCTCTATAAAAAAATTGTTTTCTTTTAAAACATATCTGTGGTCACAATTCTTAGCCGCTTAAGTTGAGCTAGAAAAATATTTACTTGTTGGACCGATCAAGTCCATTCGTGTCTAAGTCTACTCGCTATAAATTTTCCAAGTTTGTAACTTTTTTAAGGCGATAATTATCTATAAATAAGTTAAAGAAAACTAAACTGACGGCTAATTGGCTGCGAGTTTTTGATAGTTTAAACAGCTCTTCCGAAAGAATTTGAAAACGACTTAAGCGGTTAAGGCTTATGATTACGGATATAATTATTATAAATAGGAATTTTTAATTCCAAAATGAAAAAAAGATATGTGAAGAAACTGCGTACATGCAATTTTTTTTAAATGCAAAAGTCTATTACGTATAATGCAACTATGGTAGAATGACTATATAGAATACAGAGTTCTGGTTGTAGCGGCATTGCAGGTTGCTTGCGTACTAGTCCTTCAGAGGCTCTGAATGCTATACTAAACGTAATTCCGATTGACCTTCATGTATTGTCAGCATCCTCGAGCAGTGCGGCAAGACTAGCGTCATTTGAGCGGTGGAGATCAAGGACTTATTGTACCATGCTAGAATCTTAGTTCAATTACCACCGACACTGAGGAAGCCATCTGACTACATGAAACTTTATCTGGACTTCGATTGCACCTTCAAAGTCCTTATTCCATCCAGACGAGAGTGGAAGGGAGGTAACATAGAAAAAGACTTCAACTTCAGGGTGTATGCTGATGGATCAAGAATGATTTCCGCTGTAGTCTCCGGTGTCTTCTGGAATGACCTTAAGGAAAGACACTCCTTCCGACTTCTCAACGAAGCCAATGTATTTCAGGCTGAAATCCTGGCTATAAGGGAGGCAGGAAGAGTATTAATTCGCAGGAGTGTTCAAGGGAGAGTCTGCATCTTCGTCGACAGTCAGGTGGCACTTCTGTCCCTAAGGTCACACACTACTTCTAATTTATTTAGCCAGTGCGAGGACATTCTATCCAGATTAGGTGGTCACCCTCATCTGGGTCCCTGCACATAGTAACTTTCTTGGTAATGAACAGGCGTATGAGCTGGCCAGGGCTGGATCTGCTATGGACTCCACCACTGCTAAATCGGTAGCCATGCCATTTGGCACTATTAGAAGCCATATTGTCTAACATTATCGGAAGAAAGCTGAAGACAGGTGGCGCAAGTTGAGCACGTGTAAGGTGGCTAGGAAGTTGAGGCCTTGCTACAGCGATAAGCGCACAACACAACTAACTAACATAAACCGTAGAGACATCTCGAGCCTCGTCGCAGTAGTGATAGGGCACTGGGCGGTCGGCAGACACGGTAGCAGGATAGGCCTTTCCTACAATGCGTTCTGCTGTGGCTGCCACGATCAAAGTAAAGAAGAAACAGTTTTTCACTTTCCTTGCGAGTGCCCGGACTTATCTTAAAGCAAACCATCCATTACACAATATTGTTGCATATGTTATTGTACATATTATTGTCGTTTTGACCTATACTATACAATAAATGGCAGAATATTTTTAAAGAAAACATTGTCGAATTTTTTTGACAGTGAAAATGTAAATATTAGACTAAACAATGTTGCCACTACATTACCCAATTTTCATTATTGCACAATAAAAATCAAAAGTCTTTTGATTTTTGCCAATATATTGTGCCACCTCTGAATATGTCATAGACATTGGCGATACTATTGTAAAATACGAAAAATTGCACAATTATATTGCAAGTGGGTGGGCCGCTTAAGACTCAAAAAAAAAAAAAAATAATGAGAATATACGCAACGACATTAACGAATTGATTCACTCAGAAATCTTCAGTAAATAAACTTGGTACAATCGCATTCTTTTTGCTATCATTGTTATTGTTGTTGTTATTTGTGTGTATGTCGTCATCGGGGTTGTTTTTTAACGGCATAGAAAACGGGGTTTTCTTATTGATTTTGTTGTTTGCGTCCTAAATAAAAGACAAACAAAAAATTTATTGATTCAGTAAAGAACATTTACTAAAGATTAAATTCATTTTTAGACAAACTTTTTTTTGAAAATTTGTTGGTGATAATTTTTTCTGTGCACTTTTGCATCAAAAAATTTCTTCACATACATATATGTTTTTTCTAAATAAAAATTCATAAAAAATTCCCATTTAAGAAAGCGTTTAAATTTCTAAACACAAGAGGATTGCTATGTTTTTTTTAATAAATAGTTAAGAAATAAAAATTATTAAATGAAGTTTAGTATAATTTTCATGCAGGTAAATAAAATTCTTCTGAATATTTTACTATTTTTAGAAAATCTGCTCTGCTGGCTTCATTTTTGTGCAGGCGGATAACAATTAAAAGGCAGATTAATTAAATTGAGTATATGAAATTTATTTGCTGGTATGTAAGCATTGTCTATATGCATTTCATTGTTGCTTTACCAAACCATCAGTAGACTTCAAACACAATTTTGAACATTTACAAACCCTTTATCTTATGTACAGACTTTCAAAAAAAGTCTACTGACCATTTGGTAAAGCACCAATGAAATGCATGTAGACAATGCTTAAGCACCAGCAAATATATTTCATATAAAATAAAATTATGACAATATGTCAAATAATAAATTTCTTAAAGGTTATATTGAATATATTTAACATAATTTGTAGAGAAGCGATTTCTTAGAAAAAAATCACTATATTCATTTAATGCTGGACGTAGCGTGCACATTTTAATCGATTTCAGATTTCAACTGCAGTCATTTTTAAAGTCTATTATTTTGAAATAATAAAAATAAAAAAGTTTAGTTTTGAAAATTTTTTTGAAAAAGGTCGAATAGTTAAGCTTTTTTTTTCTGGCAAAACTTAGGCCCTAATTGTGTAAATCACAACACCGAAGTGAAATTTATATTAAAACAAAAACAAATTTAAAAAAATTTTAAAAATTTGTTTTTGTTTTTCATACAAATTCTGCACCAAACAAACGGATAGAAACTTAAGCGTTGCTTTGCCTGTCAAAAAATTCAAAATTTGTATGAAAAATAAATCAAATTTATAAAATATTTGAAATTTTGTTTTTGTTCTCAATATAAATTTCACTTTGGTGACGTGACTTACTCAATTAGGGCCTTAGCCATTTTTCATTTTAAAGTCATAATCTGATTCCTTTTCACGACTACTTTAATTGAGATAACTAAAAAATTGTTTCTGATTGTTACAAAGGATTGTGTTCAAAATCATAAAATATTTTTTGGAAAATTTTGGCTATGCTATTACTGAAGATATTGACGAAATAGATAACAAAGACGAGGCCAAAACAAAAATTTTGATATTCCAAGAGAAATATCTTAATATCTTAATGAAACAAAGTGGATTTTTTTTATCTAGCTATAAACTCTACAACAAGTCTAAATTCATAAAAATTAGATATATGCAAAAGTTATGAGACCAACAAGGTTTTCACCATATAGCTCACCGTCTCTAAATTTCAACACTCTTAAAAGTTATGTCCTCGTATATGATTTTTGCATACATTGTTTTGTAATTAAATTTATTGCCCATTTTTCCAATTAAAATATAGGTTTATCGCAGTTAGAGGGTTAAAATGTTCAACAAAATGTTTTATTTCCCCCAAAAAATTACTCCTGCATCTAAACTTTTAAAACGCCGATACACGTAGATTTTTTTTATAGATACTTGTTTCGAAAATTCATCGATGGTGTCTCGAAGACATGGTCTACGGGTTACTAACACAGGCTCATAAACACTAATACTAAATTAAAAACTAACTTCTCCTCATTGGCCAGCACTGCTTTGAATATATTCAACCACTCACAGTTGCAGCCCACACTAAGTAACAAGTCATTTTTGGCCATTTCAACAGAAAATAACAAAACTGTTACAAAGAAAGCTCCTGATAACCCATATACACTTTTAAATTAACTAAGTGCCAAATCTAAAACTTAAAAAAGCAATTAAAAGGAATTTATGCGTACTTTAATAAAAATAACAATAAAAAAATTAGACTGTTCTACTTACATATATTTTGCTTATGTTTACACCACACACATACATTTATAAATGCATACATAATAAAATACCCAACTACCCAATTGTAGTTACACACATACCATCCATCTATTACTAACTGGCATAGTAAACTGTTATCTTTTGTTTATGTTGTCGTACTTTTGCTATTCTTTCGAAATTTTTTTATGCTAAACAAATCCATGTTTTTTTATATTTTCATAAAAATATATATATTTTTGTTAGAATTTATCTTTTGTATATAGGCAACAATGATATTTTTTATTCTGGCCTACTATACTTTTACTACTGCTGCCACTTCTATCATCAGCTTAACAGCTGAGCATGATTGTCAGCACAAAAAAACAACACAAACGAAAAAGTAGAATATTTAAAAACTAAAAATGTTTTGGCAATAGCAAAATAAAAAACAACAGAGAAAAAAAAATTTGATAACAACATAACATAAATGAAATAATAAAAACAAAAACATAGAAGCAAATACAGCAACAAAACTATAAATAAAAAAATAACAATACAATTTTTTTACACGTTGACAGCTCAGAGTGTCCTTGAATGAGAGTAGAGTTTAAATAACAACAGGACAACCATATAAAACAGAAAATAATGCAAACACTTAACTGTAAACAAAAAGAGAATGGTGAGCAAGAGAGTATGATAGTATTTCTGTGAGTGTATATGTATGTAATTGAGAGCTAAAGAAATGTGAGTTTATCAAAAGAAAATTGTTGAAACAATTTAGCTGTTTTTTGGAGCACAATATATACACTTTTCTTTTTCTTTTAAAAAATAGATAGCAATTATATGTAAACAGTTATAGGTTTTATTAAATAATAAATATGCGTTATTCCTATTTGAGGCGTATTATATCCCGTTAAAAATTTACTAACCAAATCATCAAAAAAAGTAATAAGAAAGTATTTAAAGCATTATTCTAGAGAGAAGTGTCCTATCCCAAGAAAATTTAAGCAAGTGGCTCCCAAGGACTTAATGCGGGTTCGATTTCTAAATTTTTATCTGACAGGCACTTGTCACTTTTACATAGCATAAGGTTATTGTAAAAACATATCGAATTCATCTATAAAGCAAAATTACTACAGAAAAATGCAAAATTATTAATCTTAATTTCGCTGATTTGAGCATGATATTTTTGTGTGGCTGCTAGTAAAAGTATTTTTTTTTCGTTCTTTGCGATGAACACAAAAGTATTTGTTTAATCTAGCTGGCCAAAACTATTTACCGCTTAAAATCGATCGAACATGAACGCCATGTATGTATGGAGTGATCATAAGTTGGACCCGACCGCTTTCGATTTGTATGAAATTTGTTTTCATTCTTCCTATAAGGAACTTATATCAACGGAAAAAAATTAAAAATGTTTTCTTCAAAAGTTATGCCATATTTAAAATTTTAATATCTCTAAAACTATTTCATATACAAAGATGATTCTGATGCCATTTTATAGAGAATACCTGCGGCTACAAAAAACATAACAGCAAAACAATTTTGTTTTGAAAAATTACGTACAATTGAAAAGTTTTTTTTCGGCTACTTGACTTTAAGCAACCATAATTCAAAAGTTGATCTAAGGTTACCTTTGATTTAATATAGCATCGAGCGTACATATCGTCTACTTATTTGGTGTCCATAAAAGAAGCCCCTATCGAACGGTACAATATTAAAAAGCCCTTTTAGTCTATATATTTTCACAATAAAATTAAAAAATCAGAATATGTGTCGCACTATTGAAAAAATATTTCTCAGAACAGTTACTCGTCTGATATTTTATTTTATAGTAAAAAAAAAACTTAAAAAAAGACGAGTATTAAGTAAACATAAGTAAATTTAAGTAAGTGTTCCGGCTGTTTCCAATTTTCTCAAAAACATTCCTGTTAAAAACACCGTTATGTTATTAATGTTGATAAATTGCATAACATTATTTACATTTTCCTATTCTGTGGGAAATTCTCTTCTACATGTGATTTTAATTTTTAACAAAACTCAAAAAAATTTTTTTTCTTTTTGGCCAACAAGATTGAACAAATACTTGTGTGTGCGATGTGGCAAAATTAAGCTATCTAAAACATAAGTACCAGGCATATAACTAATTTTTCGAAAAATTTGGCATTCCAATACTTTGTGGCAAATGTTGTACAAGTAATGAATAGATTTGTTTCTAAAATTTACAATTGAAGAGATTGGTGCAACAAGTTACATCAAATCCAAAATTGTTTTTGTGTTCCCTTGCTAGATATCCTAGAGACATTTTTGAATAAATTCTAGTATTTTTCACATAATTATTCTATTAATTTCAATGTTTAGGCCACTGCGGGGAGTTTTAGTACATGCCTGCTGAGTAGCAGTGCCAAATTTTTCATATAGTCAGATGTTGTAAGAAAATTTGTTTTTAAACGTTTCAAATTTTTATGAAAAATAACTGAAATGCCTTCCATAAAAATTGTTTGTCTTACAAATTTAAAAACGAGAAAATTTAAATCAAATTTTTTTTCATTCAGTGACGAAATCTCAAAGTATGTACAAAGTTTCATCAGAATCGTTTAAATATATAAAATTGAATAAATTCAGTAAATTGCGGCCTTGGCTCGCACAGGCAGCGTTCCGTAGGGTTCAGTTTTGCCCTTTTTTTTGGGCAATTTTTTCGTTTTGCTTTTTTGTTTAATTTTGGTTTTTTTATTTTTTTTTTTTGTTTAGGCGATTTTTTTGGTCTTGGCGCTTTTCATTTTAATGATTGTTTTTATATAAATTTTTTTTGATTTTTCGTTTTTTGGAATTTTTTTTGCCGATTTTTTCAGTTTTGGCGATTTTTTTAATTCTGGTGTTTTTTTTTTGTTTTCAGGTTTTTTTTTTCGCTTTTTGATGATATCTATTTAATTTTAGCGATTTAAGCTTTAGCGCCTTTTTCAGTTTTGGCGTTTTTTCAGTTTTTGGGGATTTTTCTCGGTTTTTGGTGATTTTTTTAGTTTAAGCGATTTTTTTTGTTTTGACACTTTTTTCGTTTTGGCGATTTATTCGGTTTTTTACAATTTCTTAAAATTTTGGGCTTTTTGTTTATTTAGGCGTTTTTTTCGTTCTTGTGATTTTTTCTATTTTTGATGATTTTTTTCCTTTTCTGATTATAGTTTTAGTTTTAGCGATTTTTTTAATTGTAGTGCTTTTTTTTCGTTTTGGCGATTTCTTCGGTTTTGGCGTTTTTTTAAGTTTTTTTGCGATATTTTTAGTTTTGGTGACTTTTTGCGTTTACTGATTTTTTTAGTTTGGTAGTTTTTCCCTTTAAGCAAGCGCTTTTTTCATTTAAGCGATTTTTCGTTGGTACATTTTTTAATTTGGAAATTTTTTAGTTTTAGCGATTTTTAAAATTTCAAGAGTTTGCCTCCTACGGTTTCCAAGATACAGCAAATGTCTAAAATACATAGTCAAAATTACATTAACTGATAGAACACCTTTTAAATTCTACTGTTTTAAGTATCAGTGTTTCTTGGTGTACTCTATTCTAGAGACTACACCAATTAACATTAACTTTGAAAATTTAAGTGTCTATATATAAGTGTCTGTATATTACATTAGTATTTAAAAATTTGCAGTGCTCGCTTAAGAACACCCTTTAATTTTTAGCTGCCATATATATGTTGTTGTAACGGCCAAAGTTTTACACATTCTGTAAAAATTTCAGGTGCTTAGCTATTACTGTTCCCTAGAAAAGAGCCTGTGACAGACAGACGGACAGACGGCCAGACAGACAGATATATAGACGGATGGACAGCGTAACTAAAACAATAGGGCTGCTTTACACTTTTGGTGTACGGAACCCTAAAAAGAAGATTTACTTTTGACGGGGGTGGTCATGTCCACCTTTCTGATTATAATGTTGTTTTGTCAAGGGAATCCAATGTGTGCGAAAGTTTCATAAGAATCAATACGATAGACTAGCAAAAAAGTTTAGCAAAATTTCAACATAAATAAAAACTATCATCAACACTATATCAATAGTCCTTTTTGACCATTATGATTAGAAGGATTATATTTTAATCGTTTTAAAACGTTAGCGTTTTTTATCTTTCTCATTGGCAACACCAAATAGTTCAATTTAACTCCACATGTATTGAATTCGCCGCAGCGAATTGCTAAAACTCGTTATAAGCGATGTCTCTCTTTTAGTTTGGCACTTGCATGATTGGCCTTTTTAAGGACGTGTTGAACCAATTGTGGCAGCAATCTTTAACGGTTATTCATAGCGTAAGGTGTGCTTTCTTGGCATTTTAAAAATAAAAGTTTGTTAAATATAATATTTTAAGAAATGTTTTATAATCAAACAAACATACAAGCTCTAAAACATAAAGAATAAATAATTAATTAATTAATTTTCATTCAACAACTTTAAATAAAAAGGACTTTCAAGCAATTTGCAAGTGTTTGTGTGCTCTTAAAAAGACTTTAATAATTGAAAGATTATTTTCTTGGAAAAATAAACTTAAAGTGAAAATACTTTCTAGAGAATTTAAGAAAACTCTGTAAATATCTTCAAATTATTTTTATCGTTTTTCTTTAACTTGTTTGTGGTTTATATTCTTATATATATTTTTTAATATTATTTATCTTCCTTTATTCGTACAGTTTGTGAGTGTTGTTTTAAAAGTTAAAATAAAATAATTTAATAGCGGCACAAAAAGCATTTACAGCCTGATATAAACAAAAAGAAACATAAAATAAAATTTATTGTTAATACGGAAAATTCTCTTTCGCTTGGCATCATGTTACGCCAAAATCCATCATGCATCATCAACTGGCATTTTATGTTAGTGGGATTATTTTTCATCATCATGCAATGTGATGCACGTGCGGTAAGTTTAGGCTGTTGTATAAATTTTAACATCAAAAAAGATTAGATCTAAAATGCTTTAATACACACCTACATTTTAAAGGGGCTTTAGTATTAGATTTTATAACAAATAAAACAAGTCGATGTTTTAAATTAAATAAACGTAAAAAAAAGATAATTTCAATTGTAGAAATTTTATCTACACAATTTATTTTCATTAAAGAGATGTGCAAATATTTTTATTTATATTATATTGTATTTTTATAAATAAATTTGCATAAAAGTCAATATGACGGGTGAAATGAATTGAATAAATCAACTATACTGACACAATGAAAGGCATGGAATTTTGTCTTCTTTATTTAAAATGCAAAACATATTTTTCAATAATTTTAAATATTTTAATGATGCCATAAAAAAACTTAAAATTTTAAGAGATTTTTAGGAGATATTTTAGTATCGTTTAAAATTTTAAGTTTCTGTTAAATTAAATAAGTTAAACATTTAACATATAAAAATATTTATTAAGCATCAACTTTGATTCATAAGCAGTAAAAAATTGTTATTTCCTCAAAAAAATCTTATTAGGTGGTAGAATTTCTCATAGTTAAGTGCCTTTAACACTACACATCAGTGATGCAAATTGGAATGATGCAAAACACTTATCGTGATCTTGTAACAATCTCCAAATGGGGTCATGCGAATCGGGTCGATTTTAACGCTCGTAAGGCTCAATGTTGTATGCATACGCACAGGCGTATTACCGCACATGCTGCTTCATCTGCAATTATGGACGGTATATGTATTGAGGAATCAAAAGCTCTTGATGTTCTTGGCATGAAAATCCAATGTTATGTTCGATGGAATGATCACATTTTCAAAAGAAGCATTCAAAAGCCTCGGATTTTTAAGACGGTGCAAGAGTTACTTTACTTCATCTGATCTCCTTAATATTTATACCACCTATATCCGACCGAAAATGGTATACAGCTCTCATCTATGAGACTATTTTGAAGTTACTCGACCGCGTACTGGAGAGAGCGAAGAAGCTTATCAATGATGGTAGGGTAGCCAAATCTCTTGACTCACTGGAGCATCGACGCAATGTTGGGTGTGTTTCGATGTTCTATCGCTACTACAATGGAATGTGTTCTAATGAAATTAGGAAACCTGTTCCCGAAACCCAATCATTTTTGCGCACAACACGTTTTTCATTAAGAGCACATCCATTTGTGGTCCATCTGCCAGTGAACCGCACCACGCATTACAGAGAGAATTCGTACTTTGGCCGAACAGTTCGTATGTGGAATGAACTCCCCACAGAGGTCTTTCCAGTCACTTTCAGTGTGGGAAAGTTCAAGTCGAATGTTCACAGACACTACTCCCTCTATCCTCCTTCCCATAATCAATTTTTCTAGTTCCAGCACAATGCACTGAGCGCAAAAAATAAATATAAAATAAAAAATTGTAGTTTATAATTTCAGGCCGAGTTTAACTCGAAATAGTGCCAAAATGACTTAGATAGGGTCATAAAAAATATATTAGTAGTTCTATGCAACTTTCAGCAATGGCAGATAGTATGCTCAATCGTTTCTGGATCTTCTTCATCATCGCATATTATACAGAAATCTGAAGTGCCAGTTTCCCAAATGCTAGTTCTCGTTATGACAGAGCAGTGACCAGCCACCGCACCTATTAAGACTACTAGCGCCTTCCTATTCAAGCCCATTAATAGTTCAGATCTTCCTAAATCAAATTTTGGCCACATAGCCCTCGAGACTCTACCACCAACATGAACGGTTAGTCCTATCTGACACCTAATTGCTGAGTACTAATGATCCATCGGCAATTTCACCGATCTATCACATATTTCCGCATCTAACGCCGACCCTAGTCTTGCCAGCTCATTGGTAGTTTCATTTCCCTCAACGTTGCACTGATCAGGAACCCAACATAGTCTGACACTATAATTGTCTATAAGCAAGTTGAGCACTCTCCAACAGTCACTAACTAGGTTCGATTTGACACTGGGTCACTTCAAATCTTTTAGCACCTCTTAAAATTCGACGTGCAAGGTTACCTCCTCGCTTTCAGCCACATTTCAGCATGGAAAACGGGAAAAGCAATAACTACCTATATATAAAATAACTTTCATTATAATGCAGAAAAAGGACTCAAAAAAGAGCGGATGTGCCACAGTTCGAAAAATCACATAATTGTGCCGCAATTCCCAACACTGCCATACTTAACATTAACTTTGTATAATTTCGTATAACGTATACGCCACAGCATAAAAAAACTATATACCCTGCGTGAAATTTTGTAGCAATTGTCCTGTGACGGTTGAAAATGAGAGTGGTACAATATGTTCCCAATTCGTAAGTAGTTAAAAGCGCAAGCACATACATGTTAACAAAAAACCCTCACTATACAAGCCGACTTATGTTTAAATGTGAATCTAAATCTTTCATGTCTACATCTGATTTTTATTAATAATTATATGATGTTTGTTATATAAATTACGCGGGACTGCAAACACAATGTTATTTATTTAAATGAAAACATATGAGAGGCTCATGAACTTTTTCTGATGCGAATGTGTTGGTTGTTCTTGGACTGTTGGAAGGCAAGCACTAATTAGTTTGGCAGTACTAGCAGCGATTAACACTTACATATCCTAATGCACTTCTCAGCAACTTCATTTTTAACGGTATTGAAGTAGAAACGTCGGCGAAGTAAAAGAACAAATACATGACTACACAGCTTAAGCAAATTAATACCTCTACTTGACACCAGAGGTGCTGCAACGCTGATCTACAAAAAAAAAAACGTTGTAAATGAATAAAGCTTTCTATCTCTCTCCTACTTCACCACCTGTTCTTTCGACACTATCACTTTCATAAGAGAAGACAACATATTAATTAATTAACTGTTAGGCATTAATTGCCTGTTACTTCTCTTTAAATTTAAAATAAAAAAAGTATGCAAATTCTATCTAAAATTAATTCGCAGAACTGTTTGATAGAACTGACATAAAATTTTCAAAAGATAAATTTTGTAGCGTATGCGTACAAAACATTTTGCTTTATAATAACAAAATTAGAAAACAAATTAATAAATCCTTTACACATTTTGAAAAGAGTATAAATTTGAGTAATAAAAACGGCTAATCTACTTTAACAAAAAATGTTTTCTTAACAAAATCAATTGCAATTATTCGCACGCTGTAACTCTGCGTGACATAGAATTCATGGTAAGTAAAAGTTGATACTTTTACCTCGTTAGAATAAAATATATCTGAGAAATTTGCAAATCTGCAAAACATCAAACTGTTTTTAATGCAATATAATTTAAAGGAAATTTTTCTTAATACTATATATTATACACTTGGACCACTTGTGCGGGGGTTAGAGCATAATCATGAGGAATATAGAGATTTAAATGCTCTAAATTAAAGTTCGTTTTAAATTTTTTCTATTACCAACAGATTTTTTTACTAGTACATTAATACTACATCAATATATTTCACCCTCACTCGGGAACGGTATGACTGATTTTGATACGAAAAACGCTACAACATGCATGTCAAAACTACCTTGAAACTTTCTTAAGAGTATTTTAATTTGATTAAAGCTTTGGGAGCTATTCACAGATTAGTATAAAAAAAATTTGCCTATTTATGCAAAATAAACTAGAAAAATAAATTTATGATAAATGGGAAAAAATTATATATATTTTTCCTTTATGAATCATACAATATTTCTATTGGCACTGTTGGCAAAAAAGAAAATACTTCATGTTGGGGTGACTGACCAAAATCCAGCCAATCCTTGTTACAGAATGTATACATGCTCGCAAACCATCATCAGCATTGCTTTCCTATTCAGTATAGTATAAACTGTGTTTTCTGGAACACACATTAAAAATTTATTTATGCATTTTTTATTCTATTTTGTTTTTATTACATGTGTCTTGTTGTATCTTTGTTTTAATCATAAATAAATAAAAGCATTTTCTTACACAATATCTCTAGCTGCCTGGCTTGAAAATTTCAACCTTTTTTACTCTGACATGGAGAGTTGAAGTAATGAAACCAGTACATGCATGGTACAGCATAATAGAATGAAATTTCATTTCACGTTTATTTTTCCTTTTTGTATTGTATTTAAAGTTATAAATATTTTATATCTTCCTTAACGCGAACGATGAAAATAATATAGTAAAACAAAATTGCTAACGCCACAATTTCCACAAAAAAGATTATTGTATCAAGGGTATAGAAAGGAGCTGGTAGCATTATTCACACTAACATAAAAGAATGAAGGAAAATGGTTTTTTCGGAGAACGCCGAACCTCTGCATCGGTGTTCATGCGTGCTATAGTCCTCGACAAACACATATAAATATGTGTTTAATATATTGTTTTCTTATTGCATATTTTCGCTATAGTAATGTCACGAAGAATACTTCAAAACTATATTCCAAAATCATTTATTGAGCTTGCCGAATGATAAACAAGCTCTACAAATTTTTGAACGCCTGCCGTTTATATTTTATATTCTGTTTTTTTTTCTTTACAACAAAACCATCTTAAAGCCTTTGTATGTTTTTTAATAAAGTTAGCCCCGCAACGCTAATGTTCTAGTAAGGAATATTCATTAAAAAATTATACTATTGCGTTTGAGTAATATTCATTTAAATTTATATTATTCATAATCTTTGCTTAAGAAAGCAAAAGGTATTTCAAAAATTAAACCTTTATTCAAGAAAATGTGTAAAGCATTAATTATCTCAAAGTCGATAAGTCGAATAACATTACTCACCACTTGACATGCTAAATGTGTCATGGACAATTAAAACTTCAGATAGAAAGATTAAAGCAATTAAATTTTTATATATGTATTAGAAAAATTCTCCGTTGCGTATGAGTGATATTCATTTTAGTACTTATTACCTATACGCTTGTCTTTAAGTTAGCAACAACATATAAGCCCCTATTATGTTTCACAACTCAACAAGGTTGAGTTGTCAATGCTACGACCCAACTCAACCTTTTTTTTGTGTTATGATTCACAACTAATTTGAGTTGTCTTCGAAAAAATTTTCGAAAAAAGGTTCTTATCTATACTCTCTGTTTTTTGAAACCATAGTAGCCATCACAAAATATTTTAAATATTTTTAGTTTTGGCCTCACTATTTTTACTTAAGATTTTATATTTTATGAATATGGCAACAATATGGGTTGACAAATGAAATAGATTTGCGCCTAAAAGTACCATTTTAAAAATAATTAAAAGTAACACAATAGTCGAAATAAAAACCAAAACACAACTGATAAAAAACTGAGACAACTGCTTTGATGAAGTTGTATTCCATAAAAAGCATTTTACAACTACGACTTAACTATTAATTTAGTTGTGAATCATAATAGGGGCCATAATTTTTACTCTTCTTCGACCTTTTTACATATCGCACTTGATCAACAAGAGGGTATTAACTCAAAATTTTAAAACGGTCAGTAGAGGCTAAAGACTGTTTGTGATTACATTTTAAGAGAATTTGAAAATCCCAATACATCATAGGAAGCAAATTCCATTTGAAAATATATTTACATTGTTTTTATCTTAAAATCTTGCAATTATTGGGGAAAAAATCTATGCTTTGAGTTAATACCATTTTTCTGAACCTTCTCGATAAAAATGCGAGCAATTTTATCATAAAAAGAGTCACATTTCGAATTAAAATCATAAAGTAATACAAATTTTATTAACAAAAAAGTATCAACTCAAAATACAACCAAATTTAAATAAAACCATTTGATTTTTTTAACTTGAATAAAAGTTCAAAATATACCATAAATTTATTTTCTACTTTTTTATTAACTCAAAATAATACCTTTTTGGTGATATAAAAAGGTAGTCACACATCACAAAAATAGTCTCAAATGTGGTTTTCGAGCTGAAAGAGTAATCGGAATACGTTGACATGTTTACAGTAGATAGATATTGATATTGTTAGTTGATTTCTGGAAAAAAGTGAAATTTTAAAATTTTTGACATAATACCCTCTTGTTGATTAAGTGCGATATGTAGTACCTGTATTTTTTTGGATTTTATTTAAGCTCGAAGACTCTCTTTTTAGTTTGTTAAACAGCCGTAGCCTTGTCTGACCGTTGCCTTTGTTCTGAAATTCACTTAAGGTTTCCATGTTCCATCAAGCAAAACAGTCGCTAAAGTTCTAAAGTCAGATCGAAAGAATTTGCCTATACGATACTTGAGTATAGCATTGTGATAGTCGTGAGCTAAGGAATAGAAATCTAAAAATACTTTTATTTTTTACTTTTTTTTTTAAAAATTCAAAATGTAACTGTTATTTTTTGACAGTTACCTTTTCGGTCAAAAATAAAAGTAAAAAATTTACCGATTTTTTTTTGGTCAAAAATAAAAGTTAAGATTTAAACGGATTTAGAAGTCGCTATACCACCACTCTTTGTTTATTTTAACCACTTCTCATGCTTCATTATAGTAAGCAGAAGCACCAACTATTGAACCAATTTGTTTAACGAAATTGAATACAAATGCTATTGTTGCTCCTTATATTCACTTAAAACCCTAGGGGTAGGAGCGCTGTCACATAATATGATACGTGACTAGTCCTTTTGGGATAGGGACCGATTCGAGTTCTAACACTTTGCATGAAAGGGGGAGGGAGCAAGTATTAACTTTTAGGCACTTTGTGATAAGTCACTAAACTGATTTAAATAATACTGACGGTTACAGTTTCTACAATAATGGTCTCGGTCCTCTCCCTATGACATTATTTGTAGAACTGACTGGTCGTAAGATCCAATAAAAAGATTAATAAAAACAAGATAATTTTATAAACTTTTGCACATTTTTGGAACATTTACACCGGTTAAGTAATAGTTTCTGTTTTAACCGGTCACAGTACCCTCCCAACTTCACTGATACGATTTTCACATGTCATGGGACAGGTACATTTGCAACAATTGACACAAATTTTCCGCAGGGAAGTTAAATCGAAGTTGATTACTAGGAAACTCACCATGTCAGACTATTAGCTCCAAATATTAATTCCTTGCTCTTTTTTTGACATTTTAACTTTTATTTTTGACCGACAAAATATCGGTAAAATTTTAACTTTTATTTTTCACCAAAAAAAAAATAATATTGGCAAAATTTTAACTTTTATATTTGACCTAAAAAATGATAGTCAAACAATAACTATTATTTTATGACCGAAAGCATATTCGTCAAAAAATAACTATTATTATTTGTCTTATTCGAAAAATGTCATAACAGTTACGGTCCCTGACAATATGAACACTGAGATATCTCTTCCTTTTCTTTGCACATGCTTGGAATAGGTTCAAAGCAGTATATCTAAAGTATACTATTTTTTACTGCTTTCAAAAAATAGTTATTTTTGTGCTGGGATCCTTAAATAAATTTTTTATGCCTTCCTGCGTCTTAGCTCTTATATACACTCTCGGCTACCATTTTGACTCTAATCTTAAGTACAATTGCCACAACAATTACACTGGTTCACAAAAAATATGCACCTCAAAAATGAAATGTTTTTAAACTAAGTTGGAGCTGCTGAACACGAATGTGGCATTAATTTATTTATCTTAAGAACCGTTTTCGAGATATTCGCGAAAAACTAGGTTTTTTGCAGCTTGAAAGATATTTCCAAAAATCTTGAGTACTGTTTACTTGAATTGAGCAAGCTTAGCATTGTTGCATAGATATATTTTTCCTCTTTCAGGTCATATTTATACTGTGTTGATCAGATAAAAACTCACTGAATTACAAGCCTTTAGATTTGAAAAAAATTAAATTTTTTGCTTTTTTTCAAAATTTATCATTTTGAAATGCTCCATTAAAGCAAACAAAATATTTTAAATTTTTGTTTTGACCCATATCTTAAATAAAATTTTGTTCCCAACGTACAAAAAGTAAAATTGTTAACATCCTGCAAAAAATTTAGAAAGTTACAATAAATTTAGTGAAAACATCCGATTTTGAATTTCAATTAAAAAAAAATTTTTTGTATGGAGTATGAGTATAAGAAAAATGCCAGTGGGGTAGAATTAAATATTTTGGAAATATATCAACCATATCTAACTCTTTAGCCCGATCAGTATAAAATTTTACATGGAGATATCAGAGGAGTGTTCTTATATAATTTATTTCTCAGGTTCAGAAGTATGAAGAGCAAAGTAGTGCACGTCGGTCAAGTACAATTTTTCAACGCTTGTCATTTTTCTGTTTCTCACTCGATTCCAAAAACTTGTTGTGTCCTTATATACCTTGTAAAGTTCTAAGAAAGTCTTTGGTTAAACAAATATCTTGTATAGTTAGTGACGTATACTCATTTTAATCTTAAAATTTCTCAATTTTTCAAATCCTTGGTCCAGTATTTTTAAGATATCGGGTCCAAATAACAACCGATTGTCACAATTATTTCTTTGTTAGTTATATGACCAAATTTCGAACAGTTAAAAAAATAGTTGATGGAAGTATTCTTTCAGAGTGGGAAAATATACAATCTTTAATTTGAAAATTGAAAAATTTTGAATTTATGAAAATTTTTGCCCAAAAAAAGCACCATAATTGTTTTCTCTATAAAATTTTTTTCTCAATACATGATTCAGAGACATGATTTTAGAAAAACACTTAAAACAGTAAATTTTAAAAACACGTGGAAAAAATGAAGTTTTTTCAAATCTAAAGACCTGTAACTCGTCATCCCACGTCAAAATTGGTTTGTAAACAGACCGGTTTCGGCTATGTGCCATCTTCAGTGTTCTATTGAGTAAACAGTACTCCAGATTTTTGGAAATAGCCTTATAAACTGCAAAAAAACACGTTTTTCGCGAATATCACGAAAACGGTTCGTAAGAAAAATAAATGAATGCCATATTCGTGTTCAAATTACCTTAGAAAACATTTAATTTTTGAGGTGATCGCAAAAAGTTGAAATTTTGTGAATCAGTGTTATTATCTGCAAATTTTTCCCCTAATAATTTCTTAATTTGAATACAAAATTATGTTTTCAATTCATTAGTTTCAACCCTTAAGGTACGTTTACACTTGGGAAATATTTTCACAAAAAAAACGTAACCACTACTTTTGCTAAGCGTTAGTATGATTTAACTTGATTTTTATATCATAAAATAAAGTTAATTGTTCTGCAAAAAGCTATTTTTTTTATCATTTTTAATAAATGCGATCCAATATTTAAATAAATTCAGTAAAGTGCGAGTTTGGCTCATACACGAAGGGTTCCGTACAAATACACACATATCCCATTTCGGTTTTGGCATTTTTTCTCATTTTGAAAATGTTTTCGTTTAATTTTTTATATTTAGTTTTTGTTGATTTAGCATTTTTTTTGGTTTTGGCGCTTTTTTCATTTTTATAAATTGTTTCGTTTTTTGTAATTTGTTTTTTTCCGATTTTTTTTAGTTTTGGTGATTTTTTGGTTTTGGCGCTTTTTTGTTTTAATGTTTTTTTGCTTTTTGACGATATATTTAGTTTTAGCGATTTATTTTAGTTTTGGCTCTTTTTTTAAGTTTTGGCGCTTTTTTTCGTTTTAGTGATTTTTTACATTTCTGGCAATTTTTTCGTTTTTTGACGATATTTTTAGTTTTAGCATTTTTTTAGGTTTTAGTGCTTTTTTTCGTTTTGATGCCTTTTTCGTTTTTTTGCGTTTTTTTTTAGTTCTTTGTCGATCTTTTTAGTTGTGCTGATTCTTTTCCTTTAACCGCTTTTTTCATTTTGGCGATGTTTTGTTTTGACATTTTTTTAATTTTGGAATTTTTTAGTTTTAGCGATTTTTAAAATTTCAATATGGTTTCTTTACACTTTTGGTGTTCGGAACTCTAAAAAGTATTGGAATTAAAGGAAATACAATTTTAGCTTATCTGTTGGTCACGTTTTTTTTGTCGGCAAATATTTGCCTTTACGTTTAAGGTATAAGATGTGTTCAGCTGTTTGGTATAAAACACCAAGAGAATCTTTTTTTGGTACAATTTAACCCTCCAACTATTCGTTGCATGGGTATTTTTGTACAATTCTTAAAAAAAGTGCAAAAACCTCCTCTTCATCGGCGATACAACGGGTTGAAATGTTCTATAAAAATATTTGCCATTAAATTTCATTATACGTTTTTAAAGACACCCAAGTTCCAGACTTCACTGCGACTTTAGAAATTATTCAAAACTTAAACTATGCTTATCGGTTGATTTCGTACTTATTCACAATTCGTAATCGTCATAGGAAATCTTGTAAGCCTTACGTTTGAGGTATAATATATGTTCAACACTTTTATGTACAAGACTACGAGAAACATTTTTGTACAAAATTTTGGCCCGCTATATCGCTTCTGAAAGGCAGTTTTTTTGCCCCTTTTCTAAGAAATGTACAAGAATACCTATACAACGAAGAGTTTGCGGGTTGAAATGTTCAAGAAATTTTTTTTCTCGTGGTGTTTTACATAAAAGTGCTGAACAGATCGTATACCTTAAACGCAAGAATTAAAAGATTTCCTATGCCGAGTACTAATTGTGAAATTAACTCTTAAACATAGTTTAAGTTTTGAATGATTTCTGGCGTTCAAGTTGACCCTGGAGCTTAGTTATCTTTGAAGACGTATAGTAAAATTGTATGGCAAACATTTTTGTAGAACAATACATCGCCACTCTCCCCCCTTTTTAGGGTAGTTTTTTTACGATTTCGTAGAATAGAGGCAATAATTACCGTTATGTGGGGGACTTAGAGGAGTTCTATGTTCAACAAAAATATTTGCCTTAATATTTTCTAAAAATGCACCCTATGTGTTCTTTACATCGTATACCGATATGCTGAAGAACTGGCTAAAGGAGAGAAATTTTTAAACACATATTGGAATTAAAGGAGGTAAAATTTTAGCTTCTCTGTTGGTCACGTTTTTTTCGACAATTATTTGCCAAATGTTAACGTACCTTCAGATCTGCGTTATGCTTTAGCAAGTCTCCGAATGTTAAAATAGTTTTTTATATTTTTTGCCTTTGAAACGGTGTAATCGTTTATGGGTCATTCACATTTTACTTGTTTAAAGAAAAATAGAATTTCCTTTAATGAATTCACATGTATGCATGAGTACATGCACACATGTTGGCTACAATACACACATATAAACATACAAAAGTTTATACACAAAAAAGGGTTATGCATAAAAAAATAATAAAAATATAAAAAACAACGATAATAGTGCTAACATGGTAGTGGTGATAGTGTTGATGATCTGATGGTGGTGGTGCTCTGCTAACAATTCTTTGGATTGTAGCTGTTTGTTTTTTACAGATGCATTACTTGAAGACCTATGTACACATACAAGTAAAAGTATTGCTATGTGTAAAATGTAATGGTAGTTTTATGCCTGAATAGCAAATATAAAAAATAAAATATTTTGTTGCTCTGTGAGGGCAGCCACTGCATGCTACTGCGATTGCCTTTTTAAAGTAATACAAGTTTTTTTTTTTTGTAATCTTAACTTGTTTCACATTACTATGTTGTGAATTTTATAGTGATAGTGTTGTGAAGTTGTCCTCTTTTTATTTATTGTTAAACAATTCATGTTCATGTGGATAGCTAGGGTTTTGTAGCACATAGGTTAAGTGAGAAGTAGTTGAATCAGGGTCAGTTTTTTAATGGCGTAATATTATATTAAGGGCTAGTATATAAAAGCTTTTCTAATAACCGAAAAGTATAATATAAATAAGGTGATGAATATAAAATGTATACTATAAATTAATCTATTTTTTAATACTTTCACATATTAATTTTGTATACAACTGATAACGCATACCTTAGGTCAGGACGGTGACATTAAGCATCTTTTGACCTATAATCAGAGTAGTCTAGATCAGCATATTTCCTCTAGCTATTTATATCCACGTCAAGATGCAGGTCTGTGTGCCGGGGAAAAAGAAAAGTGTGTAGAGCAACATCCGTGCAAAATAAATTTTTTTCAATTTCCATTTTTCATTTAGCTAACTCTTGGTTACCGCTGACAATAAACTTAAGTAAAAAAAAGTTATAAAAATTAAGTAGTAAGAAAAAGAGAAAGAGTCTGATATTGAGTTTCTCTGGCAAAGCAATTCATTTGTTAGAAGAGTGGACAGCGCCATGAACATAAATATTCTTCTTTAAATACACAGAAAGAATTCGGCAGTGAAATGTCCATACAAAGTAAATATTTACTATAGCAAATCTATAATAACAGCCAAGATGTTAAAATTTTCTATGGGTAATTCTATTGCGTGGGCTTCGTACGGATCTCCCATATATGTATGTGAAATATTTATTATCGCATATTTAGAGAACTGTAATAAGTAGGTAATTTAGGTTATGTAACTCTGTCACTCATGGGAAAAATTGGGAGCACAAGTCTTTAAGTTTTAATATAAACGGATCCACCATTTTGCTTGATTGCAAAATAATCTAAATGGCATAAAAAAGTGTGGGTGAGTGCCTCTGATAAACTAGCGGGTTATGGGTTATTGGATCGAAAAATATGTTTTTTCATACAAAATTTAAAAAAAATATTTCTTTCTAAAAACTCCAAAAAATTTGAATTTTTACTGTTACTGTGTGACACACTAAAATTATTCACGGGTTCTCATATACCAATTTTATTTTATTGGAGTCCATAGAAAACGAAAATACCATTTGTTTTTCTAGGTCACTTCGTAAAGTTATTTTCAAACGGTAAATGTAGTAAAAAAATAGCAGTTTACTAACCGTTTCAAGCGTCATTGTTTGTGATCAGATTTCTACGAAGTTCCCCCCTCTAATTGTGAATAAAATCGAAATTTGTCGATCGATTTTAATGAATTATTTTATTCCTAATATACCTACATAGCTTTGTGATAAATTATAAAAATTAAAACTTTTTGCCGAGTGTTATGTTTTTCTTCCGACTTTGTTTGATTGAATTTGGAACGATTTTTTATCATTCCACGTCAAATTTGGTTGATAAACCGACCCCTTTCGGCTATATGCCCTCTGTAGTGTTTTTTTTTATTCAATACTAATACTTTTTACCCTCTTGGTTTTTTATGATGTTTGATAAAAGGAAAAAAAACTCACTTTTGCATGAAAAAATTAATTTTTCGCCCCTTAGAAAAAGGTAGTTTGACTGACTGTACGACTAAATTTACACGATGAAATTGTTTAAGTTCTCTTTTAAAGTTACTATGTTGTTCATCGCCTGTTATATTATTAATGCCCTGTTTATCGATGTCGAAGGACATTTTTTATTCTTACAATTTCATTTGAAACAAAAACAAGTTTTAAAACTTTGTCCTTATATCAAATGTAACTGTAAGAAAGAAAGAATTTCTTTGATATCCATACAATTTTTTTTTTTGATAAAAAATAAAAATGTGAACGGTTCAAACTTATATATAAATTTCATAATAATTGCATGAAATTGAAGTCATACCATTACTCTTGAGCCGAGAAATATGTTTGCTTGATTCGAAAAGTACATGCAAGTAAGAATTTAGTAATAGATGTCGTTTAATCACTATAACAGAACAAAGTGGAATACTTTGTTTGCATAAGTATCAATGATTACAATGCTCTCTAATCGTTTGCTAAAGTAAATAATTTGATACTAAACGAACTTTGAGTAATTTTCCGCAGAATGAGTGAACAAATTTTGGAAAGTGTAGTGGAAATTTTAAGCTCATAGAAGCTATAAATACTTTGAGTTGACACTTCTTAAATTTATTATAAGTCGACGCAATTATTGAAACCCTGAAGGAGGGAGATGTTTTAGGATAAATAAAATTAATAATCAAAGACATTTAGACAGACTGTGGGTCGGGTAAAACCTAGCTCAGCTAAGTATATATAATACTTCCTGGAAATTTTTCAAGAAAAATAAGAAACATTACGGCAAGCTCTTTAAAAAATGATTTGGAGGCCTCAAAATAAAATTTTTAACTAATAGCGCTATAGTCATCAATTATTGGGTACCCCCGTAGTGTAGTGAATAGTGTGCTCTTCTATTAGCCAGGGGTCGCAGGTTCGATTCATGCCAAAACCCTGGGTGTTTCTGCAAAAAACCCGAAAAAGCCTTAATCAGTATGTGTGTTCGTTTTTAGAGTTCCGATACACCAAAAGTGTAAAGGAAGCCTATTGTTTTCGCTACGCTGTCCGTCCGTCTATCCGTCTGTCTGTCACAGGCTGTTTTCTCGGGAACCGTAAGAGCTACGGACCTGAAATTTTCACAGGATATGTAGAGCTTTTGCCGCTACAACAACAAACATATGACAGTTAAAAATTGAAGGTTGTTATAAAGCGAGCAACGAAAAATGTTGAAATACTAATGTAATGTTTTCTCGGGAACCGTGAGAGCTACGGACCTGAAATTTTCACAGAATATGTAAAACTTCGGCCGCTACAACAACAAATATATGACAGTTAAATATTAAAAGGTGTTCTAAAGCGAGCAACGCAACATGTTGAAATACTAATGTACATACAGACACTTATATATAGACACTTGAAATTTTCAAAGTAAGTGCTAATTGGTGTAGTCTGAAGAATAGACTACACCAATTAACACCGATATTTAAAACAATAAAAATGAAAGGGTATTCTATTAGTTATTGTAATTTTGGCTATGTAATTGAGACAATATGCTGTATCTTGGAAACCGTAAGATGTAAAATCTTGAAATATTAAAAGACGCTAAAACTAAAAAAATCCACAATTAAAAAAATTTAAAAACGAAAAAAACGCTAAAATGAAAAAAAGCGCTTAAAGGAAAAAAGCGGCAAAATGAAAAAATCGCTAAAACGCAATATATCACCAAGATTAAAAAGATCGCCAAAAAAACTAGAAAAACGTCAAAAATCGAAAAAGTCTTTAAAACGAAAAATCGCTAAAACTAAATATATCATCAAAAAATGAAAAATGGCTAAAAAATGAAAAAAATCACAAAAACGAAAAAAACAAAAAAAAAAAGCGCTGAAACTAAAAAAACGCCAAAAACCAAAAAAATCGCCAAAACGAAAAAAGTGTCAGAGCAAAAAAAATCGCTAAAACTAAAAAACCACAAAAACCGAAAAAATCCCCAAAAACGAAAAAAGCGCCAAAACTGAAAGAATCGCCACTACTAAAATAAATCGCTAAAACTAAAAATATCGTCAGAAAGTGAAAACGTTAAATAAATGCCATAATCAAAAAATCGCCAAAACTAAACAAATCGGCAAAAAAACAAAAAAAAATCACGAAAAGCGTCAAAACAAAAAAAAATCCAAAAAACGTCGAAAAATTCTTTAAAAAAATAAAAAACTAAAATTTAACAAGAAAGCACAACGAAAAAACTGCCAAAATGACAAACGGGGCAAAAATAAAAAGGGATATACATATGTGTATTCGTACGGAACCCTTCGTGTGCGAGCCAAAGTCGCACTTTACTTAATTTATTTTTTGGCAAAAATGTTCAATTCTAAAACAGAACTTGTTTTATTTTTATTTTTGCAAATTATTATACCATTTTCTACAAAAGTTTAGGAAATTTAATTCTACCTAAAATAAATCTCAGATGTAAACATGCAAAACACCGATATACCTATAAATTTATTTGGTTCCCTCCACCAGAATCAGTCGTTAGAAACTTATAATATTTTTATGTTATACAATGTTATCAAAATATTTCATTTTGTTGTACAGTGTAATTGCTCTACTATACAAAACTGTAATACAAACCGAGAATTATGCTCGTATTTATTTCTGTATTTGTAACATAACCTGGAATAAAAACAACATGTTTCGGTTAAATGATCATATATAAATATGTGTGCAAGTATACTTCTATTACAATTGTACATTGCTTTAGCTTTTATTGCGCTGGAACGTTTTTTTCTATTGTCACAAATGGAATTATGTTCTGTACAAGATATTAAATTTTTCTTTGTTTTCATCTTTTCTTTTGTAAGAGTGGTGTGTGTTTTCTTTTTCATTCTGTATCTATTGGATATATAAAGAGAAAAAAACAGAATAGTAGTAACAAAATTTATAAAGTCTCATAATGAAAATCGGAAACATTAAAATTGTGTGCACGTTCATATAAAGTTTATGGATATGCTACACCAACGGTATTTTATTTCCGGTATCCGGTTATATATTTTCACTTATGTTCATTTTATTTTACTTTCCACTCTTTATAGTACACATTTATTTTTATTTTATTTCTTGATTCTTTTTTTAATGTTATTATAACAATAGTTTTCAGTGCATAAAGTAAAGGAATATTCAATATTATTCTTATAATAGTTTGGGCTGTGGCCAGTATAGCAATTTTAAATAGCTGTAATGGTTAAAGAAGGGCTGTTATAGCGAAAAATTTTCAATTTGTGATTCTTAAGATTAATTTTATATGCAAGTTTTTTTTTTCATTTACATGTGTTAGACTATTTCTTAAGAGAGAGCATCCCCAGAAATATTTAAATTGTCTTAATTAAATAAACCTTTAAAGGCTTTTACTTTGTTCAAATCAAGTTGAAATATTGAATGTAGCTAGATCTTGTAGCGGTTCTGTTCTCTATTTCATTCGAAATTAAAAAGTGTCCTGTGAATATACTTTTAAAGCTCAATAGTTTTTTTCCCATAAATTATTTTATGCTTGGTCTTTTTTGCTTTAGCCTTAACAATTTTCTATTTTAATATACTCAAACTAAAAATAATTATACTGCTTCTAAAGTGCTTGTTATATTGAGACTTTAATCAAGTACAAAAATTAATAGATAAAAATGAGAGACATATTCAATTACAAGTATTTAATATCTCTAACCTAAGCCATTGTCTTACATGGATGTGTGTTAAGATTGAGTTTAATGTAAGAGATATTGTGTTTTAATATCCATATTTTTATCTAGTTGCTCTAGCTTGTTATTTAGATAGATTACCTTTTATATACATATTATGTTGTAAAAGGACAAACTAATAAACCTTAAAAGCATGCTCTTGTATTACAAGATAAATAGAGAGAGTGTGTTTATTAATTTCTATTAGTTGTTGTAGATATAAAGCTATAGAAAATAAACACACAAAAAAACACTGACACAAATTAGTTTAAGGTAAAAAAAAGAATTATTATTAAATAATAATGCCTTAATTCATAAAAACATTTTCTGACTTATAACAGATTAATAAAACAAATTTTCATAAAAAAATTCGTTTAATAAGTCTCTTATTAATCAAAAAATTTTTTGTGAGTTAGGTTGTAAGAAATCAAAAAGGGTTTATATGCTGCGGTTACCATTTATATGGTACATATTATGTCCTTCAATTCCTATAAAGAACAAAGTGCCACATTGTGAGTCATATCTATATAATTAATAGACAAATACGTTTTTTAGAGCCCTTTTACTCGCATAATACTGAACCGATTTTGAAAAGATAATTAATAGACAAACATGTTTTTTTAGATCCCTTTTACGACCGTAATACTGAACCGATTTTGGAAAGATTTACATGTTTTAAAGGGGTTTTTACATGGAACCGGTTCAGTACTTTAGAAGCAGCGATGCCATTTTTGGGGTTTTTACGATATAACAAAAAAAACGATATGACATACTGTGTTGTCATATCGTTAGTTTTTTACGATATGACAACGGTGTTGTCATATCGCAATGTTGCCATATCGTAAAAATCGTACGATATGACAACACAGTATGTCATATCGTTTTTTTTTTGTTATATCGTAAAAACCCCAAAAATGGCATCGCTGTTTAGAAGTAATACGACTATCAAGTTCTTACTAACACCAATAAACAAATATATGTTCTTTTCTCAGCTACAAGTAAAACACACAACTAAATATTCGATTGTTTTTGCACATATAAAAAGCAAAAATACAAAATAGAGTAAATCACGTATAGAGTTTTTTCTCTTTAAAAGAGAATTAAAATGAAATTCTGGCGTATATATTTATGTACATCAGAGATGATAAAGTTGGTAAAATTGTACTTTTTTTTGGTACTGTTGAAACAAAAATAGTACGATAGCACCCCCGTGACTCATTTGGTACTATTTGCGAATTTTCCCAATTTGTTGTATGGTATCCATTAATTATTCAATAATAATTTATCTCTACTTTGGCCCTTAACTTAATTCCCTCTTGAGTCTACTTAGGCGGTTATTTCGCGAGTGTATTTGTGTATTTATTTAAGGAGAATAATAACAAGAGGTCTTGAGAGAACAGCTTATAATATTTGTTTGTGAGTGTTCAAGGACAAATATCAACAGCGATGCTGATCGAATAGCTTAATGTCAAACTCCATATTCTGTAAACAAATCATTTGTTCAATTCACAAGCTCGTATTAACGTCGTATATGTGGTTTTTTTTGTTGTTGGTAATTTTCATACAAAAGTGCGTTATAATTATACGATTGAATTTTATATGTTTTTCAAATAGTTGTATTGAGGCCAGGTCTGGGAATATTCTATTGGTTCGATTAATTTGTAAAAATCTTTTATATATGTGATAAGTAACACCTGAAAATACATTCTTCTTAATGATGAATATATAAATGATTCATTTCAATTTAATTTTCAAACTATTTTAATCAAAATTGCTTGTCGCGAAAAAAGTTCTTCTATTTGGTGTCAAATAAAAACTCTTATGCCTCGTTTCACTTCATGGTATCAAATCAAGGTGAATTAATACCAGGTGGCCTCGAGAGATCAGGTGACTACGAATTGCTTACCATATTTGCATATAAGCTGATATATTAACACTGTTGATAGTTTATATATAGAAACATTTTCTTAGTCACCTGATCTCTCGAGGCCACCTGGTATTAATTCCCCTTGCCTTGGTATTAATTAAATTGACATAGACAAGTGTCGTCTTTTCTTAAACGATAAGACATACGACTGTGCTTGTGAATTGAACAATTGGTTTTCTTGAATAAAGGCGCATGTCTTAAAACTGATTTTTTCAGTAGAGCAAAAACAAAATATTTCTAAAATTATGTCCACGGTATGAACATCGTTGATTTTTTTTTAAATTCAAAAAGAGTTTAGTACTATTTGAGTCGAAAAAGTACTATTTTAGAAGCGCATTGGTACGAAATGAATTTTTTCATTTACCATCCCTGATTCATATATTCAAATATTTTATATTTACAAATCAAAATAATTTTTTCATATAAGACGGGAAATAGAAAAATCAATTTAAAATATTTATAAATTACTTATCGAAACTGTTACTGTTGCATTGTTGTTTTACATCTTATAATTAATTGTTACTAATTGATTACCCTGAAGAAGCTACACAAAGGAGTAGCGAAATATCGAATAAAGTTTTTGTAAAAGTTTTTTTCAACATCAAGAAAAGTTGAAAAACTAGCCAAAAATTAAATTTTAAATGATTTTTAGCGCTCTAGTTGAGCTTGGAGCTTTATTGTCTTTAAGGAGTTTTAATAAAGTTTTATAAGAAATACTTTTGGAGGATATTTAAGGATAATAAAAACCTTTACGGCGAAGCAATAATCCTCTAATTCTTCACAAAAATATTTCTCGTGGTGCTTTACATAAACATTCTGGATACACCTTACACCTTAAACGTTAGGATAACAAGACTCCCTATGCCAATGCACTAGGGTGTGAAAAACCTTGTGGAGCTTAACACAATTGCTTTTGTATCTTTTATAGTTTAAGAGATATTTCACTTCGAAATCAAAGTTTTTAATTTTTTTCTCGACCTATTTTTAGTTTTTATTGCTTTAAATTTTTTACTAAGCATCTGATTTTGATTTTAAACACACCATTTTATTAAATTCTAAGTAAACACACAAAAAAAACTTTGAATTATCTTAATCCGTTATGTCGTAAAAAGGTCTAAACTCAAAACTTTGCAATTTGACTAAAAAATCGTTAGTTTTTCCCAAAAAAAAAATGCTTTCATAATTTTTAAAATTTTATTTTTTTTAATTTTCTACGTGTGCAATACACTTGGCAGCGATCGAAATTCATAAATTTTCAAAATAATTTTTAGTCTTATGGGCCTGTGAAAAATGGCAAAGGGTGCGTCAAAAATCCATGAATTACGTTTTATTTAGTAGATTTTTTTGCATTGCTGGTGCATAAAGTTAAGACATCCTGGCTATGAATGTAGCCGCTAGATCTTCTTCTTCTTCTTCATTTGCCTCTTCGATATTGGAATGTTAGGGACCATACAAGAGCTAAATTACATTTTAAAAATTTGGGATTTCATATCATACATTTTGAGTTGTTGTTCTATTCTGTTTACAATTCTCTCAAAAATTTCTCTATTTCTAGCGGCGTTTAAGAGATTCGTCTCATTTCGATAGTTTGTTAATTCTTCTATATATTTTAACCAAGACATTTTCTTTCTACCTCTGTTACGTCTTCCTTTAATTTCTGTTTGAAGAACTATTTGCAATAGTTTGTACTTTTCATTTCTCAAAATATGTCCTAGATATGCCGTTTTTCACATGTCAAAAATTTATTTATATATCTTTTACCGATCTCGAGATATTAAAGCTTTAGTGTAGTTAGCAGAGAAGACGAAAATACTAGAAAAAGCATATTTTTCAAGCAAAGGCACAAAATTTAACAAAAAAAGTAGGTTGTACATTTGACCTAACCCACCTTATTACATGTATTTGGATACACTTAATCCAAACCTGAGGTTCGTTTGGCTCGTTAGACTTCAAATTTCAAATGAATTTCCAAAAACTCTTTAAAAATCTTTAAAAACTTCTCTTTTTCAAAATTTATGTTTAATATTTAGTTGAGGGCTAATCAGCAAAAGAGATCTCAGATAGAGACTCAGCGTGTCGAAATTCTAAAAATCGGTAACTATTTAAGAAAGTCAGCTTCCCCCTCCTCCCTGTAGCACCGGTACTGGTGCAGCTGCAGTCTTCGAAAGACAAGATTCTGAAAGATCCGGTAAGTTTTTTATTACTACTTTTTTTAAATTTACGCCACTGTGCGCTGTTAAGTAATTTGGGCTTTCTTTCTATACAAGTATATATCGTCACATAAAACGAAAAACCATGAATTGACTAAAATTAATTATTGTATATTATATCGAAACCCATGTCCCTAAAAATTTGTATTGCTCTACTGGCATACTCGGCGACTATCAATTCGTCATACCGAAGCAATCTTCATGTATATCACAATTTTTGGTTTCTTTTTTGGGGGGGAAATTGAATTTAAAGATTAACCCTCATATTAATAAATAAACAAAATGTATTTGATATCAGTTTTAAGAAAATTTTGTATGAAAAATTTGAAATAAAAAACATATCAAACTCATTTTAAATTCCATGAATATGGGGGTAAACATTTTATAAAAAAAATTACGCGAAGAAAATGGTCCAATATATTTTTTTCAGATATTATGCTTGAAGCTCCTTATCGATTTATATAAAAATATCCAAAGACATGGAAAACTTTTTAAATTATACCCATATTCAGCTCCAAAAAAATTTCACATTTTGTTGCATACGCCACTTTTTGCGAAATATCTTTTAGTTTGTGGGCTATACGTGAAAATAATACAACATTTATTTTAATATCATTTTTATTGTATATCCACAATTACGTTACATACGGTATGCAGATCGATAGACCTACGTGAAGATAACTTTGGCACCACGTTTTGTGCACATACACAGAAAAAACTACATATCATTTTCAGTAAAGGTATTCAATGCATTAGGAAATATTTTGTCAAGAAACATGCCGTCATCGCTGTGGTTTTTTTACGGCTCTGAAAAATGAATTTGTTGTTGTTTTTGGTGTTTACATCCTAAATAAAATTCAAACAAAAAAATTTACTGATTCAGTAAAAAACATTTACTGAAAATGAAAGGAAATTTTATTTTATACAAACTTTTGCTTCAACAATTTTTGATGATAACTTTTTCTGTGTACGTGAATGTAACGAAAAAATTTTTGCTGCAATTTTTCATTCATATTTTCTTTATTGTATATCCACAATTATGTTACATACCATTTTATGACGCATTCAATTTTACTCAAAAATTAATATAAAATACAACAGCTTCGTAATATCTCAAAAACCATAAGATATTAATACCTTGGAATTGCACAGATTAATAGATCTGTTAAATTTATCTTGCTCTTATCTCATTTTTTTATTTTGTGATATACGTGAAGTTAACTTCGGCACCATGACTTTTTTGTATTATTTTATAAACTTTTATTACTACTCCTGTAAAATATTAAAAATTGTAGTTACATGCTCTTTTATTTTGTATGACGATATGTGTATTTTTCTGTCATTGAGTATGTTAATTAAGTCAATATGTTACAAGTAGCAAAGAAATGACTAAATCAATATTCTTTAGAAATTTGCTATTTTTACAAACTTCTTAACGTATTACAGCAGGTGTATATCATACTTTGAATGTGTTTATAAATATTTGTAGCTATTTCCTGTTTAGGCTCCTTGTAAACACTTTAATTATACTTTACTTAACTAACCTTCTGCTCTTCAATAATATTAATGGACATTTTGTAATATAATGCTTGTATATATTTATTTATAAGTTTGTTTAAAGTTATGAATTCTTTCTTTTTGTTTTTCTAAGTATATTTTATACTTGAATAATAACTAAACCTTAGCAAATATTTGTAAGTTGTTTTATTTTTAGATGTTTTTAGATGTTTTTAGATGTATTGTTTTCTTGCCGTCTATCAATAATATTAATAATATTTTCAATAAAAGAGAAAATATTTACAATTCAATTAATAAGAAATACAAACAAAAGGAGACTTAATTCAATTGAAAATTTACTCAGCCTTACAGGGACTGAATTACTTACATGTATTCCGTAAATTTTTTCATAAATAGTATTAATAGGAATTTACTTTTTTCAGGCCAATGACTTCTTTTTAAATAACATGAACTGAACACGATGTTTGTTTCAAAAAAAATATAAGGGGTGTTTTTTTTAGAGGTATAGAACTTCGAATTGAAATAAAACACAAGAAAATCGTTTTAATGTCCATCAATTTGGCTTTATTGGAAGGATAATTTTATGCCATTAATGTTTAAATATGATTTCGAGCATGTGGCCGCCGCGGCTGGCTCGAATAAAGCCAATTCTACAGGTCCAATTTTCAATTTGATGGACAAAGCTCCAATTGCTGTGCACGGTGGCGAATCGATTCATTCGGGTCCTCTTCAACACTTTGCTCTACAGCGGCAATTGTTTCTTCGGTGCGCACTGTTCGACGTCTCTGCGGATGCGTATTATCACATAGAGTAAACGTAGTGCGAAAACGATCCATGGTTAACCGAATTAATTGCTCTGATGGACGATTATGTCGACCATATGGACGGAGCTTGCGGTAAACTTCGCGAACTGAACCATTATTTTCGAAATAAATTTGCACGATTTGCAAGCGTTGTTCTTTTGTCAACCTGTTCATGATGAAATGGCAAACCAAACTAAATATTAATCACTTGACAGCTGACAAAATGGCCGCCAGTTAAAAAAGTGATGCCAACTTAAAGTTCTATACCTCAATAAAAAACACCCTTTATATTTAAAGTAAAATTTTTATTGAATTCGGCATTTTATTTACTCATAAAGTTTTCAAAACTGCAACAGAATATTAGTTTTATTTTCAAGCTATTAAATATATTTGGCTATTTCTTAATCTCTTTGAGTAAATGTAGAATAATACTAAAAATTAAAGTTCATGTAAATAGCGTTAAGAAAAAAAAACACTATAAATCACAAAAAATACTTACAGAGAAAAAAATTCGTGTATCGGCATTTTAAAAGCTTACGTCTGGGCTTAATTTTAGGGCGAGCTAAAATTCCAAGCTCTTGCAAATTGTTATAGTGAATCGATATAAGACATCTTGTCATCCTTTTGTTCAAGGAATAAGATATGCTCAACTGTTTTATGTAGAACCCCATGAGGGTTCTAAGAAAAGGACAAAAGCAACCCCTTAAATGGCAATGTAGTATATAATTTGATACCTTTTAGCAGAATCAGTCATTCGAAGCTGAGTAGTTTGAAAAATATTTGATATTGTTGTAAGGTATAATTAAGCATGATTAACTGAAAACATACATAAAATAATGTACTAGTTTATTTATGAAAACCATAGATTGCCAGTAATTTTCTAGCCATAAGCAATTCTGGTAAACATCCAATCAAACTGGCTTGTGTCTATTTTTGGCTGTTATATTTATATAACATTTACATAAATAATATATTGTGTTTGTTTTACTTTTGGAGCTAGTTGCCCTGTATTGCTATCGTTAGTTGGTGCACTAGAATGTAAAAAAATCAGTAATTGAAAAAAACGGACATTTCCACAGAAATTTCCTCTTTTTGTCATGTAACGTCACCAAGCAATTAAGCTTGCATTGCAGAACCATGTAGTTTGATTTTTTCTTAAATTTTTACTTAATATAATTACGGCCTACACATATATGGTAATAAGAAACAACTTACTTACTTTGCAAAAAAAAAACACATGCTTATTTAATATGATTATTTCGAACTTATTTGCTAATGAATCTAAGTTGATTATTAGACTAAGGTTTGTAACGTTATATTCAGAAAGAATCAGGCACGATTAGTATTCCAAGGGTGCTGTTGGCTGATATGGTTAGCGCGTTGACTACAAACCCTGAGCTCTTAAGTTCATGACTAGTTTCAGGCAAGCCAGCAACATCATGACTTTTTCTTATGTGTACTAGTGTGTCATTGTGTTCATTGTTATTGAACTGTTAAAGTGGTGAAGGCGTATCACTGAACACTTTGGCAGTACTGGAAACGATTAGTACAGACATGTCCTAATAGACATCACTGCACCCTCCTTGGTCGGTATTGTAGCAGAATCGCCAGCGAAGTAAAAGAACTAATAAAGCGCCTTTCAGACTATTCGATTTAGTATTAATACTTATCTAAAACTCAAATCTTAAGTAAAAAACTAAAAGTGTGAAAACAAATTGTTATGATCTGTCAAATAATAGGTAAAGAAACTTGACCGTATTATGGATTTCGTCATTTTTAGGAAATTTTCAGGGTTGCCTTTTGAACAAAAAAAAAAAAAACACAGGCATAACAAAAACAGCTGTGCACTGCCGCCATAAATAAAGAAAAAGAAGAACGAAAAAATTTGCTTTATTGCAAATTATTTCTGCTACATTTTATTTGGAACATGATAGTGTAGAATGAGAAGATTGTCTCTAAGATTTTTTGGCAGTAAAACTAATTTTGATTTGATTTTCGTCTGACAAAATCTAATAAAAATCACAAAGCTTGTATTACAGTGTACAAGGGCCTTATACGGCTACACAGCTTAAACAAATTAATGCCTCTACTTGACGCCAGAGGGCTGTAACACTGCTCTGCAAAAAATTAAAATAAAGACTTGTAAATGAATTAAGCATTCTAATTATCTCCAACTTCACCACCTGTTCTCTCTGCACTATACATTTCCCAAAGGTTACACATGAATTAACTAAATGGTAGGCAATAATTTTCTGGTTGTGATACTTCTCTTTTCAAAAAACAAAATAAAAAAATTAAGTAAAGTGCAATTTTGGCTTGCACACGAAGGGTTCCGTACGATTACACATATGTATATCCCTTTTTGTTTTTGACCCGTTTGTCATTTTGGCAGTTTTTTCGTTGTGCTTTCTTGTTTAATTTTATTTTTTTATTTTTTTTAAGTATTTTTCGTTGTTTTTTGGGTTTTTTTTTTTTGTTTTGGCGCTTTTCGTGATTTTTTTTTAAATTTTTTTCTGGCGATTTTTCGTTTTTTGCAATTTTTTTGCCGATTTGTTTAGTTTCGGCGATTTTTTGGTTATGGCATATATTTATTTAACGTTTTCACTTTCTGACGATATTTTTAATTTTAGCGATTTATATCAGTTGTGGCGATTTTTTCAGTTTTGGCGCTTTTTTCGTTTTGGGGATTTTTCGGTTTTTTGTGGTTTTTTAGTTTTAGCGTTTTTGTTTTTGTTTCGACACTTTTTTCGTTTTGGCGATTTGTTTGGTTTTTGGCATTTTTTAGTTTTGGCGCTTTTTTTTGGTTTTTGCGTTTTTCTTTCGTTTTTTGTGATTTTTTTTCATTTTTTGGCGATTTTTTCATTTTTTGATAATTTATTTAGTTTTAGCGATTTTTCGTTTTGAAGACTTTTTCGATTTTTGACGTTTTTTTAGTTTTTTGGGAGATCTTTTTAATTTTGGTGATATATTGCGTTTTATGGATTTTTTTGTTTTGGCGCTTTTTTCCTTTAAGCGCTTTTTTCATTTAAGCGTTTTTTTCGTTTTGAAATTTTTTTAATTTTGGATTTTTTTAGTTTTAGCGTGTTTTAAATTTTCAAGATTTTACATCTTACGGTTTCCAAGATACAGCATATTGTCTCAATTACATAGTCAAAATTACAATAACTAATAGAATACCCCTTAATTTTTATTGTTTTAAATATCGGTGTTAATTGGTGTAGTCTCTTCTACAGACTACACCAATTATCACTTCTTTAAAAATTTAAAGTGTCTATATATAAGTGTCTGTATATTACATTAGTATTTCAACATGTTGCGTTGCTCGCTTTAGAACACCCTTTAATTTTTAACTGTCATATATTTGTTGTTGTAGCGGCAAAACCTCTACATATCGTGTGAAAATTTCAGGTCCGTAGCTCTTACGGTTCCCGAGAAAACAGCCTGTGACAGACAGACAGACAGACAGACAGACAGACAGACAGACGGACGGACAGCGCAGCGAAAGCAATAGGGTTCCTTTACACTTTTCGTGTATCGGAACCCTAAAAAGGAAATATTAACATAAGGTTATTTTTCAACATACACATAAGAACATAGCAGCGCTATTTTTGGATTCTGCTTAATTTCCATCATCAGTTTGGATGACGTGAGAAAAGAAAAATTTAAAGTATCTCTGAAACTAGAAGAGCTAAAAGAATAACAAAGCTATTTTCGTAGTCAGCGGCAGAAATACATGTGGATCAGTTATTTTAATTTCAAAAAAAAAATTTAAATAGAAAAAGTTTTAAGGACTAAAGCAAAAACATACGATTTGTAAAATCCTTGCAATAACAGTACGAAATCCTGATATACTCATCAATGTGACTCTACCCAGAGGATAGAGAATTTGGTGTAGATTAATAATACAGAAAGTATTTTAAAGCTTGGAAGAAAAATCGTAAATTGTTAGGCGAATAATACAAAAAGTGCGGTAAATTATCTAAATGCTAAATGTCACTATATCTTTAAAACTAAAACCAATGACGCTAATCTATAATATATAAAAATCATAAATTTTTATTTAAACAACACAAGAGACCTAATTTTTGTTGGGCTTTGCAATTAATCGGCAGTAAAATATAAACTGTTTCGGCGCTTGAATGTTAAATGATTCAGTACTCAAAAAAAAACTAGAAACAATCTGGCTAATAAATACAATAAATGTGAGATCTATAAAAATGATGTACAAACAAACTGCCGCTTCCGCTAACGAGTTGATTCCATCAACATTTTTAGTTTGGCATTATCTCAACTAAAGAAAACTCGATCGTACAGACACCCCAGATAGAAAAATAACACACTTTTAACAAGTTAATAATAAAAATAATGTACAGTACAATACATTTCTGATCGGTTGCCTATATAACAAATAGAGTAAAAATATTCATTAATTTTGACATAACTAAATCGTCATGTAGCCATGATATTATAAGAACTGCTGGGTAACTCGGTATTCACACATAATTACGTTTGCTCATAATACAATAGAATTACACATTTCGTTAATAAATCACTGGATTTATTTCAGTTTATATTGGAGGGGTGGATTGTGTTAGATTTATTATTTATTTGATTATGTTTAGTACAAAGCAGAAAGCTTATTTTGAAAGAAGTTTTGAAGCTAATGAGCTTAATTATACTCCATTAATATTAAACACAACTACACATCTTTTTTAGTTATCTTTTACACATTAAAAATGTGGAGCATATCTATTGATGTATTTCATCTATTTCTAATAAAAGAGAAAGTAAAATTCTCCTTTTAAGGAATATATTTGTGAAGCTTAATTTTATATTTAACTTTAAGACAATTAATATAAAAATCTATTATTTCTGCAAATTTGTCAAAAATTAGCTACAAGATAAATCACTAAAAACTATCCATAATAATCAATTTCGTAATCTTACGCAGACGTTAATACGATTTATTATATTTAATCACAAAAACAATTCATAAAATGTTTATGCATATGATAAAAAGGAAAGATGTGCAGAAATCATTAACCTAGATTTCACAGTTCATAACAAAAGCCGACAAGCAAAGCTATTAAAATAGAAATATTATTTAAATAATATTTTAATATTAAGATTATTGCTATACCAAAGAATATTATAATAAAGCTTAATTATATGCAAAGAAATATATGTTAAAATGCAGCCTAAGAGTATGCAACAAAATTTTCTTCTATAAATTTTTCATATAAAGAAGCATTAGACCCTAATGCATCTTTATTTGGCTTTCTAGCTGATTTTCGTCTTACCAAAATGGAGTTGAAATAAAATTAATTTACAGAAAATTCTCTTGTATTCTATTTCGTGACAAAAATTGGTTTAATAGCTGTTTCCTTATAAAAAGTATCCACCATCATAAGTGATAAAATTGAACATGAACGCTGAGGAGACGGTATATCAGCAGCCTGTCGAAATAACTACTACTGATCCGTTCTGCTAATCTGATTGAAATATTCGAACACTCTAGTCTTAATAATGATTTGAATTTACTTTAATTCAAATATTGAACTAAAAATCCTAAATAAAAAATTTGAGACTTATACCTATTCAGATCAAAAACAAAATTACGAAAAAATATATATCTAATATAATTTGCAACAACGATAAATTACATTTGTAAAAATTATGAGGAAAACAAGGTTTTTCATGCCCATGGCAGTCAACTTTGACACCATGTACCTCACCGTGTGTTTCAACAAGTTGATCCAAATTTAATCAATTTTAAAGTTTAGTTCCTCTTCTCGGATTTTCGCATATATTGTTTTATAATCGGATCGCCAAATTTAAAGATATACATTTATTACACTTTTTTTGTAATTGAAACCATTTTTTTCCTCTGCGCGAACCCGCCCGCGGTCAGAACCTTCTTTATGTGTTTTTGTATGTTGCAGATAAATTGACATTTTTATCGAATTACTAGGCTTATCTTTTATCTAGCATTAAAGTAAAAACCACATCCCCCAGAAATCTACATTTCTAATGGCCCGTCAAGAAAAAACTGACCGGCCAGCCAGCTAATAAAAAAATCCCTACGTTAATGCTTAGAAAGACATCATGCCTCTGCTAATGACATATAAATCTAAGGATTTACTTGTGATTATTTTTTCTCTTTTGTATATTGTATACTAATTTACATTTAAATTTTTATGACTTAACCGCCAGCACATTAAAAAACAATCACTATAGCAAAAGCCATAGACTAAAACAAGTGGTGGGTTCAGGGTCATTTAGTACAAAACAAAAACAAACAAAAATATAACAAAAATAATAATTGTTCTTGTTTGGTGGGAATAGAAAAAATAATAAAATGAATAGATGATGAACAAACATAATTAAATCTTGGGAACCTTTTGGAAAAAAGAGTGCTGAAATTGTTTGTCATCTCAAATGATATTAAATTTTAATGCTGAATACTTACTTTTTCCTATTGTTTCCATATTTTTATATAAATTATCAGCATTTGCCTTCATAAGGCGCTTTTATGTGCTGCTTTAGTGTGTCTGTTATCCTGCGGGGGTTTTTTTATTATTTATTTTTCTGTTCATGTATTTTTCTATATATTTTAAGTGTCTTAATATAAAAAGTTTTCGAGTGCCTATGGTAGAATAGAATCAAGCAAATAACATTATATACAAAAAAAAAATTATATATGTATAATAACTTTTTTCAAACAAATTGACAAATTTTAGTCACAAATAAATGCGGAGACATAAATATTACATTAAATGAATATTTAATACAATCTAAGAACCCTCAAGTCTAGCATTGAACTCACCAATGATTTTGAGTTATATATGTATATATTTATTCCCGTCGTTTCAAAGTGCAATATAGGGTCATAACCAATAAACTCCATTCGATACTGTAACAGAGCTAATAACTTTAGTTCGTTTCAAGTCTTCGACATTTTCGCCATTTCGATATCGAGTTGGCTTCTCCAGGTATGGGCTGGCCTTCTTCCTCTTCTTTGGCTTCCTTGTGGGTTCCAATCAAGCGCGGCTCGTGTTATATCTTCCTGTGGTTTTCGCAGTGTGTGACCAACCCAGTTCCACTTGCGCCTGAGGATTTCTAATGCTATGGGCGATTGTCCTGTCGTAAGCCACAGATTGTTGCTGGAGATAGTTGATGGCCAGAATATCTTGATAGTTCTCCTTAGGCATCTGTTGATAAAAACTTGAAGCGCGCTCAGGTCACGGGAACATGTGTTCCATGTTTCACACCCATATGATTTTGAGTTAATAATAATTTATTTATAAAATTAAAATTTACGCCATTGTAATTTTAACTTTTTTTTGTGAAGAGAAGTAACATAATCAGGCAATTAATGCCTAACAGTTAATTAATTAATGTGTTTCCTTCTTTGGGAAAGGGATAGTGTAGAGAGAACAGGTGGTGAAGTGGGAGACATATAAAAAGCTTAATTAATTTACAACTCGGCTATTGCGCGTTTTTTTTTTGTAGAGCAGTGTTGCAAACCCTTCTGGTGTCAAGTAGAGACACTAAGTGTTTTTTAAAGCTGTATAGCCATTTTATTAGTTCTTTTACTTCGGCGACGGTTCTGCTTCAATACCGACGAAGGAGGGTGCTGTAAAGTACATTAGGATATGTTAGTATTAATCGCTGCTAGTACTGACAAAGTGATCAGTGCTTTGCCTTGATCACATTAATAGTCCAACAAGAACCAACACAATAACACACCAATGCACATGAGAAAAATGCATGATTTTGTTGGCTTGCCTGAACTCAAGACCACAGGGTTTGTAGCCAATCGCGCTAACTACTCAGCCAACAGCACCCCTTTAGAACATTAAAATCCTTTAAATATTACTAAGTTTCCCACATACACCTTTCGGCAAAGTTTTAAAAGATGATAAATATTTATTTATATTTCACTCTAACTAGTCACAATTATCTTGTTGATTTATTTTTATATTTTAACTGATTGTGTCTTAATAGTGCTACCAGTGCTTGGGAAAAATATCAGCTTTCCCAACTTTATAAGCTTATAAAGAAGAATAAAGCTATTAATTTGTTTTTTATTTCAATATTTGTAACAACTATTTTGTTAACAATAAATCATTTTGTATCTTGACCATTAATGTTGGTTGTTAAAGCAAAAATTATAGTAATTTTTCTGGATTATTAATGGTGTTTTCCGAACATAAACATTTGAAAAAAGCTATTTATTACCTCAATAAGTTCAGTTCATAAATAATACATACAAGTGTTTTCAAAGAAATTGTATTAATAAGGCAATAATATATGTAGTAGGATACTAATTTGCTAATGTATGTAATTTGATAGTAATTGAGGGCCTAAAAATATGGATTATTTTATAACGTAAGCTTCAGAGCCAGACATTCACAGATCATACGCTCATCTTACATTTCGAAGTATCTCCGTTGCTTGCTAATTTCTAAATGACCCCATACACTACACGATTATGCACGCGCAATCAAGTGTTGGCGCCAGTGGTTTGGTTCTGTATGGCCCTTTGGTCCGATTATACGATTTGCTGTAGCGATGTCAAACAGAGTTTAATATTTTGCTGATGGTACTAATTTGTAGTATTGTGTATGGTGAAATTAGCTCAGTTGAGGAAAGTTGTCAAAGAGTATAAACTTGTTTAAATGAATAAATTACTCATTATTTAAGAAAAAGGAACAAAATATATAAAAAAATATATAAAGTGTTTCTGAAATAAAACAAATCATTCCTAATAATTTTCTAATAAAAATACATGCGTTTTCCTTAATTTTTATTTTTAAAATAATATCAAATTAAGTGCGGTGCGCAGTAGGTACAACAACTCATCAGTATAGAATTTTTAAAGAAATGAATATTGCACCAGTATGCTTGTATAGTATGTGGTTCGAGCACGATTCAACATTACTTGTTTGTGCCAGTATACTGGAGTAATGTATACTTTGCTCAACACAAGACGCCCTAGCAAAAAATCTGAAAGCAACATTTTAGTTTCTTTATTGCTTCGCGGTTTAATAGATTGGATGTAAATCTCACACGCATATACACGAGAGCATAGGGAATTGAGAGAATGTCCGCCACTGTTTTACTCCTATACACACAGAAAAAATACCAACGTAAAATCAACATGTTGCAATTTTGATTGGAAATTATATTAAATTTATGAGAAATCATTTGTGGTTTAAGTGTGTTGGTGTATATTTGCTTTGTTTATAGCAACAATTCACTGTTGTGCTTACTTGTGTAACTTTTTGTTGTTTATTTTGTTATTCGCGTTGCGTAAATGTAAACAGCCAACACACTTTGTATTACTAACGAAAATTTCCTACGGCTGATTTAAAATTACTTTCTTTCATATTAATTTTAAACTAAAAATTATTAATCTAACCTTAAATCTGTTTGATTTAATATTTTTTCACTGTTAAAATAACATTTTTATCAATATTTTAGTCATTAATTAATTTTTAGTCATTGATTGCTGATCTCCCACATATTAGCCAGATAAAAATTTGATGTCATATTCTACGGAACGTCTTCTACCATATCTTGTTATTGCAAAAACATATTCGAAATATAAAAAGACGGACTTAGTTCGGACTTTGGAATCGGAAGATACGTTTTAAGTGACGTCATCTATGTTAAAGGTAGCGGACTGCGTAAGATGCTATGAGTTATACAATGAACATATTTAAATATGTACTGATAGTGGAGCTGCGATTAACCCTCTACCGGGTGTTTATATAACATCTAAATGGGAGGTAACCTAGTCCGTGTTCAGGCAAAAATGATCATGATACGATTGCAATTTTTGAGCGAGCAACTGGTGGGCAACTACTTATTCTTTTGGCGATAATAATAGGTTATTGTTTTCTATTTAGGTGAGCATGCTAGGATGCTAATACATTGAGCTAGTCTAAAGCAACGCCTCACAACATACTTAATTCCCTACGGTAAATGGAACTGACACAAAACAAGTCACGTGACCAGTCCCCAGGTGGTAGGGACTAGTCCGAGTTCTAACACTTCCTATGAAGCGGACCAGCCCCTTTTACATGGCGATGGCCTCGGATGGGGTTAATTGATATTTTGTATCTTATGGAATCCAAATCAGTGTAGAATAATATAGATTAGATATAAATATTATTCCAAAATTCAGCTGTAATTATCGATTATTAATTTTTTTTATTGTTACAAATCCAAGTAGAAATTGTATATTATTTTTAAGCGGTGTCTTTGATAGGATTCGAACCGCCAACCTCCGGCATGGCAGGCTAGTACACTACCCACTCGACCACAGGGGCACTTATATTTCAATATTATAAATACCAGTTAAGCTGGCGTTAATATCTGAATATAGTTACGGAACAGGTTCCTGAGTGGCATGGCAGTCTCATTGAAGGGAGACAATTGATATTATATAGATACTATGTGATAGGCCTTAGCTCCAGGTGCATCGAATTTGTTCAGTGCCGTTTGCTACAATACTAACCGCAGTACCAACTAAATTGATTGAAAAGGGTTAATGTGTGCCCATTTACACAATATATCTTTTTTCACCATTCACTACTACTTATTTTTGGTACAAGTCTAATTTTCTCAAGTCATAGGACGAGTACTTTTGGATCATTTGTCACCAAATTTTCCGCAGGGTTCGTTTGACACCAGCACAACTCTTTTTTATTGCTTAATTTGTTTTTCAATTTAAAACAAACAATTTAGTAAAATGAAAAAATAATTCAAACATTTTGTTAATATGATGAAATATAAATAAAATGAATTTCTCCCTAAAGGTAATATAACACGGTATGTAAAATGGAAATCGATTTCGATTTGTTAATAATATTTCTTTATTAGACTACATTTACATGATGAAATATTTCATAAAATTTTCTTCATTGAACTTTTTTTATTAGCTTATTGCAAGCACGGAAAAATAAAATTGGCAAAGAAAGTTGACAAGAACCAACTGAAACTTTATTTTCTACTACTTTTTCCACACAATTTGCTTCCCTGTCCATTCTTTTAGCAAATAAAGAAAGTTTCATGCCACAAATTTCATGAAATATTTCATCATGTAAATTTATTCTTAGAAAGAGTTTTATCACGAATATTATAAAAATATTTCTTTACTATAGAGAATTTCATCACAAAAATTATAAAAATTGGATATATAGATATATAGTATATATATCTGTAGGTGGGAGGTAAACTATTCCAAGTCTCATTTTTTTAGAAATACGTATTTCATACTGTTATAATCAGTATTTTTTCCTCTATCGATGGGTAAAATCCAGTATGTTTTAAGGGATGCTCAAAGCCATCTGCGAGGTAAAGAACACCAAGTCCTTTTTAAAAAATGGCGGCATATATATACACTGAATATAATCCATGCAACATTTTACGAAAAATACTTTCGTAGTTACTTTTTTCGTATTATATACGAAACTTTCGTACATTCCACGAAAAAAAATTTTTGTCTAGAATTTTATTATTTTACGAAAGTAACGAAAACTATTCGTATTTACTTTTTTCGTAGAATGTACGAAACTTTCGTATATATTACGAATTAGGTTTAGTCCAGAATTTTATTCTTTGATGAAAGTAACGAAAACTTTTCGTAGCTATTTTTTTTTTTTGTAAAATATACGAAAATCTCGTACATATTACGGAATAAATTTTTACACCAGAATTTTATAGTTTTACGAAAGTAACGAAAACATATGCTAGTACGTTTTTTCGTAAAATATACTAAAATTTCGTACATATTACGATATCAATTATGGACGAAAACATTTACTAGTACGTTTTTTCGTAAAATATACTAAAATTTCGTACATATTACGATATCAATTATGGACTATATAAGATGTTCTTAAAATTATTGAATCATATAAAATTGGGCGCTAAGTGACCCGTATACATATAAGTTGTAGACAGCGTTACCGTTGAAAATTTTCAAAAGGGGTACAAAAAGGGGATTTTGATAATAAAAGGGGCACAAAAATGGAATTTCTGAGAAAAAAGAGACAACTTTAATAACAAGAATAATGTAAAAAAAGTTGTTTAACTTTTTTGTAAAACACAACAAATATTTAGTAATATTCTCTAAGTATTACCATAAACTATGAAAGTAGTTCGTAAAATGTAAAACTTTTCCCTTTTTTCTACGAAACTCTTTCGTATTATATAAAAAATTATTTCTTAAAAGACAAAACATACTTCGTAAAATAAACACAAAAAATTCGTTCGTTTCGTATATTTTACGAAAGAATTTCGTGGTGCGAAATTACAAAATATTTCGTAAAATATACGAACGATTTCGTTAAAATGTTGCATGGTTTTTTTTCAGTGTATATGATATACAACGTATTTTAATAAGGATATCTTCGATATAAAAAACAATAATAGAGCTATATAAAAAATTCGGGGATAGTCAAATTGTTAACACCATGATACAATAATATAAAGGTAGAACCACTCTCACTCTTTTCGCCACCATATTGACCTTCTGAAGTTTTTGCCGATTATTTTTTACTCTCAAAAATAATGCTACCGTACCCATTTACAAAATCTCAGTCATATGTTTGCTTCTCACTTTATTTTGTTTTGTTATATTAAAAATTTTTTCTATTATTTAATTGTTAAACTTGTTATTTGTTTTTTGTTTTCTCAAGGAAGGGATGTGCACATATGCATATTAGCCAAGAACTGGCTAAAAAAATCACTTTTATTAGGAAAATTGGCGAAAATGTGCAAAATTGTAAACAAGCCTAAAAATTTCTTTAAAATATCTAAATATGTAAGGAAAGCCAAGAAGTCGAAAAAAATCGCGGAAATGAAGAAAATTTGCAAAAACTTGGTAAGATTAAAAATATATCTATGTCTGATATCGATTAGAAAAATGGTAAAACTATTAAAGACCAAAAACTGACAAAAAACTACTTTTATCACGAATATTGCGAATATTGCGAATTTACGTAATTTTCGCGATTTTTCCGAATTTTCGCATTCCTTACAATTTTAGCTATTTGAAAGTAATTTTAAGGCTTGTTAGCAGTTTTGAAATTTTTCGCACATTTCCGCTATTTTCGCCAAAAAAAAGTGTTTTTTTTTTGTGCCAGTTCTCTGATTTTTGGCAATCCTACCGATTTTTAATCACTATCACACTTTTCTATTTTTTTAATTTTTGGCAAGTTTTTGCGAATTTTCGAAATTTTCGCGATTTTTCCCGAATTTTTTGCATTCCATAAAATTTTAGCCATTTTTAATGAATACATATTAGGGATTGTTACAATTTTGCAATTTTTCGCAAATTTTCGCTATTTCCGCGACAAAAGTGTTTTTTAGCGATTTTTAATTTTAAGCGCTTGGTCGAAATTTTCCCAAACTTTTGTTATTTTCGCTTTGAGTTTTCCATGAGTATAATTATACATCTATAATAATCTAATACAATAATTTTCAGCAAACAAAGACACAAATTACACATTTCAGAAAACATTCCTAAATAAAAAATTGCCCTTATATACTATGTGTGGCAACTTTTCCCTCTCTGTTTATAAAAAATCAGTAATCAAATAATCGGGGGACTAAAGTCAAAATTTATTTTCTACGTCAAATATGGTTCTACCTTTATATTATTGTATCATGGTTAACACTACAGAAAAATAATTATTTGCAATTTTCAATTTGCTTTTGAGGTATCCTGTAAAATTTCTAAAATGTGACTTGGTGTAGTTTATCTCCCACATACAGATATCATAATTTAAAGTTTAAAGAAAAACAAAGTTTAATTATAACTCCTCTGTGCTGAACATATTACTACTTACTTACTGCTCCATCTATTAAAATAGGTTAATGGAACTTAATGCCACAAAGTATGCTATAATTAAAATAAACTATTACAAATGAAAGTAAACGTATACATATAGGCATGCACGTGCATGTCACTTGTTATTTATTATTCACATACACAATTTAAAATTTCCTTTGAACTCTTGAATATGTTTACAACTACTGATATACAGATACAGCCACTATTAGACTGCCCTAAATTGTAAAAAGAAACACTAAAATCACAGACTTTACAAGGCTGGTCCTATTCCTATCATCAAAATAAATACATATTTAGGAATTCAGACGAATTGATTAATATTTATACTTTTACATAACAATTTTAAGTATCCAACACAGATACTGGTTTCAAATATTAAAACGTTTAAATTCTAGGTTCCAGAAGGCCGGCCAATCATCCAAAACGATTTTTACATACATATGTATATATATATATATATATATATATATATATATATATATATATATATATATATACAAATTAAAATGAATTTTAATCACTTGCACTAAATTTTGATATCTAGACATCTTTTAATGAGAAGAAATAAAGCATCCTTTTGGAAATTAACAAAAATTAACATCTGCCAATTTCAGGCCAGCCTCATCTAAAATTTCTTGACTCATGCTAAAAACACTTTTAACTGATTTTTTTTTGCAACTGAGTTCTATACATGCATTAAAAATTCGCCTGACGTCCAGCAAACTGTTTTTGAATGTGCAGACATCCATAATTTTAAAAATGTGTGTGGCTGCGAGTTTTTTTTTGAGGATCTGAAAATTTTCGCATGCTTGCATATACTACCCATGCAGTATATGCAATCATGCGAAAATGTGTACAGGCAAATGTATATGGGTCATTCTGATTTCGAGGGTACATTCACGAGTTTTTTAAACTTATCAATTCGACTAATATATATATGAGAAGGTAAGATTCTTATTATAGTTTTCGCCTCATTCAATGGATCTTGAAATAAAACTATATAATTCGATTTTTAAAACTTGTGTGTATTGAGAATTACATTTGCTCACTTTCACGACTTCGTGCAAACTTTCTGACTGAATTCGGCAAAATTATTCGCTGTGTATGTATGAGTTGATGCATGAATGCATGCTTGCTGGCATGCATTCAGGCATAATTTTAAATTTTATACACACTCCAACGCTTGTCGTTAAGTGTTGAGTTTGTGCATGTATGTGTGTATGTGTGTATATCTGTATGTACCACTAACCGTAGCAACAACAATTAAAGTAAATTTTTGGTTTGAACATTTAGCGAAACTGTTGAAATACAAAATTCTGAAAACAAAGCGAAAAATGTATCATGACACAACAAGGATTATATTTTTATTCACTGTTAATTTTGTAAAGTACTACAGTGCAATTATAATTTATTACCTGACAATATTAATTTGCACGACAAATTTACAAAAACTATTCGGCTAAAACCGAAAGATTTATTAAGGAAATTTAATAATAAATCCAAAGCTATTTAGTTCTTCTGGCTTAATTTCGTTCAATTTAATTTTTTAATTAAATTATTTTTATAAGATAGAAGTTCTGTAGTGAAAAAAAAACTACCAGGTGCCTCAACAGAATTGATAAAACTTAAATGATATTTGACTAGTTGAGTATAGCTGTCGTGATTGGCAGTGTAGTTTAAGCGGACAAAAATTCTGGTGATGAGATCTGGTTTAGTTTCGAAACATCATGATGTCAGTACCAACCTTCCATATTGCCAAAAAATTCATTTTCTTAAATTTAATTTAATCTCTAATCTCTTATTCAAAAACCAATTCTTAGTTGAGCTATACTGGTCTGACAGTTTATGAGTGATATGTTTTTAAAATCAAACCATAAAAAAATCCTTGAATGCTGGAAAAACAAAAATACTTCTTCAACTTTATTTCTTTTCTAATGGCTGCTCAAAGTATTCTTCAAGACTCATCTAGAGAAACTGAAAAACATTTGTGGTTTAAATCTTTGAAATGACCTTGTAATTTTGCTCAACAATATTTTCTTTTCAACGTCTGCTGCCATAAAGTCTTAAAGAAAACTTATAAAGAAAAAAAATTCTGCTTTAAAATATTTTCTTATAAACTTTTTCTTACTAAAAAATATAATACTGTTATTCTTTTCTCTAGACTAATGGCGCCTTTGGCTGGGAAAAACAGTAGAAAAAAACATATATAAAATCGTTTTTACATTAAGCCAAAAAAATAAACATCAAACAAAATTTAGAAAAATAACCTTGTTATAAAAACAAATTTCATATTGCTAAAAAAAATATGGTAAACGTAAAAGTCGAAAAAGATGGAAATGTGTTGCTCAGCATCAGAAAAATGTGTAATAAAGTAATTTAAAGACAAATATATTCAGGCACTTATCTAATGAGTTTCCATAAAAATTGTTGCACAATTTGTTGTGCGAATAATGTAGTAGATACATACATTTGTATATACAAACTGAAATATTGATAACAAACGTTGCCAATAAAATTGGCAGTCATGCCGTGTATTTCATAATCCATTACTGAACCATCCATAAAAAAATCAAATAGTACACATACATAAATTAATGTTGTTTGTTTTTCTTTTAAGACCCCAACACTATATGTGATGATCCCAATCAAAAGGGATGTTATCTTCCCAGCAAGAATTTTCAGTAGATCAAAAAATATCTGTTTTTTTTGTAAATTTTGTAGATTTTCAGATTGTGAATATTTCTGAATATTCAACTATTGTTTAATATTCAGTAACTGCTACTACACAATAATATTTGTTACATATTAAATCAATCATCCTGTATTTTCCTCATTTTGACATAAAATACAATTTATATAAATTTCTTATCAAACCATCTGTCACGTAAGTAAGTTTTTCATTTACTTTTCAGTCTTTATGATTTTTGTTTTTCGTTTATGCTTAAATTTCATATTAATCTAATGCTCATTAACATTCAGTGACTTAAAATACACCGATCTTTGCTCAGCTTCATCAATTTTATCTGTGGCTAAATTTTGAAAATAAAACTGCCTACATTTAATATATTTTGCCATCTGTTATGCCCCATTTGATTTCCCGGACAGGCAAATGTCAAATTCAGCACTAGAAAAACATTAATAGTATGAGTACTTACAACATTAGCAGACTTAAGATAAATGTTTCTTTCAAAGGCATCCTGAAAACGGGGGACGTGTGAGAAGAAAATCTACTCGTTATGCTTTTTTGCAAAAGTTTTTAAACTACCCTAGTTTTAGAAATTTATCATGATGTAATGTTTGAGCAACCAAAAATCATGTTAAAAATATGTGTTTAAGATTTTTTTTCCAGAAAAGAATAACTTAAACTCGCTGATGAAAAATGATTTCTTTTCTTTAACTTACTAAGTAAATCAATCTAAATAAGTAAATCAAACAAAAAGACCAGTATGTACGTGAGAATTTTATTGAGTTTATACAGATTTGCGGGTTCACTTAGCCGGCATTTGTTTAGGTATTCATGTCATTTATGTTAGAAATATTATTTTTAATCATCTTAACAATAAATCATCACACATATGATTGAGAGAACTTGTAAGGAATTTTGAAAAACCACATAAACACTTTATTTGACAAGCAAAAACTTTTGCTTTTATATGCATTTCATTTATAAGCATAAATGTCTACAATATTTTTTTTTTAGAAATTTTCTTTTATACAATATAAATTATACTACAGTGAAAGGTATACAAATTTCTGTATAGCTGAATATTGTACAATACTTTCAGAACATGAAAGATTTGGAATGAATAGAACATAAAATTATTCTATTTTTCCTTAATGCCATTTCAGTAAGTCTTCATAAGTATTTGTTCCCTTTGCAGCATTTTCTCTTTCATTTTTCTTTTAAAAAAGTATTTGTTATAATTTTCGTAAAAGGAGGAAATCTAATTATCCTAACACAAGGAAGAAAATTAGTTTAACGATACTGCCAAAAATAATTTTCTGTTCTTAAGTGTATTTAATAATTTCCGGTGTTATTTCTCTTATGACAAAAACAAGTATTAAATACTTTTTAGATTGAATTTATTAGTTTTTAAGAATTATTCTGTACTTTTCTTTAATAACGACGTATGCACCTATACACATATACAAAATACGACTAAAAAAATTGATTTTTTATTTTAAGGGTTTATTTCGAACTAATTTGCTTTTTAGTCCAAAGTTATTATATGTATATATATATAGGCTGAGGGTCGTAGTTTTATGCAGAAATAAGTAGAGAAGAAAGAGTGTGTTCAAGATTAATGGCAGTACGGCCTAACCTGACGGTGCTCGAAAAACTGAGTGAAGTAGATTGTTCACTACCACCACCGAGTTTCTGAAAAAGGTACATATGAGTCATTAATTGTGAAGCGGACAAGGCAAAAAATTTTTTTTTGCCGAAATTCTTTGATATTTGGCATACCTATACTTTTGCTAGATATGAATGGGTGTGCCAAATATTTTTTTTGTATGATGTATATTTTTTAATTATTGTTTCGAAGTAGAAAAAAATAAAAAAATAAAAAATAAGATAAATGATTCTAGTAGGAAATCGTCTGATCTTTAGAAAAAAATTAAATTTTGAAAAGAAAATTTTATTTCAGGTGCGAAACCGAAAATAACCAATCGAAAATAAAATTTGTTAAACTTCGGACATTTTTTATTTTTTTTATTTTCTTACCCAAATTAGCCCAGGGTGTTCTCATTATAACGTAAAAGTTTGATAATGTGATCTCCATAAGTTTCAAAGTTATGCAAATTTCTTTACATGATCCCCACCTTTTGGTCATTGTTGTAGAGAATCGAAATAAGATATCGTGTAAACCTTTGGTTTTAAGTATTACGTGTGTTCAGCACTTTTATGTAAAACTCTACGACAAATAATTTCATGGAACTTTTTATACCTGTAGCGCTTCGCTGTATGGGTCTTTTTTGACCCTTTCTTAAAAAAGGGGAAGAAAGCTTCCCTTCGGGGGTGCGATAGCGGGCTGGAATATCCTACAAAAATTTTTTTCCTACAATTTTATTATAAGTCTTAGAAGACAATAAATTTCTAAACTCAAGTGGAATGCCAGAAATCATTAAGAACTAATTGTGAATAAATACGAAATTAACGCTCAAGCACATTTTAAAATTTCCCGACGATTCCCGGGAACGAAATTCCAAGCAGCAGTCATTAAACCAATACCTCCACCAACAATTTCGGTAGTAACCATAGCCACTATGTGAACTTCCCAAGGAGTCTTCACTAATAGCCTGTGTCACAGAATCAAACTTCATGTTGAGGGTACGACAAAGTCCGCAAGCACATAACTTTTTAAATAAATAGATAGTTCCCATGAAACATAATTGGCTTAACGGCAAGCATCATCTATTCAACCCGCTAAAAGGCAGGTTATCTATGGGTCAACCGAAACCTTTGTACTAGTGCAAGATTACTGACCACGCGCCGAAAAAAATCCCTCTAAAGCGTTAATTTCCATTACCTTAGGTGCAACAATTTTTCGTGAGCAACGCGTGTCAATATTTTTTATATGGACTTTGGCTTAAGTCTTCAACGATTACATCAATTTAATACGCTATTGTGTGATAAAAACTCTGATATTATGATGTATTAGATGTTTGACCCAGAAAAGCTCTAATGAAGCTAAACATCAGAGTAAACGAGTTCAAATGTTTTTACTCGGAAGTTTTTCTACATATTTGCTCTGGGCCAACGAATGGGATAGTATTTGAATATTCACATGACTCATGTTGCTTTGTATAACATTGAAGCGGAAAATTTTTTACAAATTTTCTTGAAAGTACTGGTACAATGTGTTCTCGACTCGTGACTAATGAAAAGAGAATACACTACTTAACTAGAACGAAAATAATAAGAAAATGCCCTCACTATATAATTAGAAATTTTCCAAATGAAAATTATTTGTTTAAAGTCCAATAATTTGAGTGATATGAAAGAAACCATTACAGAACAAGTGCCTTAAATTTTGGTCTAGAGCCTATCACTGAGTATCTTAATTATGTAAATTGACCACTTCAATGACAACGCCATGTAAAAGTGTCATGTCCCTCTCATATAAAATCCCAAAACTCGAACCGATCGCTAGACCTTATGAACCAGTCACGTGACTTGTCTTGTGACAGTTTCTCTTCCATCTGGGATTATATCACATCCCTGCGGAAAATTTTGTGACAATTGATCCAAAAGTACTCGTCCTATAAGACTGGTACCAAAAATAAGGAGTAGTGAATGGCGAAAAAAGACATATCGTGTACATGGTCACATATTAACCATTTTGAGTAAATTTAGTTGGTACTCCGGCTAGTATTGTAGTAAACGGCACTGAACGAATTCGATTCACCTGGATCTAAGGCCTATCACATAGTATCTATATAATATTAATTGTCTCCCTTCAATGAGACTGCCATGCCACTCAGGAGCCTGTTCCGTAATTATATTCAGATATTAACTCCAGCTTAACTAGTATTTATAACATTGAAATCTGAGTTCCCCTGTTGTTGAGTCGGTAGCCTGTCATGCCGCAGTTGTCGGTTCGAGTCCTATCACAAAACACCGCTTAAAAATAAAATACAATTTCTACTTGGATTTGTAAAAATAAAAAAATTAATTAATCGATAATTACAGCTGAATTTTGGAATAATATTTATATATAATCTATATTATTCTAGACCGATTAGGACTTCATAAGATAGTTCAGAGACAAGTTACAAGGTCATCGCCATGTAAAAGTGGCTGGTCCGCTTCATAGGAAGTGTTAGAACTCGGACTGGTCCCTACCACCTGGGGACCGGTCACTTGACTTGTTTTGTGTTAGTTCCATTTACCGTAGGGTCTACACCGATTAGGACACTATAAGATAGTTCAGAGACAAGTTACAAGGTGCATACAAAGTATCAATTAACCCCATCCGAGGCCATCCCCATATAAAAGTAGCTGGTCCTCTTCATAGGAAGTGATAGAACTCGGACTGGTCCCTATCACCTGGGGATCGGTCACGTGACTTGTTCTGTGTCAGTTCCATTTACCGTAGGGATATTACTGAATGAAAATTATTTGCGTTACTTCGACATCAAAAAAATTTATTTCTCTGAGTGTAATTTTTCTTTAAAAATTTGTGTGTTCACAATAAAACTTTATCAAAATTTTCTTATATCATTATTATTTTTTTTCTTTAGTTACATTTTGCAAAAAAATTGTCCCTTAATTTGCTAACTTTTATGGCTGCTGTTACAGACAATAAAACACACTAACGATTTATTTGACAGTTGCCATTTATATTTTGTTGCCTTTACTACTGACTGTCATTTCAAATAGTAGTTTTGGGCAAAAGTGTAGCAAATGTTGTAGGCATTTGATATTGACTTTGTAAAGGATGTTTCCATGTTTTGTGGTTGTAAAACAAAAATAATGTGTTTCGGCTGCTGTTGCTATTTCAACTCAATGGCTGTAGTGTCATTTTACAAACGGCACAGACAACTTAGTGTCAGTTGGCTTCAAAAAGAGAAAGAGGAAAGAAAGTAGTATGAATTTTGGTAATGGGTTTTATTATTAGCATTTGTCAAAACAAGGTACCTACAGACAGATATACTTACATCCATATATTGGCAACTTAAAAAAAGTTAGTTGACAAAGTTACACTCAAATGAGGTTAAATTAGTGACACGGCTAAATAATTGAAATATAATGCCTGTTGAGAAGAGTATTTCTAACAAAATATTAATTAGCAAAGGTTAGTTTAGGAATGAATTACTTTAATTATATAACAATTAAAGTGACATTTATTACTACATAAATTGCACAAAAAAGACATCACTAAAAATTTTACATGTTCTTGGTTAGCTAACGTTTGATTTTAGTAATAAAACAAGTTTTAAAAAGTTTTATATGCGACAGTGTAGCGCAATCTTGCATTTTTGCATTTAAAAAATCCAAAACCAGAAATTATTAAAAAACCTACTAGTAAAAATATTATTATATAAAACACAAATACATATATACAAGATTGAAGTTGCATGTGTTAATGAACTCAAAGTACTTTGTAGAAAATTTAATAACATTTAATACCATGTCTTAACTATTTAATTCAATTAACTCTAGGACCATAAAATTCTCCTACAAATTGTTGAAATTATGTGCAAATGCACAAATAATGCACAAGTAAATTTTTTGCTTTAATTTTAAATTTAACAGGAAACAAAACCAACATTTGGTTTGTATCACATGATGCCAAATACAACACATCATTATAATTTAATTGAAAGCTTTATGAACATATAAATATCCAACACAGTGTGTATGAGCTTAACAAATATTAATGCACATACATACAAACATATGAGGGCATATGCTAATACCCTGCAGACAAAATGACTAGTATGTGGTTAGAAATATACTAGTTGCTTTTTTATTCAGACTAGTTGCCTAACTGTCCCTTTTCCATATATCGAACTATCGATTTTAACATTAGGTTGTCATAGGAGCCCCAACTGGCTCATTTGTACATATCTATATGCTAGTTGAAATACTACTTATTATAGACTAGTGCGCTTACTAATTTCTTTATTTATAGCTTTTTAAATATTAAAAAACATTTGGCTCAACCGGGGTATGAACACACAATTCTCATATTTCAAGGCATGTACTCTATCCACTGAGCCACTTTCTACTTATTATATTTAGAGCTAAAATTTTGTTTATGTATTTACACCTGAAAATATGTCAACTTCTAAAAAATAATTTAAATTACTAGTATCATTACAACTAGTTATATGACTGTTCCAAAGCGTTGTTGTTTGACTAGTATCGTTACTAGCCTCATTACAACTAGTAAGATGGCAGTCCTTTGTTGACTAGTAACGTTACAACTAGTAATATGACTGTCCCAAAGCGTAACTAGTTGTATATTTAGCTGCTGGGTATGCTTGCAAAGTATACAACTACATACATACAACTCCCTAATACAAAATGCAAGACTTAAGAGACCGACTTTAATACAAAGAAAATTTATAGGAAACCATAATTATCTGCTAACTTTTTCAAATGTATTTGCAGAGCATGTGAAAGAACATTTGTTTAAATTTATGCATGTTTGTTGGAAACTAGCACATATAAATTTTCAAGCATTAAAAAACTATAATTTTCTTAAATAATAAACCCAAAAACTTTTTAACAAAAGATTTGGCAGATCTGCCTGCTGCAAAAATACTTATGTAGTCGCACCCGAAATTTTATGCAAAATTTATGCACTCACACACACACACACACACACACACACTCTAATACATACACAGGGAAGTAATGTATTAGATTTACATGTATTAAGGATTTCAATGATTTAACTTGCCATGTATGTACGAGTACATGCTCTAGTTTTCCAAGCCTTACACACATGCACAATATTTTTAGTTTTTAGCACATAATTTGGTTATACCACTAAGCCCAAAGACTTTTGCGAGTGAAATAGTAAAGTAGGGTGTTAGCGAAAAGGGGTTTAGTTTAGCAGTAAGCAACAATAGGAGAATAAATAAATAGCTTAACAAAACTAGTACATGGATTAGTTTGTCACACAACAAATAACACTGCTTTACTATGACTACATCCTAGACACAATTTCCTTTTTCCGCTCAATGTAAAGCAAACATTGGGCCACTAAGAAAACGGTGTTCATTAGGGTTATAAAAGAATACAGGAAAAGTTTGGACAAAAATAATATACACAATTATTATATTATAATCTTCTGTAAGTTCTCCTAGTGGACAGACAATCAGCAAAAGCGAATTGTTATGTTATCTAGGGTCCCAGCAAATATATATTAATGTGCTATTTATAGAATCCAAACGATCGTATTGAGAAAACAATTTTTTATAGAAACAACTAAAAAAACTGAGTGGCTTAAAATTTTTCACTCAATTCGATTGTTTGGGTTCTATAAATAGTACTTAAGTTTCTGGGAGCAGTCAAAGAAATTCATTATTTCCAGATGTACTAGTTTGAAGCGCTTTCGACGAAGCGCAGGAAAAAGTTAGACTAGTAATAATGCATACGATTTGACTTTTTTTTTGTTTAACAAAGCAACAACAGAGTTCAACAATTATACAATTGGATGACGTAAACATCGCACAGGAAAAAACAACCCTGCGGAAAATTTGGTGACAAATGATCCAAAAGTACTCGTCCTATGACTTGAGAAAATGAGACTGGTACCAAAAATAAAGAGTAGTGAATGGTGAAGAAAGACATATTGGTGTAAATGGTCACATATTAACCATTTTCAGTCAATTTAGTTGGTACTCCGTCTAGTATTATAGTGAACGGCACTGAACAAATTCGATGCACCTGGATTAAGGCCTATCACATAGTATCTATATAATATTAATTGTCTCCCTTCAATGAGATTGCCATGCCACTCAGGAACCTGTTCCGTAACTATATTCAGATGTTAACTCCAGATTAACTGGTATTTATAACATTGAAATATAAGTTCCCCTGTGGTCGAGTGGGTAGTGTACTAGCCTGTAATGCCGGAGGTTGTCGGTTCGAATCCTATTAAAGACACCGCTTAAAAATAAAATACAATTTCTACTTGGATTTGTAACAATAAAAAAAAATAAGTTATTCTATAATTACAGCTGAATTTTGGAATAATATTTATATATAATATTATTATTCTACACCGATTAGGACTTCATAAGATAGTTCAGAGACAAGTTACAAGGTGCATACAAAGTATCAATTAACCCCATCATAGGCCATCCCCATTTAAAAGTGGCTGGTCCGCTTCATAGGAAGTGTTAGAACTCGGACTGGTCCCTATCACCTGGGTATCGGTCACGTGACTTGTTTTGTGGCAGTTCCATTTACCGTAGGGAAGCAATCTCATATTTGCGGTTTTTCTGATCATTATAAATGGGTAATTGTTTTATTTCAGAGCCTAAAATTTTATAACCAAATTTTCTTAATAATATTTAAAAACACAATCTTTTTCTTTAATTCATTTAAGATTTATTTATTTATTTACTTTAATGGAAAATATTTTCGAATCACACATACAATGTTATTTTATTAAATATACAAAAATCGTTAGAAAACTAAACATTTTTTTAAATTGAATTTACACTTTTTGTATGAAAACTATTCTGTTCCGCGTATGGTACAAATATTTATAATGAAACTTATAATTAAACTAATACTTATGTTTACGTGACTTGGAATTACTTGCAGTAACTTGACGGGACTTGGTATTACTTGACTTAACTGCACGTGACTTCTGGATTGATGCGGCTTGGCGTGAATTTGCTTGATTTGACGTAACTTGAATTGTCATCGTATGACTTGAGGTGACTTTACTGTACGTGTATTGACCTGTCTTGCCTTGACGTGATTTGACTGGAATAGACATGGTTTCACGGGAGTTGACTTGACGTGTCTTGACTTTCATTGTAACTTTGCTTGAATTGGTTTGACGTGATTTGACTTGATTTGACGTTGCTTTACGTGATGTGACTTGACTAGACTTGGCCTTACTTGAACTGGCTTGAGAGGACTTGACTTGACGTGGCATGATTTGTCGTAAATTGAAGTTAATTGATTTGAATTGTGATTTAAGTGCTTTCACTTTGTAAGATTTTCTTGAAAATTAAATTTTCATGAAAGAAATTATAGCAATGATAATATTTTCATGAACTGTTGGCCTTAAATACCAAATATGAAAATATTATAAGTAAATTTGTATACCTGTTTGTTGTTAGTACAGGATTGCTATTAACTTTCAATTATCTAATAATTATACATAGTTTCTTACAAATGTATTTACAATTATTGTCAGACTTATAATTATGGATTATTAAAAACATTTATTGCTCACATCTGTTTGTCAGATGTGTCAACTTAACATTAATTATTCTTTGAAATAGTTAAAGTTTTATGGCAGGTAATAAAAATTAGAAGGATTTATACACTATCGAAAGATCCAATATTATAATAAACGTTAATATATGCTTATCTGCATGTGCATTTATTAGAAGGAACTGCAAGGAATTTTTAGACCCCTTGACTTTGAAAATGTTACATACTACTTTTGTTCGGTCTAAGTTAGAATATTGCTCCTATGTCTGGAGCCCCTTTTATGCTGTCCATGTAAATAGAATCGAAAGAATTCAGAAAAAATTTTTTAAATTTGTACTTCGTGGTATTCGGGTAAATTTGTCGTCTCCACATATTATGCTCGTTGCCTGCTTTTGGGATTAAAGCCACTCTACCTGAGAAGAACTCTTCATTCTTTTATATTTGTCTTTAATTTAATCAATGGTATCACTGATTGTGAATATTTATTTAAGCTGATTTATTTTTGTATACCTTTTAGAACTCTCAGGTTCCATAATTTATTCTTTGTACCTACACAGTACAGTTAAATCAAAATGAAGTTGATACTGAAATAATACGAAAAATCATATTGAATCATAGTAATTACGCTATGAATGAGCCTATGATATGAGCTTTAAGTACTTTAAATAAGTTAAATAATATTGTTAATTTAGATTTTTCTTTGTCTCAAGATGATTTCAAATGTGTCTAGAAAATAAGGAATTAGTGGATGTATTGTTAGACTAAGATTTTATATTGCTAGCCTGTAAGGATATTGTAATCCATTTGGCTAAATAAATTATTATTATAATTATATTACTACCTAGTGTTTGACAGTGAGAGATACAGCGAATTTTACCTGCCTATAACTTTAAATAATGGTCATAAAACTTATCCCATTATCTGTGAGATTTTATTTATTTATTTAAGTCTATGTTGAGCACTGGTGAGATGATGATTGTTTATATTCTAGTAATTGGGAAATCTGGGATTTTAGATGATTACGTCTCACCACCAATTTTAATGTGAGCAATAGTTTATACAGTGCTACATACAGAAAAATTTCCATGTAAAATCGTCGAAAACCAGGTTAATTTAACATTTTTCGGTAGTGATTTTGCTTCATAGGTGTTTCATGTTAAATCACCATGATTTACAATAATCTTGAAAGAAAATTGTTCCTTTTGAATTAGCTATATTTCATATTGATTTAATATTCCAGTACAGTTAAATCAAAATGAAGTTGATACTGAAATAATAGTAATTTCATAGTAATTTCAGCTTGAAACAACGTGAATTTGATATTGGAACAACACGAAGAATCATGTTGAATCAAAGTTATTTCAAGTTGAAACAACGTGAATTTGATATTGGAACAACACGAAGAATCATGTTGAATTAAAGTTATATCAAGCTGAAACAACATGAATTTAATGTAGCTATTTTATTAATTATTTTACTTACGTGATAGTCATCAGAAAACTTTTCGTTGTAGCTGACTGCCCCAGCCAAGATTTGAACTCGTGCCACCTGCATGATAGTCCACGCGCTAACCACTGCAGCCACATTAGCTTCAATCTTTTCTTTACTTATACACTAAATAAATACCATCGTATGTAAAATGCATTTCATTTTAATTCAACATGATTTAAATGATTATTTAACATAAAACTTAATTAAAATTATAGTTATAGTCTTGTCGATTGAAAATGAAACTTAACGGTTATAACAAAATTGTTTTAACGGTGGTTTAAGGTTAGATTAACAATTTTCCGTTTAAAATTAATATAAACCAGCAGCAGTAAATGTTCGCTGGTAATTCGTTTTTTGTCGTCTACATAGACGAAACATGTAAGAATAAACAACAACAAGTCACACAACTAAGCAGAACAGTGAATTGTAGCAATGAACAAAGCAAATAAACACTAACACACTCAAATGACAAATTATTTCTTGTAAATTTAATATGATTTCCAATCAAAATTGCGGCATGTGGATTTTACATTCCTTTTTTTTCTGTGTGTACATACATACTCGTATACACATTCCGTAGTTGGAAAATATAGCTAACTTCAGTACTGGCCTTAAAAGTTTAAAAAAGTACATATATTTTTAGACTTTCTCCCAAAAACTATAATTTTAAATAGCTCCATTAAAATGAAAAAATGTACTAAGTATATTTTTCGGGCTGTATTTCAAAGATAATTTTGTGCGATCACATGATGGATGCAATCGGCAAATTCTGATAAAAAAATAAGAAAGTTATTAGCCCTTAAGCGAAAACAGCTATATTATTTTTTAGTCATTTTTCATACAAAATTAATATACGAGTAAATCAGTTTGTATTAAAAAAAATTTTTATTGAAAATAAGTTTGTAATAAAATTTGCTTTTTCACTTAATGGCTTTTTTCACTTAATGGCTTATAACTTTCTTATATTTTGTCAGATCTCCTTGATCTTAAACTTTTTTCATTCGGCACAAAAATTGTTTCTTACGTGTAGCCTTAAACCAATTATTAACAATTTTTTCTATATTAATGAAGCAAATTAAAATAAAATTCATATAGTTTCTCTAGCTTCCAGCCGTGGTAGAGGGCTAAAATTTATGTCGCAAAAATTTAAAAAAATTTTTTGTATATAAGTTAGCTAGATGCAACAATTCCGGAGGTATTCGAAATTTATTGGATGACTTTTTTTCTTGATACAGCAACGCTCCACTCTAATGTGTAATGCACATTGTCCATAAATATATTACTGGTAGTTAAGCAGGTACTTTGTTAGCGGACAACATAGTTTTAGTGCCAGAATTTTATATAAATTTCTTGTGGCTATACTGCGTTAGAAAATATTTGGTTATGAAAGAATAACAATTTATTTATTTTAAAGAAATTAAAAACGTACTATTTAATTTTTTAACGTATTTTCTTCGAACTGTATTATCTTTAGTTATTATTCAAGCTTCTGTTCCATTAGTGACTTTTTGAAAATTTAAAATAATTTTTTTTCATTAAAACATAAATATTACAAAATTTAATTATCACACTTGCCAAACGGTTGGGTACAGTTTTCGAAGTCGGTTAAACACCACATCAGCATTCATTGCTCTACTATTTCTGTTTATAGCAAAATAAATTGTAATAAATCTGGAACTATAACGGCTCATTGGATTTATGTCAAACTTGAAACATCTCTAATGGAAGTGCCAGGCTTTATAGTACACGTTTTAGTACCATTGCAGCTTAATCAGGAACGGAGCTACAGTGGCCCAAATTTGACCACCTCGGAATTAAAAGCCTTCTGAGGCTTGTAACTTTCTTAAATGTTATCCCATTTCAAAAAATTAAACCAAGTTACGCTAAAAATTAAAATATGTAATGCTCTTACATTTGTTTCCGTATCTCTCATAGTTTAATAGGTATTCAGTTTTTTCCTAATAACTTTCTATTTTATTTCTCGACTTTAATTTGTTCTGATAAAATTCTATGTAAAGCTGGAGAAAAAGTTTTTTATTATGTTTTTTTTTTCAAAACAAAGTATCTTCATTATTTAAAATTTTGTAAAAAACATTTAGTCTTTCATTAGATATCACAAGAGGTGCTATTACTAATGTGACACCAATTTGGAAGATTGCTAATGTGACACCAATCCCAAAATATGGAGAGGCAAGCAACGCTGAAAATAACCGCCCAATAAAAATTTGCTCTGCATTTCCAAATTAATGGAAAGTATGGTAAAGTTCCATCTTGTGAAGTATTTGGAGTCCAACAGTTTACCCAGTGATGAGCAGTATGACTTTCGTAGAGAACGGTATACGAATGACTTAGGTTGAATTTACACGACATGTGTTTTACATATTGCTTGTCAGCTGTATAAGACACGTGTAACTTCTCATGTTTGTCAAAATTGGCAATTTGCAGACGATTTATAATATTTGTTCTCACACGTACACGTGCAATTGCATCTGATATAACCTCTGAGTGTTCACAACAGCTGAGCAGGTGCACAATTTGTTTAAATATATAAATCGCTCTAGGCTTTTTAATTTTTTTTTCTGGAAAACCAATTTTTTGTTAATTCAAAACAGCTGAAGTCATATGCTTTGCCAGATGAAAATAGAACATACTCTAATCGAAAAATTTTCATATGACTTTGCTTCTGTAAATGTTATCTGCCAATGTTTCATATGTTTCACACGGCATGTATAAGTTTTGTAGTAGAAAATTTAACAAGTCAGATATAAAATATATGTCGTACAAGGCCAGCATTTCTTTCGGATATATTGTGTCACTCCAAACACCACTTCAGCGAGAGCAAAGGGGCGGCTCTAGACATTCTAAAACATGTGATAGATTTTGGCATGGTGCATAGTGATTTTGACAAATTTATTGATTTTGTTGTTGATGCTGACTTTTGTCGATTTATATCGAGTTTTCTAAGGGATCAACTTATACGTGTTTTTCCAGATGGCATCTCATCAAACTACCAAATTTTTGGTTGATTCAACACAACTAAGCGCACATAATTGCACATATAATAGTATAAGTCAATTACTTTTAATAAATCAATTGAAGACTTTTCTGTTTTCATTCATGATTTGTATAAATAAGATTTACGTTTAATCACACTCGAATACTTCTATGAGGTGCTGCGGTCTCCGAAAACAACTTCGGTATGTTTTGCACTCAGGTTGGAATTTAGTTCTAAACACTTTCTGTGGATTATTGTCTCATGCTTAAATCTTTTTTAATAAAATGTTACAAACTTACCTTAAATGTAAGATTTAGTAATAAAATAGTTAACAAATCAGTAAAAATTTTCTTTAAAAATAATATTAAAATAAAACACAGCTTTTCTCTTTAATTCAATAAATTTATTTATTGTCTTCAATTAAAAAACTTACAGAAATCAAACATATATTTTTGTACCAAATATGCAAAAATTGTCAAAAAAAACTCTTTGTTTTAATGAATAATGTAAAAAGCAAGTTTTCTTTGCGTCTAAAACAATTTATAGTTATTTATACCAAAACTTAAAATAAAACTAAAATTTGATCTTACGTGACTCAGCTTGACGTGACTTGGCATTGCATAAAGTGACTTGGAGTGACTTGACTTGGCGTGATTTGATCTGAATTGACTCGACTTTCTTTGAATTACCATGATTTGATGTATTTTGAAGAAATATCTCACAACTTGAAATGACGTTACTGAAAGTGGTAGCGGCTTTACGGGATTTGCCTGGAGTGTATTTCGTTTGACGTGAGCTCACTTGATTCGACTTGACTTTAATCGTAACTTTACTTGACTTGGATGGACGTGACTTGACTTCACTTAGTGTTGCTTTACATGATGTAACCTGACTTGACTTGGATTTCCGTGACTTGCCTTGAGATGATTTGCTTTGACGTGCCATGATATAACGTAACTTGAAGTGGGTTGACGTGAATTAATGTGACTTTTCGTGAGTTTAAATAACTTCTTGAAAATGTAATTTTCATGAGATAAGTTTTAACAATCACTCTATTTTCATGAACTGTTGGCCTTATATACTAAATAAAAAAATATTATAAATAAATTCGTATACCTGGTTGCCTTTACAGGATTGCTATTAGTTTTCAATTATCTAATAGTTGCAGTTCTTGGAATTATATTTTCAATTTAGGTCAGATGACTAATTGAGGGATTGTTAAACACTTCTTGGTCATATCTGTTTGCCACCAGTGCATACACCTTATTAATCTGGCATGCTACTACCTGCACGGTGTGTATTTATTAACTATAAGATTTTGGTCGTTAAACTATTCCAATAGGTATGATATTATGTGCGCTTAGCTGTGTTGAATCACCAAATCAATAATTTTATAGCAGTTGGAAAATATAAGATTTTATGTGATAACTCTTATTCCATAATGTGTATGATGTTCAGCGCTTAGCTATCTTCAAAACCCAAATTATTATTAATAGCAGCTGAATAATCTGGGGTTTTATACGATTACATCTCACCATTAATTTTGATGTGAGATAGAGAGCTAGATATATTCAGTAGTGGGAAAATGTAGCTTCAAAAATTCTTTGAAGACTTAAAGCAACGAAAAATCAATGTAAATAATTCATAGTTTTGGTATTTAGTATGCAAATCAAAAAATATTTACAAGTATATTTTCTTGTACAAGCAACTACTGATGATATTTTAAAAAATTCCTAACAATTTCACAAAAAAAAAACAGCTAACAACTTTAACTAAAAACGAAAAAAGTTAAAAAATTTATGCACAAGTATGTTAAAGTGATAAAGAGTGTAAGAGAGGATGATGATGATGCTTGATAGTTTGACTAAAATATGCATATATTTATTTAAAAATCTTTTTGCAGTATTAATAAATTATACAAAACAACAACAATTTCATTGTTGTTCTTTTAAGCAAAACTGCTATGTACTCATGTACTTGCATGTGCGAGATTTTGTACGACAAAATTTTACAGATGACGATTTTTTACGATTTTACTTGTGCAGGTGTGTAAGTGTATGCTAATTTATAGAGTAGAAAATTTTTAAGTTTTAGCTTGAGCTAGATTTAGTTAAACAATGTGTTAGTATGCATTTTATTACAGAGTATTCCATAAAACTATTTTTAAGGCAAATAGAAAGTTGTTGTTTGCCATAATTTAATCAACTTAAACACAAGAAGTTTGATAGCACATTTAAGGTCTAATTTTTGTAATCTATAATAGCATAACTAACGTAGTTAATTGTTTATTTCATTATATGTGTGATTCTCAGTTCAAGTGCTTTTTTCGTATCTTTGGAAATTAAAGCATAATATATTTTATCATAAAATAAACGAATAAATTTGAAAATGAAAACTCTTTTCGCATGATTTAATATGTTATAAATAAATGAACAAACGTTTTTTATGTAACATTGTCCTTTATGTGCTAAGAGCGAAGAACGAAAATACTGTATATATGATATTCATACAAAATGGCGTGTCCGTAATACATGCTATTGATTTGACACATAAAGCTAGTATGCATTTTTCCAACAACGAGATTAAATTTATAGCGGTCTTAGAATAATTTCATCAAATAACAGAAGCATTTTACATATCAAGTTTTTTAAAAATATTAGAAATTATAAAATTTTTGAAATTGTTGTTGAAAGTGCAGTCTTGTGTATTGAGCGTTACACTTTTTAGCACGCTTCATTACTCAGTTTAATTAATAAAATTGCATTAAGAACATACACTAAAATAGCAGCGTAGTTTTGTAAGTCTAGCCCCCGTATTCATAAATGATTGATAAAATTAATGAATGCACTAAAACCGGTTTTCCCATACAAAATTCGAACATTAAACCTACATTAACTTTAATAAATTTTTATGAATATGAGAGTAAATCTTTAAAAGTTTTGTGAAGTCTGTTAAATAGTATTATATTGCAAAACGTTTCATTAATCGATAATATTTGCATTCAAAAAATGTATTGAGTGTTATCCATATATTTTATTTTATTGAAATTTTGTAGTGTGTAATTAAGAAGTTTGTGTTAAAAATCATCGAAGATAAAACATATGAATTGAATTAAATTCTAAATATAGTGTGTGTTTTGAACAATATACTGAATTCGTATAAAAACGTATTGAGCGTTACTTTAACAATATTCTTAAATAGAATTTATCTATAAATGTTAGGACCGAAAAAAAAATGATATAGAGAACATTATCCATTTAGAATTTTCTAAATAGCCTTAAAAACCGCACTGTGGCTTGTCATATTTTCGAAGAATATACTAAGTAGGTCGTACTTTGGTACGAATAATAATTTGAAATTTACATAAATTTTATCAATATTGGTCGACTTTATTAAAATTGGTCTTGTTTGAAAGAAGAATTAGCCTACTTTTTGGTTATGTATAAATATATGTAAGGAATTATTTTAAAAGATAAATTTTTTTTATTTTTCCATGTGAACCCAAGCCAAAATTGAAAAAGTAGTCATAGCTTTTAATTTCGTTTTGCGATTATTAATTTTTTTTGTTTTTTTTTTAGAGTAGATGTATAGTACTTTCAAACCCTATACTAATTTTTTGTGGTGCATTTTTTGGCGAAAATCATTTCCATAACAACCACGAAAGCAAATGTAACGCTCAATACACAAAAATGTTAAAAAAAAAAATCGAATTCTACCTTCTCATATTTCTATAAGATACGTTGGTAAACAAAAGTATTACGTTTAGAATGAGAATCACCCATATACTATATCATTAAGTGAGAAATTATATATAATGTATGTGATTACACCACTTTCTTCTCATAGCCCCTCGTACTCACATGTACAGAGTCATTCTTGAATGAAGTTAAGTGATTAATATTTGTGCTATAATAATAAAACAGATGTCAATCTATAATTTCAGATGAAAATGATTCCTACTCTGATTTCTCGGTGTTTTCTAGCTTCTTGAATGGCCTTCGTAGGACTAACCATTATGCCTCAGCTATTAAGCTGTGGAGATTTTTCTACTCGTTGAAGTTAACTCAGGAATTATCATCTTCTTGATATATACATTTCATGCTGTTAACTTTAGTTAATTGCCGATGCACTTGTTTAGTCAGGAATCGTAAACATTCATAAACAAACGAGCAGCCGTTTTCAAGTTGCCACAACGAGGAGTTACTGGCCAAACCTCGGCCAGTATAGTCATTTGTGACCTATAATATTATGAACCCCACGTTCATAAGTTTTGTAATGTGTATGTGATAGACGGGTGACAACATGGTAGAATAATATAACAGGTAGCCGCATAACTAATACATATGTACATTTTGGGATAGAAAATGTCAAACATTAATAGAGAGGGTATGTCTGTGTTTGTATAACAGAAGCAGCAAACATACGTGTGGTATTGTGTGTGCAACGAGTTATTTCACATATACACAACATTTGACAGTGCGTACCATGGAAAAAGCAAATAAAAAATAATCAGCTGACGTTCCATGGGTGACAACAAGTAAAGCGCATGGTCCTTCATAAGCCACTTGCGTCGCTGTATCGGCTATATTATTCGCCCAATTCTTAAGCTACTTGTAGCGCTGTATGGATGTATTATTGTATTATCTTACAGTATTGTATACTCTTGTTTGTATTCTTCATATAAAAATAAAATATACTTATACATCGTATTTAGAGACAGACTCTCTGAGAGTATTTTGCAGAGTAATCTAACAACCAATATAACTAACAGTGTGTAGTAAGCATTTATAGTCTACAGTACCGAAACATGCAAAGCATCTAATTACATTGACAAATGCCACACCAAATATTTGTGCACGGTCACGCGACACCTTGCGGTTGAATCGGCGGCCGTTGCTTAAGTCACCTGAACATTTCTCGAGATTTATTTATAAAAAGAACTTTTACTGGTACACATTTGTATGCACTCGTAGAATCTTACAAACTGTTACGACAGACGCCGTATGTCCACCTTGAAAAACTAATAGATACTCAAACTGATGTTTAAAATAACTAAACGATCATATGTCTTTTAGTTTCCCTCAATTTATAATTAACTATTAATGTTAACAAACCACTCAATCATGTGTTTTAGAAACTGTCTAAAATTTATGATTGCCTGGTAAAATATAGAACAAGTATGTAACAGCAACATTCATAAAAAAAATTTATTTTAGGTTTAAGACTCACAATTGTTATTGAACAGTTTGACGCTAAAAGCTATTTAATATAAAATTGTATACATAATCACTACAATAGACATTGTGTGTTTTAAGGAATTTTAGGTTTCGATACTGGCAACACCACCATGTTTTGTAGTTAGTGTTGCAATAAAAAGAATATGATTTCATCCGGATATTGAAATAAATGAATAGCTTTTTATTGTTTTCACGTAAGTTAAGTTTTTTTCAACCTTCTTTATAATATATTTCCAAACTTATTAAATACAAGTTTTCTATGAAATAAAATAAAAAAGTGAAATCATTATATAAGAACTCACACGACTCTTTTTATCATGTATGAAAAAGGTGCTCGAATAACGAGCCTATTTTCATTTGTGTTGATTATTTCTACATCACTAACATTTCTTTTTGCTTTTATGTATGTGTTTTGATGGTGTTTTTTTACTAATATTGTTGCGAATTTTGTTTAACTTAAATAATTTAGTGGTATATTCTATCAAATTAGAAAAACACACCTAAACGCTTATAGTTAAGACTTCAAGCTTTAATTTAAAGCATATCATGTATTCCTGTGCACTAAATTTGCAAACATATTCGAAGTTAAATTGATATTTCGATGATATGAATTTATTAAAGGTTTATAGAAGATGCATACCATCTTTAAACCTATTTTAAAATTTTCATATAATATGTACATTTATGAATGATATTTTATGAAATTTTGCTTAAAAGTAGTTTTATACCCTGTTTGAAATATTTATGAATATGGCTGTAAGAATATAAATATATTTTGAGTGAAGTTTAAGTCATCTAGAACTTCTTATATATAGTATATAAGTATAGTATAAGCAATACATTATCAATTTGAACTTAGGAGCTCAGTTAGCGAGGTCTAAGCAAATAAAGAAAAATTCAAAAATAATAATTTAAGTATTTTATTTTATAATTTGTATGTATCTTGTTCTTCGAGCGTGTTCAGGTAGAGGCTCTCTAAGCTAAATGTACAACTAGTTACGTTTCGCGACAGTCATATTACTAGTTGTAAAGTTACTAGCCAACAAAAGACTGTCATCTTATTAGTTGTAATGAGGCTAGTAACGATACTAGTCAAACAACGTCGTTTTGGAACTGTCATGCAATTAGATGTAATGATACTAGTAATTTAAATTATTTTTTATAAATTGACATACTTTCAGTTGTAAATACATAAAACAAAATTTTAGCTGTAAATATAATAAGTAGAAAGTGGCTCAGTGGATAGAGTACATGCACTGAAATATGAGGACTGTGTGTTCATACCCCGCTTGAGCCATATTTTTTTTAATATTAAAAAAACTATAAATAAAGAAACTAGTAAGCGCACTAGTCTATAATAACTCGTTTTTCAACTTGCATATAACTATGGACAAATGAACTAGTTGGGCTCTTATGACAACCTAATGTTAAAATCGATAGTTCGATATATGGAATCTGAATAAAAAAGCAACTAGTATATTGCTAACCACATACTAGTCATTTTGTCTGCAGGGTATGTAGCTTGTTCTTCGTTTGTCCATCAATACAAGATACAGTCGATACAATACAATTGAATGTTCACAAGTTATATTTGAGATGTGTATTTAACTCAGTGGTGGCCATACATCATACACTATCTTATGGTTTTATTATTATGGTTTTATTATGTGCCTCGCTGTGTGTCTCACACACAATGTACGTGTGTTGATGATAACGAAAAAAAAACAAACAGCCTCTACTCGAGAGTATAGGAAATTGAGAGAATATCCACTACTGATTTAAATAAACAATAAACCATACAATAAGAGCTTGTTAATTGGGCAATAATTTATAAAAATCAATTAACAAGCTAATATTTCTGCCACCAAATATACCTGTCCTTGAAATTTGTATCTGTGTGTCTGTCTAGTACAATGTAGAAAATATGTACTATGCGAAGCCTTTATTTAACAAATTCAGAAAATAAAATTTTTACGCTCGGCTATGAGCAGCTACATGAAACAATTTTTAATGCGCGAAGCCCGGCAGTTTAGAAAATCTTTACCCAGCGAGTAGAAATTTTAGTGATATTTCTTTATGAACAATTGTACTATTACAGTGTCCATGGACATTAAGCAATTTTGAAAATTTTAACAATGTCCAATATATCGCTCCTTTATTGCAAAGTAGTCATATCTCAAACAAAAAATTAAACTTGACAAAGCGCTTTAAAATTGTTAGCAAGTATATGGACGATGTTGGGGTTTTAGTGGTTTAGATTAAAATGTGTTTCTGAAAATTTGTTAACATATAAAGAAGGTCTTAGTGAAGACTTTTTCTTAAGTAACCTAAAAATTTTGGTTTTCTGAGATATGACTACGTTGCAAGAAAGGAGCGATATGATAAATAAAATTTTTCATTCACTGCGCATTACTTATGTCTTGGATTTCCTTCAATTCTTGCAATTCTCCTTTGATTAGTATTTTTTATAAACTGTCATTATCTAAAATATGTTTAATGCAGTATATTTTTTGATACATTGAGATATTATCATTTATTTTCTTTACAGCAAAAAACTTGCAATTTGTTTTCTGTGCATTTTGGACTTAAGCCAAACTTGCCATGGATGAAGCATGCACTACTCGTATAAGTCAGACACAGAAAAACTATTTTTTACTGAGATGCCCGCATATGAGAATGAAGACTTTTCTTGTTTCCAATTTTTCATTAATTTTTCATTATTTCCTTTTGTAAAAAAAAACAGCATGTATGTAGTATGGGACTCTGATATTATTACTTTTTAAAATTGCAACAAGAATTATGTGTCTCTCCTTTCTTTGTCGTAACAAGAGTGAGATCAAAGAAATCTTATTTTCTCATTTTCATATACTAAAAGTGTGGCCATTAGAGATTTGCAACATCGAATAAATATCTGAAAAATATGTTAGCATCTTCAATTGACTGCTCATAATATTACGAAGAACAGAAATTAATAAAATTTACTAAATTTTTCGATCTCACTCCTTTAAACCATTAGAAAAAAATACAAAAACATATTTTTCTTCACTTCAAAGCTATTCGGTCAATGAGAAAAAAGTGTCCCAAAAAACGATAAAAATAGAACTAAAATTGAAACAAGAGCCAACAACGAATGTCTGGACACAAGCAATCAACTTTAAATGACAACAACAGTTACCAACAAACATGAATCAAAAGCTTAATGAGTGTATGTGTATGTGCACGTATGAATACGTTTCTTTTAAAAATGCCCCAACTAACTGGGTGTGTAAGTGAATGATTGATGGGTTACTATGACACAAGTTTAATTTACATACGAGGAAATACTTTTAAAATGCCAAAGCTGTAAAGTCATAAGAACCAATTGCAAGAAAATAATTCTAGTATAGATGCAGCATTTGATTGGTCATATAGTTCATACATGATAACTTAATTTTATACTATGCAGAAATATTGCAAAATATTTTTCAGTTTTGAGTGTTTCAAAGTCATAGATTTCTACCTACACTCTAAAACATTACTTAAAATTTTGCATCATATAGTGTCTAAATTTGTGTTGAAAATATCTCGTTTTTGTTAAAAAATCAACAACAAAAAAAGCGTGTCTAATTTTAGGTCGATAATAATGAGTAAAGTCTTGCCTACTTTTATCGACCTAATTTTCAATAAAAATGTTTTAAAGTGTAGTACGTACCTCGTGTGTCACTCAGTGCGGATGAGTAATATTTAAATATTCTCAATTGTCATCCGTAGCACACTTGCTTAAACATTTTTATTTCGTAAACACATAATTCAGTAACTCGATATCATAATGAATTGGCAATGTGCAAATCTGAAGTACTTCTAAATAAAGATAAGAGATTAACATCTCCGCCCGATGTTACACCAGACGTTTTTGTGTTCCTCTCCTTTGAGTCAAATAAGTTTCCCACCCCTGTTTCAATTTAGTTCGTAACATTTGATCAACTTCAACTCATCGTCGCAAGACTTTCCGTTATTTGTTAACTGTTAGTTAACAAATAACGGTAGGATACCCACTAAGATACATGGCATTCGATGTGGCAATATGGTTAAAATTCTTATCAAAAAAGTTAATTTCTAATACTCTTTTCTTGGCCAACAGTGGAGTGAAAAACCCTCGTATATAATAAAATAAATGGCTTTGGCCAAGCAGCTTTACATGTTTTACTATCAAATAACTATAACACAGCTCCATCCTTTTTGGCTCTGCCAAAATACATTTATTATTAACTTAATACAGTATTTCGTTGTATGTATTTCTTACCCATGCCGGTTATTTCTTTTCTTTTTATACATAAGTACTTTAAACAAGTTTTATCTCATAAAAAATAGCTGGGATATGGCTCAGCTGTAGAGAGCATGCTTTAGGTCTGAGAAACCCGGGTTCGTATCCCAGCCATGTCAATATTTTCTTTAATTTATATATTTTTTCTTTTCAAATAATATTGTTATCAATATAGCGGAATTCTTTAGTACAGGTAATTTGAAAAAAACATATTATTGAATACCGTGATTGTTTTAATCAAAAAGGACACTTATTTTTTTCTGTGTATGTAGGTTGCAATAAAAAGAAATGTGTAGGAAATTGTTTAGATGCGGTTTAAGACAGACAGCAATAATTTGCTTTTGTCTTCATTTTCAATTCATTTATTTAAACACAAAATTGATTATCTTGCTTATTTCAAATTGTAGTAGTACCGGTCTGCTTATAAATAGTCTTTATTATTTTGTAGGCCCAAGGAAGGGCAAAATATTAGGGAAATCGATTAAAAAAAAACAAGAAACTCAATAAAAATATTTATCTACATTCATTAATCTTAACAACATATTTAGTACGATTCGGTTGTTTAGTAGTATTTCATTAAATGCAATACATAAATATATTTATATATAACGACGTGAAGTCAACAATAAGATTTCGCCAGCATTAGGTTTAATGAATAGCTAAATAGTGAATAGTTGGCATGGTCTTAACGATTGCATCCACATAGTTTCAGACTAGAAATCGCCGCATAACGTTTTAACGCACGATTACAATCTAGCTTGATTTGTAATATCAAATTGTATGGTAAATTCGTTGGGACCATGTTCAATTTAGTTAGTTGCTATTTCAACTTAGTTTCCGTTTAACCCGATGCGTTTTATTCGACTGATATTAATCGAATAAAGGTAATTCAAATAAAATTACACTAATGATTGTGCGAGTATTATTATTCGAATAAAAGAAATTTAAATAAAATTACATTAACCCAAATTATCCGGGCGCACCCATATGGTAACGCAAAATACCGGTACATTGGCAGCTTCACAGCAATCCAAATGCAAAAAATGTTTACACAAAATCACTTGCATTGCATCATAGAGATACCTGTTAACCTTTTCAAATTGTTTGTAAGTCAGTTGTGTATTGTGTTTCAAAGTTAGTGGGTCTTTTCAAAAACCTTTAAAAAAAAATAGACAAATAGTGTAAAATGGATAACATGACAAAGTAAGTTGCGCTTTCTTTTTACCTGTGATGTGCTTACGAAATATATTTAATTACAAATATACAACCAAATAGTCATATTTACATATTACAAAATATATATCTGACCCACTTTTGACGCGTTACATTTTTCCGTTACCATATGGGTGCATCACGCACTATATCGAAATTCTTATTGTAATACTTTAGTTTTTAGATATTCTATGGAAATTATTCATTATTGATCTTTGTTTGCAAAACTTAACCTTAGTGAAGCCATTGGCTTGGATAGGCCCTTATGGGGGAGGGATAAGCTGCCTTTCTTTCAAGAAGTTCAAAATATTACAGTAATTTTGGTAATATAAGTGCACTAGAAGATTACTTTTGGGGCTTAGATTATGAGTAAAGCATTGGACTCTTTGGATGAACTTGATAGTAAAAATGACGAAAGTATCGTATGAGAAAGTTCTGCAAGTTCAATTGCAACATTTCCTGAAGTGAATTTTGTAGACTGCAGCAATCTTTTGCCACATTAATAGTTTGAAATATATTTTCAGTGATGTCTTGATCTAATATATTGTCTCTAAGTCAAATGAAAATGCTGCTTTACGTGAAAATAAATTCTAATAACGAAAGAAGATATTAGGGTATAATAAGAAAACTTGCACGTAACGGGATATAATGTTTGATCAAGATATCGATATATGTGGTATGCTGATGGCGATTAATTTAGTTTAAAAAATATACCAAGTTGCCTATTTATAGTAATTTTTGTAATCATTTTGCAATAAAAACACATATATATTGAGAACTTCTAACAATAGTTTTTGAACAAAAAAAAAAACCTATGTATAGCCGGACGTGACCATATGGTAACGGTGTATTATGCCCGATCCAGAGGTCATATAAAAATTGTAGGTACTAAGCTAACGTTCTTAGATCCTATAGGTATATATTTAATAACTTTTATTTAAATTTAAAACAAAACATATGCCCGAACAATTTGGGTTAATGAATATTATTCGAATAAAATTATTCGGCTAAAGTTAGTAGAATAAAATTATTCAAATTTAAATGATTGGCATAAAATTATTCAGTTAAAGTGATTAGAATAATATATTCGAACAAAATTATTCGATTAAAACTATTCGAATAATATTAAAAAAATATGCTTGGAATAAACAGATGAAATATAATATTTTATAACACTTCCCTAGAGGAAAGAGCAACTTTCACATAAGTAGTTCCCAAGGAGTAGCAATCGGTTCGCATTCTGGAACTTTATATGAGAGCGACATTCCATTTTTATATGGTATTATCACTGGAGCGGATAAACTGACATAATTAAGATACTCCGCAATAGGTTCTAAAGGCAAACTTAAGGTATCTACTGGACTGGAGTAGTTTCTTTATTATCCCTGCAGGAAGTATTGTACCAATTATCTTCAACGTACTTTTCCTATAATTTATGAAAATAGGAGTGTTATACAATATGCTCAAAAATCGTGAGCGGTAAAAGGAGATCACATCTCTTAACAAAAATGTTAATAAAATACCCTCACTGTAAAAACCTATATTTTCCAAATCAAAAAGATTTGTTTAAAGTGCCGTAATTTCACTAGTATTAAAGTAACCACCCCGGTACTTGAGTTTGGATCTAGATAAAACAATATATTTTTTATAGCTTAGAATCTTTATTATATGCTCTTATGAACACGCCATGAAAAAATAACATGTCCCTATCATATAAAGTTTCAGAACTGGAACCGCTTGCTGCTCCTTGGAAACCAGTCATGTGACTTGTCTTGTGCTAGGATCTCTCCCCTCTATGGACTATTCAAATTACTGTACTTTAAACAAATATTTTTAGTTTAGACAAATATCTGCTCATACAGTGAGCGTGTTTTGTCAACATTTTGGTCCTAGTTAAGTGTCACCGCTCAGGACTCACAAATATGTTTAACAGCTTCCATTTCGAAACAGCGTATTACCGCTAAAGAACCGCTAACATTTTTCTAAAACAAGAAATATGCAAGCAGCCCTACAGACCTACAATGACATCGCCATGTTAAAGTAATTTGTTAAAATTTAAATATAAATAAAAACTAAAAAGAGTTTAACTATATAGTTTTGCATTTCTTAAAGTTCTTAAGAAAATAAAAGCAAACACGACAATAAAGTATTTTTAGAATTGTTGTAAAGAAAATAAAATATTTATTTCAACTTAACGAAGCAATTCAACAAAATGTCTAATATTATTGTTATCCAAACACGATTATTACAGTAAATAAAACTTACTTCTTGCCACAAATTCATTAGAAAAAATCCTTAACCTAGATTTTGATATAAAAAGCAAATGTCCACTTCGTTCAGACATGACTGTAAGTCTTTTGGATTGAGGTGGTGGGGTTTAATATAATCTAGTAACAATGTCCAACTAAGTATAATAATTTATTAAATGATTGTAAAATGTAAAGAAAATGTTTAGCAAAAACTATCTGCAGAAAATGTATTGGAAACTTTGTCACAACTTTTAACAAACTTTTGTATAATTAAGATTTTACAAAAAAAAGTACAGCAAAAATGATTACGAAAATGAAAAAGAAAAGAAACAGATTGGGTTAAAATAAGGACTTCTTTTGCAAAGAATCATTTAAGTTATTAAGACTGCATACATAGAGAAAATGGAACGATTGATAAGACAAGTGTTATTTTCATAAATTCAGAATTTTATATGTTTGTAGTTTTTAGACTACACCATAGTCAAAATCTTTATGTACAAAAATTTAAACTGGATGTAAAATTTTTTAGATTCTTTAATTATTATTATTATTATTTGATTCCATGTTTGGTTGGGTTCGTATTGGTTTATCTATTTCAGTAAGCTCCTTCGCCATGTTCCTCTCGGACGTCCTCTAGTGCGGGTTCCTTGTGTGTTCCAGTCGAGTGACATTTGGCTGACGTCATTTGACGATTTTCGAAGCATGTGTCCAATCCATTTAAATTTCCTCTCCCGATTTTGTAACTGGATAGGTGATTCATTGCAACGTCTGAGAAGTTCGTCATTTGATATCCAGTTATTTGGCCTGTTTATGAATATCTGGAGCTTATTCGATATGCTATTCGAAACAAGCCATGTTTCAGATCCATATATTAGAACCTTTTTTGACATTGGATCTAAATATTCGAAGCTTGGTGTGTTAATTGAATTGTTTCGAGCGCCAAATGTTCCTAAGACTGGCGAAGGCACCTTTCGCCTTGCGTATCCTTATCTCTACGTCTATTCTAGCGCCGCCGTCTAGTGATATTTGGCTGCCTAAGTTGGTATAATGATTCGATTCCTCAATTTGTTATCCATTTATGGTAAAGGGTGGTGCGTCTTCTTCTTTGATAATTGCTACGGGGAAGTCTATAACCCCTAGAGATCGTATCCCCAGGTGCCGGATAGGGGAAGGCCTCTCAGATATGTGGTGTCAGAAGTGACATAAATAGCTCCCGCTGACCAAACAGACAATTACAGCGACCGACTCAGATTGGGCAGCCGAAACAGCGTCTGTCTTGCAGCAAGCGGCTGAAACATGAAAGGCTGCTCCCGCCAGCTATACCTAAGATGGCAGCTCCATCGTGTGGATAGAGAAGCCTAGATTAACAACCAATTGTTCTTGAATTTTTAAATTGTTACTGAAACCGAAACAAATGTAAGAAATTCCTTAATTATCACGTGGAAAAAAGTCGCAAGAGCTAAAAATATTTTCCTAAATTTTTATAATAATATTATTTTTCGTATTAGTACTCTTCTTTCTCTTCACTTTTAGTAAACTTTTAAAAAAATTATGATTTATCGGATTTCACCACGTGAAAGTGCATCCCTAACTCTATCCGAATCGACAAGAAAGTGAAAAATGATTTTTTGACACGTAAGTCCGTTTTCATAGACCAGGTCACATATGTACATTAGAGGAACTTGACTTGTATGAAGATGAAAAACTTGTCTTCGTTACCCCCACAAATTAAAGGCCGGCCTTTTTAATGAGGTTTCCTAAAACATTTGAGGGATTTAGCGATGGCCGCCCCTGAGCTGGACCGTGTTTAAAAGAGGTCTAATTTTGTAGTTTTTTTTCATATTTTCGTATTTTCTCCCAAGACAACATATAAAAAAAATTACACGGTCCAGCTCACGGGCGGTCATTGTTAGACCATGCAAATGTTTTGGGAAATCTCATTAAAAAGACCGATCTTGAATATGAGAGGGGTAAAACATTTTTTTTCTGGATTCAATGATACAGATTCATCACAAATTGGCAAATATTGCAATGTATGACATCCATGGAAATTGAATGTAGGAAAAGCTACCGAAAATGTTATGTTCTAGTAGAAAATACTATGTTCAGAAAACCATTTCAAAGTTGGTTTAAGCCACTAAAATTTCAAAAGATTCAAAATCAGCAAAATTGCTTGCTAAAATTAGAATAACTTCTGAGGAACTAAAGAATCGTTTGAATACAAAAAATATTTCTAATCTTTTATAATGATCCTAAATCAGAAACGAAAGCAAAGATTTAACCCGTTACTTCTAGTACTCCGAATTCCCTCCATATATACCAATAATGCATAAACTCTTTTCAGCCTTGTTCAAAAAAAAATAAAAACTTCAGTTAGGAAAAAAAATGTTACGACAAAATCTTTTATATATATTAAATGAAACAAACTTTTTTCAAAGTAAACAAAAAAAGTATAAAAGAAAAAAACTTAAATAGCAACTTCTTCTAAACGACAAGAAAATAACACAAAAATGAAAAGCAAACGAAACTCAACGTTATGTTGCATAAGAGAAAAACTTTAGTGATTACTTTACCAAACGAAGGACATCTTACTCAGATCCTAATAGGCTTCATTTCTTACAGCCAGTCAGTTGGTTAAGACAAACAAATAAGTTTGCAATAGTTGGCCATTTTATTAAAGTACTTTTTATTTGTTTTAGTTCGTAGGTTTCTACATGTTGCGATACTTTGTTGTAACTTTTTTTATTTGATTTTCTTTTCCTTTTTATTTGACAATTCACACTACTTCTTCCAACAACTACTACACTCTAAAACATTACTTTAAATTTACGATCATATATTGTCTAAATTTGTGTTGAAAATTTCTCCTTGTCTAAAACTACATAGATTTTGTAATAATTTTATTAAAGAAAAAACCTTTCAAATTAAACATATTTTGTCCAATTGGGAAAAAATGTAACATAAGCTATGGCTGAATGGTAGATACGTCAGACTATCAGTCAGGATGTCGCGGTTCAAACCTGCACGCAGCTAATTGTTTTTTAGTAAAAATTTTTTTTGAAAAATAATGCGTGTGTAATTTTAGGTCGATAATAATCTGTAAAGTGTTGCCGACTATTATCGACCTAATTTTCAACAAAAGTGTTTTAGAGTGTAGTACATACTTGTAGATGAACAATAACATTAAGCCTTTGTCATAGAGGTAGTTAGCAAGTATTTTTATTTAAGAAAGTTTTTGTTGTAGCACATGTATTTCTGTTTTTTTATGTGTAGACTTGACTAAGAGAAATTTTCATTTTCAATTACGTTGGCAAAAACTTATGCCACATTCTGTACGTTTTTTTTTTATTTTTTTATGTAAGCAGCACTACTAAGAACAATGTTAAAGTTGGCAAAAGACATGTGCAGAGCACAAATTTTTATAAGAGGGCAATCGTAATTGTCTTTTTAGTGCAAGTAAAATATTTAATATACGGCACAATATATAAAATTTTTTCTTTACTTGCGTTTTTGTTCATAAAATAATAGTAAAAATTTTTATATCCATAAGATAAGAAGAAGGTACATATATATCAGTTCTTAATTCTCATTACTTAAGGCCGAGTTATGGGGATTAAATGGCATACTGCCAATCGACCTATATCTTCGTATACAAAGAAAAAAAATACTAATGTAAAATCAACATATCACAATTTTGATTAGGATTCATGTTAAATTTAAAAAGATTGTTGCTTAAGTGTGTTGGTGCTTATTTGCTTTGTTCATACACTCAAAATAAAATATTGGCAAATCTAAACAATTTTATAGGTCAGAATTGCATCAACCCATAAAATACAGTAAAAATCAACGAACGGAATTGTAGTTAAGTTGATAGTGCGTAAAACTACTAACCGGAAGGTCGCAAGCTCGATGTCAGCCAAGGCGTAAGCAGTAAATGTGTTAGTTTAAAAAACTTTTTGTTTTGCTTGTTTGTAGCTTTTTGGTCCTGAGCTTAGGTTCTCAGGTTTATAAACCGGACGCCTTTACCATCTCAGCTAAGTCATATTGTTAAACAACGTTAGTACAAAGTATACATAGGCATTAGAGATGAAAAGTCACGATTCACAGTTGTGACAAAATTTGTCAAGTAACTGCTACTTGCGAAGTTGTTCTTTTCTATTTGTTACATACAGGAAATTATGATATTTCACTGTTGTGTGGGTAAACACGTTTTTGTTTGCGTACAGTAACAATAAACGAATGGTGTTTCTATTTCTTGTGTTTTCTTCTTCATTATTAGTATTTATTTTTAAAATTCCAAGTATATTTTAAGGCGTACTTAAATCTGCCTCGGTATATTAAAGAACAACGTTTTTGTTGTAGAGATGCATGTGTGTTTTGATAATTACATTGCTACAAGAGAACTAAAAACAGTGATCACAGTAACAGTTTTAAGTAACAGCGATTTTTAAACCACGTTCACTGTTCACGATCATGGTAGAATAATACAGGTGAAGCGTTAACGAACTTTTTTTTTTGAGTTCGACTCTGTCAAAAGTTGTTTATGTTATACCAACACACACCCACACTAGTGAAAAAAACATGGCGAAGTAAACACACACATGTGAACATATAAATTTTTTTTTCAAATTTTCTTTTGTGCTTTTTGACAACCTCGAACATAAACAACAATAAAAAGCCGTGTTGTTTTTGCTGTTGTTGGGTTGTTGTAGCTTCGCTACTACCTGTAGTATAATTCTACCATGTTCACGATGTTCTTTAAAAATCACGGGATCGCTCACGTCTAATAGACATAAGGTGACTTGCTTGACTTAAATACAGTAATTTTAGTAAAATAACTATTTTCGTTATTATTAATTTAAGTTGTTAATTTTACACATAAAAATTGATAATTTTTACCACAAAAATTTTTAAAAGTTAAAATAGTAATTTTAACCATCAAAAATAATTTTAATCTTCAAACGTCGTTTTCCCAAATTTATATATTACAATCAAGTAAAATGTAATATTTCAGTGTTGAGCTTAGCTTCTCATGTTTATGAACCGGACGCCTTTACGAACTCAGCCAAGTCATCTTGTTGAAAAACAAAAGCACAAAAAAAACAATACACATACGGTGACGTACAACTTTAAAAAGTTATTTTAACCAATGAAAATTGTTATTTCATAAAAATTGCAACAACAATGTACACTCAAAAGCATTACTTCAAATTTGCGATCCTATATTGTCTAAAGTTGTGTTGAAAATTTCTCCTTGTCTAAAATTACATCGATTTTGTAGTTATTTTATTAAAGAAAAAACCTTTCAAATTAAACATATTTAGTCCAAGTGGAAAAAATGTAACATAAAGTATAATACGGCTATGGCTGAATGGTAGATACGCCAGACTATCAGTCAGGAGGTCACGGCTTAAACCTGCATGCAGCCCATAGTTTTTTTATTAAAAACATTTTGTTCAAAAATATTGCGTGTGTAATTTTAGGTTGATAATAATCTGTAAAGTACTGCCGACTATTTTCAACAATCGACCTAATTTTCAACAAAAGTGTTTTAGAGTGTATATTAGCAGTAGGTCAACTGTTTAAATTGTTAAGATTTGCCTATCATTTTATTTGGAGTGTAGCTACAATGCACTGTTACGGTCAGTTTTATGAGTTGTTGTTGTGTCTTTTGATCTTTGTGTTGTGTAAATGCAAATAGCCAATAAACTTCGCATTACCAGTGAAAATTTCCTGCTACTAATTTAAAATTGCCATTGTTTCATAGTCATTTTAAACGAAAAATTACTAATCTAGCCGTATATCTGTTTGATTTTATATTTTTCATTGTTAAAACTACATCGTTATTAATGCTGCGTCTCATTTTAAATCAACATGACTATAACTTTAATTTAAAATATATTTTATGTGAAATCATCAATTAAATCATGTGGCATTAAAATGAGATTCATGCATCTTATGATGATGTTTATGTTTACTGAATATCTTAAGTAAAGTTTGAAGGTGTTATGGCTGTAGTTGTTAGCACTTTGACATTTTAATTGAAGATTTTTTCTCATTCATGCTGTATTTCACAAAATGGAATTATAATATATTCTATGCGAGAAAATCTCACATTAAATTAAATAAATTTAGTTTTGGTACTAAATGAATAAAACAACATGTACGACTAGTTTGCGAAAAAAATTTATAAGGAATATCCGCTCTTATAAATTGCAAATTCTAATTAAATTTAAGGTTTTTTTTGTGTATTATTCAATTTGTTACTTTTGGCTTTCACTTTTGAATTGAATGGGTGTTGGAGGAAATTTCAAATTTGCTTGTTTGTGTGTGTATGCGTGTGTGTGTGTGAAATTCCGCTTCAATTATTTAATCTTGTCTTTTTACTATTTTTGGTTCAGCTAACTTTTTTAGCAATCGAAATTTTTTTCAAGAAAAAAAAGGACTCTAAAAGAAATATCTGAAATGGGATTTTTTTCTGTATATTTTTGTTCGTGTAATACCCTTTTTCATTCAATTAGCTTAGCCAGCCGTAGTCAGCATACATTTTGCAACCGACTGCTAGAAATTTTTTTTTGGAAATTCTTTTGGTTTTTGGCTGTCTTTCCATTTGAACGTTTGATTGTGTTTTTTCTTTCTTACTTTTAGAAATTGCAGAACCTCTACTCTATATAGTAATTTTTTTCAATTGGTCTTGGCTATGTGCATTGGCGTCGCTAGAAATTGCAAAAAAAAATTAACTGGGAGGGCGGTGGGGGTCTAAAGCCAACATTAGCCTCTTATATTATCCAAATTCTCTAATATTTTTAATTTCTACGGGAGGCTAGGGGTGCTTAGCACACCAAGAAGGACATATCTACGACAATGGATGTGTGAGTTGGTTGGGGTGTATTTTTTTTAAATTTGATTTTTCTTGTGTTTTGCTATATCCCTGCAGTTCTAATGATATAATTTTAGCTAGTCCTATGAGATATGGATTATATTACTTGCAAAAGAACACTGTAAACGTTCAGTATTCTTTTGCAAGTACAGTTAAACCTCTCTTAACGGGACACCCACCTCGCAGTATTTTTGCCCGGTTATGAGAGCTGTCCGTTTATGAGAAAGGAACACATTTATTATTTAAAATATTTTATTTTACAATGTAACATATTATTTAAGCAAAGGAGGACTAGTCTATTGTGACACCAAAAATTTTGCTTAACGAACCAATCAATATACATTTTGGCTATTTCAGAGCCACCCGCTCTAAAAAACATATTCTTTTAATGAACATGTATTTAAGTATTTCAATTTGTGGTAACGCCAGAATTACCAATTTCTTTGGCAAATATTCATCATAGTTGACAAAAAAGATAAAAAGATCAAAGATCCTGATGTTTTTCAACGCTTCTGTCCGCTTATGAGAGACAGGTATTTTGAGCAAAATTTTCTAAAATTTTGTGTCCGCGCCCTGTTATGAGAGTGCCCGGTTATGGGTGTATATTTTGTATGGAAAAACTGTTGAACGTCTCGGTTCTAAAAAGTTTTTCTTATTAAGGTAGGTGTCCGGTTTTGGGAGGTGTCCATTTGGAGAGGTTTCACTGTAATATAACTGGCGAAAAAGATTGGTTGCTATTAGGTGAACTAGCGGGTTCTGTAGTATTCCATTGCACAGAAAAAAATAGACAAGAATTATATTCAATAAGACCATGTTATTAAAAAAAATATGAATTTCAATAACATTTATCTTTAACATAATAAAATATTTCGTTGTAAGTATTTCTTTTCCATGCCGGTTATTTCTTTTCTTTTTATACATAAGTACTTAAAACAAGTTGTATCCCATAAAAAAATAAATGGGATATGGCTCAGCTATAGAGTGTATGCTTTACGTCCGGAAAGCCCGGGTTCGTATTCCAGCCATGTCAACATTTTTTTAATTTATATATATATTTTTATTTTGAAATAATTTTGTTATCAATATAGGGGAATTCTTTATCACAGGAAATTTGAAAAAAAATTATTGAATACCGGGATTTTTGTTATCAAAAACGACTCTTATTTTTTTCTGTGTGGTTACGTATGGTGTTTTAGTTTGTGTTTTAGTGAATTTGTATTTGTTTGTCTTGTCAAATTTTAACACTTTTGCCAGAATCAATTTTTACTTTGCAGTAATAAGTACAACAATGAGAATACTATTAAAAATTCAAGTTTTTGTAATACAAAATCCTCGATTATTGTTAAAGCTTGTATTTGAAATACAATTACAATTAATAATTATTATAATGAAACAAGCCGAAAGACGAAGACTGTCAGCCAGCATGTTGTGGGTTCGAGTCCCATTTGGTCTGTTTCACTATAAAGGCTGCAGTTATGTATTACTTTTCCTTTAATGTAACGCTTTGGATATTCCGAAATAGGTTTGGCTCAGTTTCTGGAATATAAATATTTATATTTTATTTGGTAGTATAATTTCGATTTTTGTATAAATTATTGAGATTGAAAAGATTTTCTTGCACATATCTTGCTGTTCAGAAACCCATATTCACACTACTCATCTTTTTTTTCTACCGAAAATTACTACACAGAAAAAAATAGACAAGAATTATATTCAATAAGACCATGTTATTAAAAAAAATATGAATTTCAATAACATTTATCTTTAACATAATAAAATATTTCGTTGTAAGTATTTCTTTTCCATGCCGGTTATTTCTTTTCTTTTTATACATAAGTACTTAAAACAAGTTGTATCCCATAAAAAAATAAATGGGATATGGCTCAGCTAGAGAGTGTATGCTTTACGTCCGGAAAGCCCGGGTTCGTATTCCAGCCATGTCAACATTTTTTTAATTTATATATATATTTTTATTTTGAAATAATTTTGTTATCAATATAGGGTAATTCTTTATCACAGGAAATTTGAAAAAAAAATATTGAATACCGGGATTTTTGTTATCAAAAACGAAACTTTTTTTTTTCTGTGTACAAATGCCTCTCTTTTTTTTAATCTGGTTATTGAAATGGTGTAAAGCTTAAATTTCTTTGTTTCTACTTTCCACAAATTTAAAATTTTCATTGTTCGAAATATAATGAAAAGTACACGCTAAAGTTCTTTTAACATTTTGTTTGGCTTAGTATTCAATTGAGCGTGAGTGGCATTCGAAATTAAATTCATTTCCTTACAAAAACTGAAAAAGTTTGACTCTTTGTTTGAATTTTTTATTTGTTCTATAAAACAATAAATGAATTGAAATAATACAAAAAGCGGGAACATCAATAAAATAGAAACTGCATTAAAATGGTTATAAAGGAATGAGAGAAAAAATAAATTATTTTGCATGTTTTTGTCCGAGTTTCTTTGCATATATTGAACCATATACAAAAAAATAAATAAAGAATGAGTACAACCATCGACGACGCTTCAGCGCTTGAGAAAGTATTTAATGCAACATAAGAAAAAATATTACTTAAATACTTTGCCTATTTTTCTTTTTATGAATTTTCGATTTGTTTTGAACTTTAGGTTTTTCGACGAATTTAACATATTTTGTTGATATAAATAGCCATTTCTAAACGGATAATCCGAGCAATATCCAATCGCACATGGACGTAGCAGAGGTAGACTTGTACTTGACAAAGATAGATAAGTTTCCCATATTAGTCAGGAGCAGAGCTAAAAGGAACACTGTATACTCTGCGGTAAATTTTGTTTCAATTGTCTTGAGTGTACTTGTCCTATGACTGAAGAAAATGGGAATGGTACAATATGTTCCTAAGTCATGGGCGATAAAAAAGGACATATCGTTTACTCAGGGCAAATATGTTAACAAAATACATTAGTTTCAGAAGCAAATTTTTTTTATATCAAAAATTGTTGTTTAAAATACAGTGATATGACTGGTATCAAACAAACCTTCAAAGGAGAAGTACCTTAACTTTGAATGATCATTGAGTCTCTCAATTATGTCAATTAACCCAATGACAACGCCAAGTAAAAGTGGCACTCCTTCGGAACTAGTCACTTGACTTGTCTTGTGACATGTTCTTCTCCCTGTAGGATATTTTTTATGAATACAGCAGTTAGTATTTCTTTTTTTTTCATTACGTGGAATCGCGAATTAAGTTGTGCGTTTATTTATTTAAAAATATTCTTTATACACAAAAAAATGATCACCAAAAAATTTTAAAACCAAAGTTTGTCTAAAATAAAATTTAATTTTCAGTAAATATTCTTTACTGAATCAGTGAATTTTTTGTTTGACTATTGTTTAGAACGCAAACACTAAAACAACAACAACAATTAATTTTCTGTGTCGTCAAAAAACAACCACCATGACGACATACACATAAATAACAACAACAAGAATCATGACAGAAGGAGTGCGATATCAGAATTCATACAATTAGTATCAAACGAAAAATATGTCTGATATATGATAAAAACAACCAGCAAACGTTATTGTTAGTTTCAGCTAATTTTATTTTTAGAATTAAAAAATAGTTGTTAAAAAAAATGTTATTGACTCAGACAAAAAGTTTGTTTGATATATTACAAAAATCCATTAAATATATTTGTTTGATTCAGCAAAATTTTGTGTCTAAAATTCTTTAGTATTTTTAGACAAATTGTATTATAGATTAAAACAATTTGTTTACTGAGAACCTCATCTTTTTTCAATGAAATTCTTGACACATTTTTGTCTGTATTTAAAAATTTGTTTGTAGGTCCGTTTCGGTACAAAGCATTTACTAATTCATTGAATTTCTTTACAGAAAACGAAATTTAGTTTTTTCTGTGTACTACTAATTCGCTTTGGGAATGATATTTAGAGTTCTTTCCTTTTAAACGTCTTGCAATTTTGTAAAAGAAAATCTTATACCACTACAATAAATAATTTTACCACTGTATACCAAAACTAAATAATATCCCAACAAAAATACTTTCAAGTATTTTGTTCTTTGAAAATATTTATAGTTTTTCACACCGTTTTTTTTTTCTCTTCCAACATTTTTATTGGGGCCAAATAATTTTTTCAACAAAAAAATAAAGGTTGGGGTAGGGGTGGAGGGGAACTTGTATCGATTTTGTGTGGTTTTATATTGATACTTTTTTTATTCAATATCTTAATGGTGGCTGTTTGTTTTGTTGCTTTATAAAATTGGAAGCTTACAAAGTTTTATCTATGTCTTTCTTTTTTTTTATTGCTCGTATTATTTGCTACAATAGAAATTGTGGTGTATTTTATATATTTTTATTTTATTTATTTTTCTTGTTATTTGGACCACAGAAATGTGGCACCAGAAAATTATTTTCTGTTTTATTTTTCTGGGACTTTTAAGTGTGATTTTTTTTCTTCTATCTTACATATTATTTTTAGAGATTGCTGTTGTAGTTTATAAAATGGAAAACTTGAGAACTTTGACTACTTTCATTAATTATTTTGCAGTATTATAACGAAAGATCTTCTATCTTCACTACCTCTAAGGCGCAAATTTTAAAAATTATACTAAGAATGATCCTGAAATAAGATAATTTATTTAAATATTTTTTTTTAATTTTTCATTAAAGTATCACAAATGACATAGTTAATGATTACAGTTAAAATATTTTTATTCTTATATTCCGTATTTAATTAACTAAAATCTCACTTTTTTTTTTGTCCTTTCAGGTAAGTGTCAACCACTAATATTTATAATTATTGTACTTTTGAAAGTATTTGGTAAGTTACAGCGAATTAAAATTTATATTTCACTAATAATTTTAATTGCACAAAGTATGTGCATGTAAATTTGCGTCATTGAAATCAAAATTAAAAATATGTATGCAGCTAGCTGTTCATAAGCAGCATTAAGGAGGAAAGGCAATTTTAAAAACTAATTAATTTTTGTGTGATAATGCAAAAACAATATGACCGCAATGTCAACTGAATGTTCGAATGCAGATAGGCGTAAATATTGAGGCAAACCACATGCACGAGAACACTACTGATATCATAAATATGATATTTGTGGGTGGAATAATTATTTAACAACAGTTGAACATTAGTAATAATAAAATATCAAATATGTGGATTTTTTTTTTTTAAAGAGAAGTAACATAATCAGGCAATTAATGCCTACCAGTTAATTAATTAATGTGTTACCTTCTTTGGGAAAGGGATAGTGTGGTGAAGTGGGAGAGATATAGAAGGCTTAATTAATATACAGCTCTGCTATTGCGCGTTTTTTGTAGAGCAGTGTTGCAAGCCCATCTGGTGTTAAATTGAGGCATTGAGCTGCTTAAGCAGTGTAGCCATATTTTTAGTTCTTTTACTTCGCCGATGGTCCTGTTACAATACCGACGAAGGAGGGTGCTGTAAAGTGCACTAGGATATGTTAGTATTAATTGCTGCCGGTACTGCCAAACTGATCAGTGCTATGCCTTCATCACTTTAACCAACACAATAACACACCAATACACATGAGAAAAATGCATGATGTTGTTGACTTGCCTTAAACTAGTCTTGAAGACGTCAGGGTTTGTAGTCAAACGCGCTAACTACTCAGCCAACAGCATCCCCTTTGATCTGAAATGTAATAGTATTAGTGAAATTCTGCATGTGTTGTCACACCGACGATGCTTGAAGAAAAATCAAAAAATTTTGATTTTTCGCTTGCATGCGCTGTTATTTTTATGTGTATCCTTTATGGGTCATGCACATAAGGTAAACTCATCAAAGGAGTAGGTGATAATTAGAGCTTTCAAACTCCATACATGGAAAGATTTTTAAATATGTAATTTGACATTTGCTTTCTAATATAATGGTTTGAGTTTATCTTATCACAAATTCCATACCCAGTATTATGCGTGTACGTGTATGTTGAAAGCTTCATGCACATGTACACAATGTTTATATCATGCATTTTGACTATGAATACTTCGCTTTATATAAACTTGATGAGTTTTTTCAACATTTTTATTTTTTTGTAGGGCAAAATAATTGTGTATGTGGAAATTCTGGCAAAATATTACTGCAGCTGAGTCGCTAAATTGTAAAAGCATAAACTGAAAACAGAAACAAAAACCGCACTCGCACTCTTAGCCGGATATGAAATTTAATAATGATCGCCAGCAGCAGTAATGAATATGGTTTAACATTAATTATTTATTTGTGACTGAAATTAACGTGTAAACTAAGATCTTTTGAATAATGAGCAAATTATGATTTAATGTTTTTGGTAAAAAAATCTTACACCGTTATAATATGGTGAAAGATTTTTTCGTACTCTAAAACAGTTGTATAGTAAAGGAGAGTTTATGCATGTATATTAAAATAGTAAAAAACTCCGTTCGTTTATTATTAAATATAATAAAGGAATTCACAAGGGTGTACTAAATGTAGTATCTAGAGTATTCAGTTTAATCGAATTTTCAATTGTTCGATTAATCAATTAATCGAAATTGAGGTTTTAAATTACTCGATCAATCCAGCAATACTTTTATTTCGTTCAAGTTATATCGAGTAATTTTTACTACTTAAAATTATTCAATTTAATACGAAAATTTTCAAGTTTACTAGGTTTTTTCTAATTTTTGTATAGATAATTAAAGTAAATCAGTTTTTATTTGCATTTTATACTTGTTATTGATAAAATAAACCAAAGAAAACAAATTATTTATACAAAAATTATTTGATGGTCATGCTTTGCTTTGAGATGTTTTTCTATCAGAAAATATCCGATAGCTATATTTTCAGCGTTTTTTTTTCGGAATAGTTTATAAAATAGCAGTAACACATTTAGTACCTCACTGTTTTACAGAATGATAAAAAAAAGGTTTTATTCGAAAACTTCTCACATTAGGTTTGTTCCAGAAGATTTTGGGCAAGTTCGGACTAATAAGAGTACAAACATATTCACTCTCTAAAACTATCAAAGTAAAACTAATATAATACCACATATATTGAAAACGAAACATATGCATCACTGGCAAAATTTTTATAGATTCCTTGATTCATTAACGTAAATATGATTTTGTGAATACTTTTGATTTTTGCATTTATTCCTTCCATTAGATTAATTTCGCCTATTTCAACCAATTCATCAGTCATCATATTATCCGTTATATTATCGGTTTCATTAAATTTAGTTTGACACATCCTACTAAGTCACTTGCACCCAAAATCTCATTTTATTTGAAATAGTTAGAGCTTGATGGAAATATTCCCGAGCATTTTTACACGATAAGTATATTTAAAATGTATATCTATCATTCCTCCCTCTTATTGTTGTTTTATAACTGACTAAATTCCTTGATAGCTATGCACGCTCATCAAACTGTCTTACAGTATCACTTAACGTTTAAATTGAAGAGCAAATTTCATACAATATTAAAATGTTGTCACTTTTCATTGTTATCTGAAAAGAAAATTTTCACAAAATGTTTTACTCGAGCTATTCGGTTAATCCACCTACAATATTCTAATAAATTTTTACTCGAAATTGGAATTTTTTATCGAACATTATTTAACTTAAATTCTTCAGTTAATCGAGCAAATATTATTCGTAGTAGTATCACAAGGTGTACTAAGCTGTTGTTTGTCTTTTGTCGCATAGTTTTTGCCATGGAAAATATAAATAACAATTTAAAAAATCTTACCACATACAACTTATACAACACTTAGTACACCTTGTTAATTGCATAAAAATATTACATGTAAAAATTTTTAAGTCACCAATTTCGATAATAAAACAAAATTTAGTAAGAACCAAATAGTCTTCTCATTTTCTTTCTTCTCCCTGGACATTAAATATTAAATTGAATTAAACAAACAACTTGTTATTAATGAGCATCTGTATTTGTGTACTGTGGCGTATGATTAATTGATATTAAATAAATATTCAATTGTTTTTTTTTTGTTAAAATAGTCATTTGCTTTGTTTATTTAATTCACAATGAGCATACAAAATTTAATTGTAATAATAACAAGTTAATAAATTAATATGGATTATTGTAATATTTGTGCAAAATCACGATAAATTTATAACTTGCAAATACTTGCAATTAAATAATTAAATCTATCTTAAAATAATAGCAAAATAACAAACTACTTAATACTCATTAATTAATTTAACATGTGTATATTTATTTAAATTCTATTTAAATTAGGAATAAGTGCATAAGTCTAGTTAAGAGAATTTAGGTCTATTATTATTTTATGCATCAAATGTTGTACTATTTAGTCAAATATTTTATTAGTTGAGCTGATGGCCATGGTAGCTAGTGCTCGTAAACTTTAACTTTATATTAATTGTTTAATATTAAGTTATTCAATAAATAAATAAATAATAAATAAATAAAATTTTATTAGTTAGGAGGCAACTTGAGCAAGGAAATTATCACATAAAAAAAATACAGTCATATATTGATGCGTATAAATCTTTTAGCAAAAGCGCAAAATCTTTTTGAGGAACTACTTTGCCTATGTCGACTTAAGCGCTTATTACTTTTTGCCACAAAGTTATTCACTACAACATATTTTCAAAGTGAGTGTATGTGTGTGTGTGTGTTAATGTCTTTAATAGAGCGAAATTATAATTTTTAATCTTTTTGTATGTATGAAATACAAACGCAATTTATACAATTTAAATACCATTTAGTAAACTAAAATAATAATGAGCACTGCAAATATTCAAATGATAGACATGAAGAAAAAATGTTTAGTATCGCAAATAATGAAAATAAATATAATCGGAATAAAAATCCTAAAATGGTTTAAGCACTCTTTAATGTAAAAACGTGAAATACTAAAATTAAATATTGCGCAAATCGAATATAAATCGTTAAAGTACAAATAGATCAAACAGAATATTTAATTTGTATGGGCGTGGCTCTGTCTGCGTTTTTATTCATAATGTTGCTTTGATACGGAAGCCCAATATGTTTGAAAAGTTTCACATAAATCGATGGAGTAAAACCAGTCGAAACAGAATATTTAATTTATAAGGGCGTGTCGCTCCCCACTTTTTCAATCACAATGTCTTATTTTGGAATACCATTTTTTGTGCAAATTTAAGTATGAATTGGGTAGTAGAACTAGCTGCAACATAATATTAAACATACTTTGTATGGGCGTAGCAGTCATAGGGTACATAAAAGACAACCTGAAACGTCAAAAACTAAACTAAGCATGTACTTGTATTAGTAGAACATTTTATGTCAGCTATGGTTTAAATTACAAATTTGTCCACAGCACTAAAAACGGATCTGGTTGAATAAAAAGTATTATAAAACATTTCTATCGTATATATGTGAATTTTTAGCAGTTCATAGTGCTGCACTTGTGTGTCGTATGATATGGATATGATATATTTGTTACATTTTTTCTTTAAAATACAAATTAATACTATATTTAATAATATAGTTAGCAATATGCCAAAAAACGACTATTCGCGAAAAATAACTTTTCTGGCCGCTTGGCAACAATATTTATTCTACTACTTTTTGGGTTCCGTACACCAAAAGCGTAAAGGAACCCTATTGTTTTCGCTACGCTGTCCGTCTGTCTCTCCGTGCGTCTGTCTGTCTGTCACAATCTGTTTTCTCGGGAACCGTTAGAGCTACGGACCTGAAATGTTCACAGAATATGTAAAACTTTGGATGCTACAACAACAAATATATGCTAGTTAAAAATTATTGGGTGTTCTAAAACGAGCAACGAAAAATGTTGAAGTACTACTGTAATATACAGACACTTAAAATTTTCAAAGTTAGTGTTAATTACTCTAGTCTGTAGAATATACTACACCAATTAACACCGCTATTTAAAGTAATAAAAATTAAAGGGTGTTCTATCAGTTAATGTAAGTTTGATTATGTAATCTATACAATTTGCTCTATCTTGGAAATTTTAAAAAAAGCTAAAATTAAAAAATTCCAAAACTAAAAAATGTCATAAAGAAAAATCGCCAAAATGAAAAAAACGCTTAAAGAAAAAAAGCACGAAAATTAAAATAAAATTTTGAAACGCAAAAATCACCAAAACTTAACAGATCGCAAAAATTAAAAAAAAAACGCAAAAAATCGATAAAAAAAATCGTCAAAACGAAAAAAAGCAGTAAGACCTAAAAAATCGCTAAAACTAAAAATATCGTCGAAAATGGAAAAAATCGCCAACACGGAAAAATCGCAAAAACAAAAAAGCCCCAAAACTGAAAAAATTGCGAAAAACTGAAAAAATCGCCAAAACGAAAAAAGTGACAAAACAAAAAAAAAATTCGCTAAAACTAAAAAAATCACCAAAAACCGAAAAAAATGCCAAAATTGACATAAAGCGTCAAAACTAAAATAAATCGCTAAAACTAAATATTGTCCATTGTCCTTTGTCCATATATCGTCAAAAAGCGAAAAACCGTTAAAACAAAAAAAAAATTCGCCAAAACGAAAAAAATCACCAAAACTAAAAAATCGTCAAAGAGCAAAAAAAAAAAGTTGTAAAACGAAAAATCCCAGAAAAAACAAAAAAAAAACACCAAAATGAAAAAAGCGCCAAAACCAAAAAAATCGCTAAATCAACAACAAAAAACTTGTAAAATAAAAAAGCTAAACTTAAACGAAAAAGGAAAATGAAAAAATTGCCAAAATCAAATAAGGGCAAAAACAAAAAGGGATATATATGTATTTGTATGCTGGCTATAAAGCAAATGCTGCAAATAAAGAGTTTAAGTTCTGTACTATGAACGGTCGTCCACATTACACATTTTTCTGATGAGCATTAGACTCTATCGTACGTATTAGTAGCATGGACTTGATAATACAGCCGAATAGACTTTTTGGTGCAATAAATTTGACTTCCATTTTGTACGTGTTGTTGAACCCTCATTACTCTGTTATACTAGTTTTTTCCAGTCAGCTCGCGTTTCTGAATTATCCCGGCTTTTTAATTTACATTGTATTCCCCATTTTTTGGAACTTTTCAACTAAATTTTGAGTGTTACACCTTAAAATAATTTTTTTAATGAATTTTGGCAAGAAATTAGTCTACGCAAACATATTTTATAATAATTTCTGTGGTTATTTCAGGATATCTTTCTGATCTTTCAAGGATGTTGAAGTTTTGCTGTTTTGGTTTTAACCCTAATAAAATTGTGTATCACAAAAACTCCAAAAAAAAATTACACACTATGCACAAGGCATTACAGGGAACAAATTTTTTAATTAAAATAAGAAATTAGTTCAAAATGTAGCGAATTGTTTAGAGATTAGCTCGAAATTTTAATTTATTTTCCACATTCTAAAGATAAAAATTGGTAAATGTCATTTTTTAAAGTAGTTATATTATTCTTTTTATTTTTTAATATTCATTGATATTCTGAGTCCAAATACAACAACAACAAAAATTCACTCAAGAGATTTTTCAAATATCGCGAGTTTTTTATTAACGTGATATACCCCATTTGTTGCAGTAAATATATTTTTTTCGAATGTTTTTTTTTAACAAATTAGTAATCTGTACAAAAATACCTTTCATTTGAGTATAATAACACAGGTGCTTTTTAGACTTTAGTGGTATTTTAAGGATATTTAGTGCTTAATTTTGTCTTGTTTTATTTTCATTTCAGGACATTTAAAATAAATTGGAAATATTTTCATAAAAATGTGTTTATTTTAGTATTATGTAAATGCTTGGTAAAAATATTTCAAAATTTAAATCATATGTAAGATTTATAAGGATAAAACTGAAAATAGTTAACATTCAATATCCTTGCAGTTTCATCTAAATATCCTGGAATATACATCAACAATATCATATTTAAAAGAAATAAAAAATCTTATTGAATATTAACGTCCAGTTTGGAAAAATTGGGCAAAAAAGATATACAATGACTAACAAAATAAAAATCACGATATTTTAAAAACTAGAGCTGACCAAAAAGAATTGTAGGTAGTTTTGAAATTTGTATGGCCCATATATGTTTTATCAATTATTGTTTTTGCTGCACCAGACCAAAATATCCATTTTGTTCCCCTGTGTAATAAATTATAAATGTATAGCCAATAAATTAGATTAAATTAATGAGTTAGCGAAATTATTGCATTGGATCAATCAAATTATTATATATAGTTGGTGTTATGTTTCACTAGTCCATCGAAGCGTAACATTGGTTAAGTTTTAGTGAAGTTTTTCATGGCATTTATTGCGAAACTAACAAAAATTATGAGGAAAATTTTTTCAGTGTATAAGCAGATTTTTTTCCAAAACATAAATATTTGTTTCAAGTACAGCAATTTGCCTTGTACTGAAGAAACCACCAATCACTGAGTATATTAATTATACTAATTTTCCTCCTCCAATGGCAACACAATATAAATAAAAGTATTGAGAAGGAAGTGCATAGATAGTATTTACATATTTATAAAAATTTGACAGCAAATTCACCAATATTTTCAATAACGAAAAACCTTATCAATAATACAAAAGATCAAATTAAAAACGTAACTTTACATCCAACTACATATTAGACAACAATATAATTTTTTTGAAGAGCTTTATTTTCATAACCATAATACTACAAACATATAATTCAATTATAATATGTTGGTCTTAAATGTTGGTTGCCTCAACTATGTTTTTTCTTTGCGTGCATGTTTTTGCTGGTTATCTTTATACGACCATTGTGTATTTATTATAGAGCATACTTCTTTTTATAAGCTATTGTTTTCATAACTATCTTATCAACATTAAGGCTTTTCATAACTTGACTTATAAAAAATACCCGGTTGGCCATGTCTTTAAGACATCTTGCAAGACCGATGCATGACAATGTTAAAACGTCGATGAGCTGTTGGTGACAGCTCAAACAGATCACTGAGGACATTTTCGAAAAAAATGGCCGCTAAATTCATACATGACAACAAGAGCGACACTGTCGCCCATCTTTACATTAATGACCATGTATATGACAACAACTTCAGAAATGTACCCATTACATTTTTTTCGTTTGTTTCTTTCTTACAAGTGTTCTACAGCAACAATTTGGAGAAGTTGCCGCTCAGAGAGTATTTAATACAAGAAACTTTAATAGGCATTGCCACAGAACTTTTCATCAGCTCAACTTCGCTCAATTTTAGCAAGAGGGAATGTAGCAAAATGATTCAAACTGGTGACAGACTGAGCGACAATGTCCACAAGAATTTCATTTGGCTAGTTGGCATGACCAGTTGAGTGGGTTTTCTTTTTACTGATTATTTGACTACGGTTTCTGTTAGATTGTATTAAAAGAAACTGTAATCGACAAATATCGTGCATGACAAATCTTGAAATTTCCTTAATTAGTCGTTGATGAAAATGTCCGATACGACGCATTGGCCAACCGGGTAGTAACAAAAACAAAATACATATAAATATGGTATCTATTAAATTAACATACACATAAATAGTAGATACATATAAGGCTTAATTAAAAATTTTCAGACAAATTTCGTTATAAAAACCTTCGAATGTCCAAAGAACATTACAGTACTAATTTATACACATCAAGAAACACGCAACAAATATATTAATTAAAATGAAAGTTTTCATTTCTTTAGCTATTATTTGCCTAGTTGTTATTGCTTTGGATGCAGTAAGTTTTAACGCTAAATGATGTTAAAATATACATAAATCGCTTTTTAATCATTCCGCAGAAATTCTTTGTTAAAGATGATGGCAGCGAATCTATAACAAATTGTTTGAACGAAGTAGACCTTAGCACAGAAGATTTTGCTAGAATTGCTCATGGACAATGTTTTGATGTTACACAAAATATGAAATGTTACCATAAATGTTTACATGAAGCAGATGGTATCTTTCAAAATGGTTCTATACAAGAAATTGGCATTTGGAAACGATTTTTACCCGATAATAATAAGGAGGAGATCGAAGCTGCTATAAATAAATGCAAAAAATATAGTACAGGATCCGATCCTTGTGAAGTGGCTTACATGTATTTTTTGTGTTTCAATTCAAATATTCAGTTTTAAGTGAGAAGGTGAAAATGAAATATGTTAAGAGTTTCTACAAGTACAAATAAATTTTATAATATAAAACTATGATAAAAACTTTAAATAAATTGAAAAATTAATGGCAATTTTTATAGATTGTTTTTAAGTTAAACACGACTATATTTTAGAAAGCTTCGGAAATTATTTTAGCTCAAGTTACAAATTTTTATGTATGTTTTTTAAATAGTGCATGCAAATACGAAACTACACACAAACAATTTTTCAAATTTTCTTTTCAGACAAGCATTTGTTTGAAATTAACTTTAATTTTAATAAATAGTTTATCTTATTCAATGAGATTCGTAGTCTTTGAAGATATAAACGAGTGATTCTAATTTCAAATGCTTTTTTCCTGTCCGTTGTAAGTATAGTAAAACATTTACTATATATTCTATACGCATAAATTTTAAAATGAAAATTGCCTTAGCATGATTTAATATATTATAAATAAACGTGTATATGTTTTTTTGTGTCTATTCCCTACGGTAAACGGAACTAACACAAAACAAGTCACGTGACCGGTCCCCAGGTTGTAGGGACGAGTCCGAGATCTAACACTTCCTATGAAGCGGACAAGCCACTTTTACATGGGGATAGCCTAGGATGGGGTTAATTGATACTTTGTATGCACCTTGTAACTTGTCTCTGAACTATCTTATGCAGTCCTAATCGGTGTAGAATAATATAGATTATATATAAATATTATTCCAAAATTCAGCTGTAATTATCGATTAATTTATTTTTTATTTTTTTTTACAAATCCAAGTAGAACAACCTCCGGCATAACAGACTAGTACACTACCCACTCCACCACAGGGGAACTTATACTTCAATGTTATAAATATCAGTTAAGTTGGAGTTAATATCTAAATAGTTACTAAACAGGCTCCGAAGTTGCATGACAGTCTCATTGAAGGGAGACAATTAGGCCTTAGATCCAGGTGCATCGAATTTGTTCATTGCCGTTTACTGCAATACTAGCCGGAGTACCAACGAGTTGACTGAAAATGGTTAATATGGGACCATTTATACAATATCTTTTTTCACCATTCACTACTCCTTATTTTTGGTACCAGTCTTATTTTCTCAAGTCATAGGACGAGTACTTTTGGATCATTTGTCACCAAATTTTACGCAGGGTTATGCATTAAAATTGAGGAAGGAAAACACTGTTTATACACTTTTCATACAAAAGGGTGTATCCGTAATGCGTGCTGTTGATTTTTCACATTCAAAAACTATGAATTTTTCCAAAAACAAGATTAAGTTTATGACGGTTTTAGAATATTTGTATTGGGCAAGAGTGTCTCTCCTTTTCTGCCGAGTGTTGTCTAAAATTAAGGACGTTGCGGGCTAGGGGATTTATATGCAATCCGAGTTTTATTTTTATATATATGTTGTCACATATTTTGAAAACGCAGTCTTTACTAACTAATGGAAAATCAACATTTTTATGGTTTCTGACAGCCCGAGCTGTAATCATACGAAGAATTTTATTTTGTCGACTTTTAATTTTCTCTTTATTCCGTAATTAACATATTCGCGGTCAGTTAATTTTTGCACTTAACCTTTATGGGTCACAGGCTATATCTCCGGATATACTGAAGATAATTAATCCACGATTGGAGCAAAATATATAGAATTACTAATTAAATTATATATTGTAGAGTTTTTTAATAATTTAATTTGACGGTTAATGCCGTCATGCCCCGAATACAATTCCTAATTGATAACATAGGACACGGCGGTAAGTCCCGTCTTGACGGCTTTTACCTTTGTGTCCAACTCAGTTATTTGAAATTTGCCTTATGTGACAGAGCGGGAGTTGCTGTCAAGGTTTAACACCATTGTAAGTGAAGATAATAAGCTATTAGAGCATAGATTGGATCCATATAAGTATATGCGTTGAGTTTACTAATTTTATATTTATTTCTGAAGAGGTATTAATTTTTGCCTCGACTTTTTTTGGATTTTGCATTTAATTTTTTTTACTAAGCGTTTGATTGTAATTTAAGGAGCACTACTCAATTTCTGACAAAAGTCTAAGTAAATAGATAAAAAAAAACTTTGACAGACCTTAAACCGTTAAGTCGTAAAAAATTTCTATGTTTAAAACTTTGAAATTTTACAAAAAAATTTTAATGTTTTCAGAAAAAGGGTCTTCATTTCTTAAATTTGTTTACCTTCAGTTTCTAAATTTGTAAACAGTTTGATTAGAAATGTTAATTTTGAGTTTCCATAAAGTGACTGATTATGCTTTAAGGATATGTTTAGTTCAAATTTTTTCATTTTAGACAAATACCCTACATTGGGCAATGCTCGATAGTCATAAATTTTCAAAATTATTTTTGAGTTTATGGGCCTGTAAAAAACTTTTGACAGGGTGAGTAAAAAAATCCTTGAATTGCTTATTTGTTGTTTGAAGTTTTAATCGATTTTCTACAAATTTCGATATATTAACATAGCGCTGGTTGCAAGTGGACTACTCATATAAGTGTCTGTATATTACATTAGTATTTCAAAATGTTTCGTTGCTAGCTTTAGAAAACCCTTTAATTTTCAACTGTCATACATTTGTTGGTGTAGCAGCCAAAGCTTTACATATTCTGTGAAAATTTCAGGTCCGTAGCTCTTACGGTTCCCGAGAAAACAGCCTGTGACAGACAGAAACACAGACAGACAGACATACAGAGAGACAGACAGACGGACAGCGTAGCGAAAACAATAGGCTTCCTTTACACTTTTGGTATACAGATCCCTAAAAAAAAATCAGCATGTATGCGCACATGGAAAAGACCCAGAACACCTACTGACATGTATTTTGACGTGCTCAATATTAATTTGAGGTCCGTTTGGATTGTTCATAGCTAAAAACTTTTAAAAATATCGAAAATCTGCTGTTTTTCGCAATTTACGCGAAAGTTCAGAGTAAACCAGCCAAACAGACCTTAGATTCGGTTTCGGGATCGGTGGCGCCGATATTCATGGGCGTGGCAAAATTTTAAAACTACTATGCAATGGTCTTCAACTACTTAACTCACAAAGAAATGAAAAATGTATGGTTTTTTTTTTTTGGTCAAAATCTCCCAATGTGTGTTATAGGGTAGAAAAACAACTATTTTCTTTGTCTTACTTGGAGCAATAAAAAATTACAAATTTGTTATTACTAAACAATTGTATTTGTGTACTGAGACGTATGATTAATTAGTATTAAATAAATATTTAATTGTTGTCGTAGAAATACTCTCATTTTTGGAACATTTACTTTTTATCTGAGCATACAAAACTTGTTGATAATGAGACGAAATTAATGAATCAATTTAAACTATTGTAATATATGTGCAAAATCATTATAGATTTATATATTTAAAATATTTCTAATTAATTCCGTAAATCAAACTTGCAATAAGAGCAAAGCAACAATATACTTAACGCAAATTCATTAATTAAATACTATGCTACTTAAATCATTGTTTGTTTGCATAGCATTTTTATACGAGTTTTTAATGAGAGTTTATTTCATTCTTTTACAGTGGTATTTTGAAATTAATTATAACTATCTTTAGATTGTTTCTCTTCACACTGGAATTTTACATACACTGAAAAAAAAACTATGCAACATATGAACGAAATCGTTCGTATATTTTACGAAATATTTTGTAATTTCGCACCACGAAATTCTTTCGCAAAATGTACGAAACGAACGAAATTTTTGTGTTTATTTTACGAGTTTATTTTGTGTTTTAAGAAATATTTTTTTATATAATACGAAAGAGTTTCGTAGAAAAGAGAAAACAATTTTACATTTTACGAAATAAAATCATAGTTTAAGGTAATATTTAGAAAATTTTACTAAATATGTTTTGTATTTTACGAAAGAACTTTGTATATATTATGAAAGAATTTTGTAAAAAGCAAAATAAAATTTTAGAATTTACGAAATATTTTCATAACTGAAGATCATATTTAGAGAATATTACGAATTATTTTAGTTGCTTTACGAAAATTATTACCATTTTAAAGAATAGATTTTATAAAATTATTCAGAATACCCCTTTTTGTGTAATTTTTATTATAAAAATCCCCTTTTTGTACCCCTTTTTGAAAAATTTCAACGGTAACGCTGGCTGCAACTTATATGTAAACGGGTCAATTTTATATGATTCAATAATTTTAAGAACAACTTATATAGTCTATAATTGATTTCGTAATATGTACGAAATTTTAGTATATTTTACGAAAAAACGTACTAGTAAATGTTTTTGTTTCTTTCGTAAAACTATAAAATTCTGGTGTGAAAATTTATTCCGTAATATGTACGAAAGTTTCGTATATTTTACAAAAAAAAAATAGCTACGAAAAGTTTTCGTTACTTTCGTCAAATAACAAAATTCTAGACTCAATCTAATTCGTAATAGGTACGAAATTTTCATACATTCTATGACAAAAAGTAAATACGAATGGTTTTCGTTACTTTCGTAAAATAATAAAATTGTAGACTAAAACTTTTTTCGCGGAATGTACGAATGTTTCGTATATCATACGAAAAAAGTAACTACGAAAGTTTTTTTCGAAAAATGCTGCATGGATTATTTACAGTGTAGATTATCAGTTATAATATTAAAGCATTTTATTTTAAGAAAATTGCAACACTATTACCAAACTAAAAAATAAAATAAAAAAAAACAATTTTTAAAGCTTTATGCCCTTTGAGAATAAAATAAATTTGTAGTTTTCTAATCTGGCAAGAGCTTCGGTTTGATAATTTGTTTAAAACCTTTGAAGGTCGATGTCACAGACTTGATACAAGTTTTGGCTTTTTCTTTTTTTTTTTATAGAGAAATCACTCTAACCATAATATTTTATTGTGAGGAATTAGACGATAATGACACTATGCAACAATTTCGAAAATTTTTTCAAAATTACGGGCTTCTCACAACCGACTCTGGCGGAGAGGACAAAAAATATATATTTTATCTTAGTGAGGGGTAGGGGGATTAAACTTTTCTCTAATTCAGCCAGTTCGTATATCGCTATATGAAGCTATATGTTCTTTACATCTGAGGTATAGGGTATTTTTAGCAACTTTAAACAAAATATTAAAACAGATATTTTTGTGATACATATTAACCTTCTAACTCCCCCACATAACGGTAATTGTTGGCTCCATTGTAACAAATCGTGAAAAACATACACACAAATGTGGAGGGCGGGAATAGAAATTTATACAAAAATGTTGACCATAAAATTTTGCTATATATCACAGAAAACTTAAACTGTGTTTTAGTTTTAATATTATACTTATTCGCAGTTAGTACTCGGCATAGAAAATCTCGTAAGCCTTACGTTTAAGGTATAAGATGTGTGCAGCACTTTTTTGTAAAACGCCACGAAAAAAATTTTTGTAGAATATCTCAGCCCGCTATAATACCGCGTAAGGAGAGTTTTATGCCCCTGATTTAAGAAAGGGACAAAAAGAAGAGCTATAGGGCTAAAGTGTACCAGAAAAATATTTCCAATGGTCTTTTAGAAAAAGTGCTAAGTTTTTTTGATACTTTATATGCAAAGCTTAAAAGATTTCCTACTAAAGCTTACAAGATTTCCGACTACTAAGGGTCTATTCACATATTACGTAACGTTCCAGGTGGATGGGGAGGGGGATGTTACAGATTTGTTACGTATTAGATTATATATACTGAAAATTTTGCAAAAAGAGCTACGAAGGGGGGTATGAAAACTCCGGAAATAGCGTTACGTATTATGTGAATAGCCCCTAATTGTGAATAAGTATGAAGTTAAACCTTAAACTCAGTTTAAGTTTTCAATGATTTCTGGCATACAAGTTGAGTCTGGAGCTTAGCTGTCTTTAAAGACGTATAGTAAAATTGTAGGGACAACATTTTTGTAGAACATATCATCTTCGCCCTCCCCCTACCATTATGTGGGGGAGTTAGAGTATTAATATGACCCACAAAAATATTTGCCTTAATATTTTCTACAAAATTACTGCATATATTCTATACCTCAGATGTAAGGAACACATACTTTCATATACCGATATGCTACACGAACAGTCCGAATAGGGACATTTTAACAAACCTATAATAAAATTCCAATGAGATCTTTCAAAACGCAGGCACACCTATATTTTTTTCGTGTTGTATAGTGTAATAGTTATTCTGATTCTGTATAGGTAACACTAAGCTCTTGCTGGTTATGAGTTTACGACCCCACACTATTTTTGGTGTTAGGAAAGTAGTTTTTAATATAAAATATTATCTTAAAAAATGTCTCATCAACAATAAAGTTTTCTATAACTTTATAACTTAATAAAAATGACTATAATACAGAATATATATCTAGTATATACATACATACATATCAAGCCTTTGCTGCAATAGAATCATAACTCAAAAAAAAACTTGTTTTGCAGAAAATTATCATAAAGTTTTGAGTTTGGAAAAACAAAATTTTATTCTGCTCTCAAGAGTTCAGTGTATAAGAAATTTATATGAAATTCTTACATAATTTGAAGAAAGATGTGAAGATCAATTCTACATTAACAACTCAAAAATTACGATTTTTGAATTACGACTTTATTGCAGCAAAGGCTGGATATGTGTATGTATTTAGATCATTAATTGTCTACATAATGTATATTCACATAAATAAAAAACATACATATGCATAAATAACTTAGAAATTATGCGTTCGTTAATAGTTTAAAATGATTTTTGTTATAAAAGCTTTTGAATGCCTAAAGAGCAACACAGTAATTAATTGGAGAAAATGGAAACTATATAACAACTGTAAATACTGAAAATGAAAGCTTTAACTGTTATTAGCTTACCTGTAAATGTTTTGCACGCAGTAAATATTATCCTTAAAGGATATAAAATTGTGCATATATCGTATTTTTTTGGCTTTTTTCGCAGCAACTGTTTGTTAAAGATGATGGTGATGGAAGTATGATGAATTGTATGACAAAAGCAAAACTAAACTATGAAGAAAAACTATATTAAATGCTTTAATGAAGAAGATGGCATCTTTGAAAATGGTCCTATACAGGAAAGTGCGATTTGGAAAAAAATACTCAGCCGATAATGCCCAGATGGAAATCCAGGCTGCTATAAATAATTAAAAAAATTTTAGGGGCACTGATCCGTCTGATTTCGTTTAGAACTAAAAAAAAAATTAAGAAGGTAGATTTAAATAAATTTTAAATTTTTAATGCAATCTGATTACATTAGGCTAAGGTATGTAATGCTATATTCAGAAAGAACTACACATCAACTACCATCAATGTAATATTAAAATAAAACAACAACATCAAAACAACAAGCTCAGTCGTATGTCTTATCGTTTAAAAAAAGACGACACTTATATATGTGCTTTTGAACAGACAAATTTGTTGTATCGTTAGTTTGTCGTATCTTAAATGTCAATTTAATTAATACCAACACAAGGCGAATTAATACCAGGTAGCCTCGAGAGATCAGGTGACTAAGTAAATGTTTCTATATTTGAACTATCAACAGTGTTAATATATCAGCTTTTTGACATTCCAAATATAAATTCGCCGTGCATAATTTATATTTGCACTATCAAAAAAGCCGATACATTAACACAGTTTGCAGTTCAAATATGGTAAGCAATTCGTAGTCACCTGATCTCTCGAGGCCACCTGGTATTAATTCACCTTGATTTGATACCATGAAATGAAACCAGGCATGGACGTTTTAATTTGACGCCAAATAGAATAATTTTTTTCGCGATAAGCAATTTTGATTAAAATAGTTTGACAATTAAATTGAAATGAATCAATTATATATTTATCATTAAGAAGAATGTATTTTCTGGTGTTATATATCACATATATAAAAGATTTTTACAAATTAATCTAACAAATAGAATATTTCCAGACCTGACCTCAATACAACTATTTGAAGAACATATAAAATTCAATCGTATAATAATAACGCACTTTTGTATGAAAATTACCAACAACAAAAGTACAATATTATATAATTAGACGATTACACAACACATACGACGTTAATACGAGCTTGTGAATTGTTTTCGGAAGTCGCCACATTCCCATCATCAGTTCTTATGTGTATCTCCGTTTAAACCCACTTTCTAAGTGGATGGGTAACCACTTTCTAGTTAACTGAATATAATACCCAGTGCTACAGATGGTTTCTTTTCCTTCAACCTACATATATGTACATAAAATATATTTTAAAAAATTTTTTTATTTTATTCGAGATATTTTAAAAAAATTTTTGTTTCAAAAATATATGCAACAATATTGCGAGATATGTGTTTACGCATCGTAGATATGATGGCATATCCAATTTGCAAAGAAACTTTAAATTTGATGAGCAGGGAACGAAGCCGCTCCTGATTTGTCGGCGGCAGCGGCGGGTGATCACAAATATCATCGGCGGCGGCTAAAAGTCGACTTGTGCCGAAGAAATCTCGGCGGCGGCTACCGACAAATAAATCCGTCGGCGGCTAGTATATTTCGGCTAAAAGTCGCCTAATGTCAACAAAATCTCTTACGTTACCTTTGATGGTTGCAGCGGGCAGAAATTTTCCCGTGCATGTAGAAAAGGGAACTTTATTTTTGAACGGGCTTTTTTTAAACGGATAAGGCGAAGCCGAAAATTAGCCGTATAGGTTGGCGGCGGCTGCGACTCTTTAAAAATTGCTCACTGTTGATGACCTCTTAAAAATACGAATGGTGTTATTTCTACATGAAATTATTACCACGAAAATGCCTGCATATTTATTTGAAAAACTACGGTTTCTTTTCTAAATCGCACTAATAATATAATACCTATAAGATATCGAAGTCTAATGTCTGAATAGCAATTTTTTGTTAATGCTATCTGTCTCTGAAGCAACCTACCAACAGTAATAAAAAATACAAGCAACGTTACACGATTAAAAAAACTTATCTTTGAGCACTTCTCGTAACTATTTTTGTTCTAAATTCTAATAATTTGAGCATAACCTTTTATGTTTTTTTTAATCTTATTTTTTATCAAAATTATTATATTTAGTTTAAGCCCTTATTGTTTATCTCAACATAATATACTATTATACAATGAGAATTACTTAATTTGTACTTTATGCAGCCCTGTGTTCATTTAAGACATTCGTTTTGTTACACAGGATAACAAATAAATAAATAAATAAATAAATAAATAATATTTTTTTTGGTGAGCTGACATTAGCATCCAACGAAATGCAGGCATATAGATTAGCTAACCCACAACAAATTGATACATTTTTGGAATGTCTATTTTTTTTATTGAAAATGGATAGATATATCTGACTTATGCTGAAATTTCCAGGGTTGAAAATTCAGCTCCACAAATTATTGGTAAGCTTAGCCTTGTTCGCCTTATAACTTTTTCAAATATTATCCGATTTCAACGAAATTAAACTTGCTGTAAAGTTTGTAAATATATAAAGAAAATATCGTTTATTTAGTAAAGATATCTTTATTATTTTCAAATATATTTGGCTTTGAATTCTAAAATTTTTGTTATTGGCCCCGACTTTGTTCTCTGTTTCTCAAATATCTCTTTACATATTAATCTTGGAATTAAAAATTAATAGAATAATATCCGTTTGATAGATCGTTAGAATTTTTTAAACACAAGAGGATTATTATGTATTTTAAAGTAAATAAATAAAAATTGAAAAATGAAGCTGCTCAGCGAAATATTTGCTTACTGGTAGGCAAAAAAGTATATGAGGATTTAAGTCGTAACTACTTACAATTTGACTCGATAACTACTTATTTTTGTTTGAGAAGTCCAAAAAATAAGGGGTGCCACTTACAAATGTATTTACATTGTCACACCAATTAACTAGTTATTATATGACTTACTTGAAGCTAAGAAATAAGGAGTCAAATAAACAAATTAATAATAATACTTTCCTGCTTTTCTGCTTTCCTGGCCACATTCTAGAATTTTAAAAACTCGATGGTCGTTTTTTCTTCTTAAGCGATTAATTTAGAATGTTGTAGAAAAATTTACTATATCCGCTCAATGCTGGATGTAGCGTGGATGCTTCAATCGATTTAATATTTCAACTGCAGTAATGTTTATAATCTATTCTCTTGATATGTTGAAAAGAAAAAATATTATTGGCTGTTTGTGTAAATAAAATAAAAATTTCCGTTAGGGACTTTGAAACAAAAACAAATTTGGATTTTTTGTTGTTGTTTTGACCCTATAGAAAAACTTAATTCACGCCGAATATCAAAGATTTTCGACTTTATTTAGAGGGGTGAAATTTGTTAAAATTCTCTATTTAAATTTTTTTTGTTCCGAAAAAAAAAATTATTCCTGATTCTTGATACACTCAAGCAATAGAAACGCGGGTCAATGTGCTGTCAAAATTTGCGTAACGCCATTTTCGACGTATTTAACCCCCACTTGCCCTTCGTAACGCTTCATCACAAAGTTTTAGTATAAATTTTCAACTCCTTAACAAGTTTGAAACCCCCTACGTACGTTGCGTAATAAGTGAACAGCCCCCAAACTCGTAACTAAGGCTTCAATATCTGTCTGTGGACCGGAATCAATATATTTTGACTTAAAAATAATGGCTTGATACACAACTTTAAGACCTCTTGGCCACCTCAAGAATTTAACCAGGAAGTTGAAAAATTTTTTCAGTGTGTTCCAGACTATAGAGCATCGATTCATAACACAGGAAAATTCAAATTAAAGAAAACAGTTTTCTAATATGATTATTTCGCACATATTTCCTTGTGAGTTCAAATTTATTATTAGTCTAAAGTTCGTAACGCTTTAATTCAGAAAGAATTGCGCAAGGGAGAAATTAGCATCAACTTAATTTTTCAACGTACACAGCAGAACAGATAGAACTGACGATAGAAGTGTAGCGGCTTTTGAAAGTGGAGCGCTACTCTGTTCCGCTAAGAACGCTGAAAAATTATGTTGATGTTAATTTTCCCTTATTCCTTGGAATATTAATCATGCCAAATTCTTTCTGAATTAAAACGTTACGAATCTTAGCCTAATAATCAATTTGGAAGAATGTTTCTAATTTTTTCTAATTTATTGTATATGTATGCCTGATTCTCATTATAAACGTACATTTTGTGTGTCTTTTTTTCTTATTTGTTTACCAATGTAACTAATTTATATAATATATTATATGTGAGTAGATAGGATTTTTATTAGAGTTTTCGCCTCATTCGATAGTTCCTGAAATAAAATTATATATTTCAATTTTTTTACATTTTTTGTGTATTGAGCGTTACATTTGATTTCGCGGTTGATTTTTACGAAAAAAATACATCACAAAAAGTGAGTGTAGGGTTTGGGAAGCTCTCTATAAACAAAATATTATAATAATCGCAGAATTAAACTAAAAGCTATGACCACTTTGTCAATAATAACTCAGGTTCATACGGAAATATAAAAAAAGTTTTATGTTTTAAAATAATACTTTACAAACATTTATACATGAGCCTAATACATTCTTCTTAAATATAACAACCCACAGTGGGAAAGAACCAAAATTTTTTCAAAGAAAACCAAAAATTAGTAAAAGGAAAATGTTCGTTACAACGTTTCTATCCTTCAGCTATTGTTAACTTTTTTAACGTCCTAAAATTTATAGATAAGTTATATTTTTTTTTTTAATTTTTTACGTAACGTTAACGTATACTTTATTTTTCATCCAATACAATTCATATGTATAATCTTCAATGTATTTTAACATATTCTCCTTAGCTATTCACTAATAAAATTGCAATAATATTAAAAAAATTAGGATAACACTCAATACATTTTTTTTGGAATCAAACGATGATTGACCGATAAAATGCTTTGCAATATAATACTATTTAATAAAATTCACAAAATTTTTAAATATTTAGAAGTATAAACCTACACTGTTATTTTAATGTTTGTTGTTAATGCAATTGTTGGGCCATATTAATAATAATAATAATAATAATAATACTAATAATAATAAAAAATAGTACTACCAATAATATTAGTCACCACTAATTCGTTGCACTATTGTAAACCCTAGCAAACCCTCTGTGCTTACAATGTAAAATGTAACGGGTTTGCTGAAATAAAAATAATGGCTTTTTTTATACATAATAAAACCACTTGCAAAGTATTAACCGAACAATGAAGTCGTGTTTTCATTCCGAAAGATTTTCACAAGTGCCCATTTTTTTTTAAATTAAATTAAAAGTTAATTAATTTAATCTCGTTGTTCCTAAAAACTATTAGGAAAAAAACAGCAATTTTAATAATTAAAGTGAGTAACAAAGCATACTAAGAACTCGTAATACTCAATACATAAGACTGCGGACATCAACAATTTGAAAAAAGTTATAGTTTCTAATCATATTTCAAAAACTTGATGTATGAAAAGAGAGAAAAGTTCATAGTTTCTTAATGTGGAAGGAAAATCAACACTATTCATTACGGACCCGCCATTTTGTATGAAGAGGGTAAAAATAGTATTTTTGTTTTTCATTTGTAACACATAAGGGACAGTTTTGCATAAAAGAACATAAGTAAATTTATTTACAATCAATACTAAGGCAGTTTTCATTTTAAAATTTACGCGTTTATTTTATGAAATATTTTGCTATACTTTCAACGGACTCGAAGAAATCAAATGGAATGAGAATGAGCCATCATATATTAGAACCCTTGAAGGGACTTTTTTTTTGCACTTTAACCCCACAGATTATGCGAGCAATTTTGTATGTCTATGTACTATAACCTGAATACTGAATAGATTTATCTGAAACATTAAATAGTTGTAGAGAAGGAGTCACTCTTTCAGAGTGAAAAGTTAACTATCTCGGTTGTGAAAGACTTTGTAGAGCTCAGAGGTTTCTTAAATACTAACTTCTCCTCTTGACTTGACTTCTTCTTTAAATTTTCCGACAAATTCGTCTTAGTACTTTAGAAGCTCCGTAATTATTAAAAATTTTTTATTTTTCAGCACTATGTGTTGGTAATATATAACTAATATTTATATGAACAAGTCAAAAAAATATACGAAATTAAACAAAGCAAATAAACAGATTTTTTACTCTCTGTATGCCAAAAATGTATAGTGCGCTATAATTTGTAAGTAAACAGACGTACTAGCAAATTAAATAGAGGAAAGAAAATATAGGTTTTTACTGTCTAAGTCCTTAAAAAAATCTTTAACTGTTTAAAGATAATAGTAGATAATATTTTTAGCTAAAGTGTTTTTAGTCAATATTATAAATATTTAAATGAATATGCCATAATAATAATGCGTTAAAGTTTGCTTGTAATATAATTCATTAGTAGTTAGTTCACAGTATACATAAAAATCATTTATATTATTACACAGAAAAAAACTCTAAAACTATTTTTGAAGTTATGAGGCAAGAAATAAAAATGAGAGGGCTGGCGAAGCGTCTTTCCCCCAATCGATTGATCTGAAAATTTGGCATTGACATATTTTTATCATTCTTACCAAACTGGCAGAATGCATATGCATATGTACAGACAGCCATTAGTACATTATCTTAAAAATAATCAGAATATCTATCTTGGATGTCAAAACATCGAGATCTGATGAAAACTGGATTTTCGATAACTGGGTTGAGATCAGTAACTTCCCAGTGCAGGAAGTCAAAATTATATTAGTTAAGATACTTCATACTATCATTATACATTTCTTCATAATTGGATTTATACTATATTTTAAAGAATAGTGTAATTTCTTCCTGTGTACGATAGAGACAACAATTTGATATTCTTAAGTGTTAAGTTAAAAAACAAATTTAAAAAAATCCCCCAAAAAGTAACCCAGCAAAAACTTTCATTATAAAATATTAAGTTAAAGTCCTAAGAGACATATCATTTAATTACGCATGTATCTACAGAAAAAGGATCTTATTCAGAATATTAAAAAATCACCTGAAAACTACAAAAATAATGTAAAATTTATCGAAGCGGCCAAATGTATAAAAAAATTTGATGTCTGCGCTGCACAGTGATTGCAATTGAAAAAAAAAATGGTAATAAATCTGTATCTTTAAAACTCGTGAACCGATTACAAAACGATGTATGCAAAAATCATAGAGGAGGGTCAAAACTTTATAAATTTTTTAATTTAGACCACCCTGTTGAAGCAGACAGCGAGCTACAGGGTATCAAAATTTACTACTCCGAGCATAGGAAGCTTTGTTAGTCCTATAACTTTTACAATTAGTACCCGATTTAAAAAACTTCAAACTTTCTGTTAAGCCTGGAAAAAGATGAAGAAAATACATTTTTATGTAATTTTTATGTTGAACTGAATAGGAATAAGTCTGAAAATGTTATTATTTCGGCTTTTTTAGTGATTTCGCGATAAAAATTAGTTAAATAGCCATTGGCGTAGACAGAAAAATTATTAAGAACGTCTCTATATTTGGAAAGACATACATACTCGTACGAGTATTAGCATTCAAATCGTAAATGTATCCCGTTTACTACAGACATCATTACAATTTTTATAAAAATTTTGTTTCCAATAATTGCAAAATTTTTGTTTATTACGTAAAAATCCTAAACAAACACGTACGAGTGTGTTTTTTTTTTATTTTGATGATATATATTTGTATTTTCTCTAACAAAATATAAAAAGTAGTACATACAACATTTTAAGAACATTTTGATTCTGGGTCCACTTGTGCATAAAATTAGTCCAATAGCCCATCAGTAACTTGATTTTTAAAAAGTTTTAGACCATCGAAAAACCGATAACTTATGACCACATAAGTTGACAACACGTAACTGGTTTTTACAACTTTTCAGTAGAAGAAATTATGTTACAAATAGGCTGAAAGCGTTACTAGTATAGAAATAAAATAGCTGAAAATTTTTTAGTAGATACTCTTTTTTTTTTTGTTTTATTTCTATTTTATTTTGAGAATGGGAAGCTTTTATTTTAGCGGTTTATATAACGTTTTCTTCGTTTTGTGAAAAATAATAAAACATCAGTTACAAGTTGTCAATGTGTGACCATCGATGTAATATCCAAAAGTTTATATCGACCCTTAACCACAAGAAAATCGGAATCCACAATTTCTATATTTCATACTAAATGCATACTTCTTTTATTTTAAAACGAAATATTTCTTTAATATTGAGTAAATACTGTTTGCTTCAACTTTGATGCATGTGTATGAAATACTTCAGGTTTTATTGAATTACTTTTAAGATAACGTATACTTGTTTAAATACGATTTTTGTTTTCATGACAAATATTTTCCATAATGAAATTAGTAGAGTCCGACCGAATATTCGGTTTCGGTTTCGGTTTCGGATTCGACCAAAATTGTGGCTTCGGCTGATATTCGGTTTAGGCCAACTTTTTGGCCGAATACCGAATACCGAAACCGAATATTTTATTCTCTATAAATAAGGAAGTTAATCGAAATAATATTTTCCAAATATAAAATACGTCACCGCCATGAATCTGCTTTTTCCCGTCCGATATCTTTTCAAATTTAATCGTATAAATTTAGTGTCAAAAATAGGTAAGTATTCCACTTTATATATTTTTAGTTATTCCGACTCAACTTTTGGATTGATGCTCTTGTAACGTCATCAATAGAGCGAAAAACAGTCCTCAATGTATGTGTACCGAGCCCAATAATCCAGTTCTATTCATCATTTAAGCTAATTTCATGCCAAGTTTTTATTAGTCATATGCTGGTAAATGTTTAAGTTTTATATATTTGCTCGATGGAATGATATATATTAAATTTCTACTATTATTTTGACTGACACTGTATATATGTAGAAATACTCTTACGCCCTTTTTCACAGTGTACAGTTAAAAGTTAACGTATACTTTAACGGAGAGTTTTACATGCCGCATTTGCCATTAAAGACCACGTTAACTTTTAATCACATTGTGAAAAGGGCCGTTAATAAAATAAATGATTTCAGTTCTGTTAAGTTTTTAAAATGTCAATATCAGTTAATGCTAAATAAGTTTCGGCAAGTTTCGGACTCGGCCGAATATTGGGTTCGGCCTTTTTGCCGATTATTAGGTTCGGTTCGGATTCGGCCTAAAAAACTGGTTTCGGTCGGACTCTAGAAATTAGTAAAGACTAATTTCGCGACAAATCAAAGTTTTCGCGACGAGTGTTCATCAATTTTAATTTTGCAGCTCTCTACTGCAAACAAATAATTATATATTTTGGTGTGCTTATTTCGAACTAATTTGCCTTTGAGCACAAACGATTTTATTAAGCAATAGTCTGTAACGTAATATTCAGAAAGAATTAGACATGATCAATATTCTAAGAAACCATGGAAAATTTTCCAAAAGCAACGTTGTTCTGTTCTGCCTTGTATGTTGAGCATTTTCTTTTGAAAAATACCTACATCGAAGAAATATGTAATAAATAATTGATATATAATTCTATGTAAAACACACAAAATCACTCTAACAAGTTGTCAATTTTTCATTAAATACATTTGCTAAGATCTACACCGATTTACAACAAAAAGGTTTAAATTTGCTACTGCATTTTTTAGGATAATTAGAAATTATATGCTATACACCGAAATAAGTACACTTCAGCCATTGTTCGTTGTATGTGCATATATTTAAAACTCAAAATTAAGAGAGAAGTCGCAGAAGCTTCGCTCTTGAGCTATTGCCAAATTATTAAAAACGAATGTTTAACGATATTAAAATCGAGTAAATAGAACTAGTTTTAGTGAATATTTAGTGATATTGTTAAAGTGTTCGTTTTAGATATTTCTAAAGATTCGCTATTAACATCAAAGTAAACCTTCGAGATCAAAACATTTGCTACCACAAACTGAGCGACGGATGAACTCTGTGAGCTCTTTTTCGTTTCACTAGCAATAGTCATTCTCGAACATTTTATACGAGAAACATTTGCCAATTGTTCGATAGCGGTGTTATTTTCGTTTGCCGTGGTCAAGCAGGCAGCTATATTCGCCGAAAATGGAATATAACTCTGGCGTATGGTTAGGTACTTCAAACTCTAATCAGAAGTTAGTCGACCGCGTGCAGGAGAAGGCGAAGAAGCCCATCTGCCACAGTAGGATAGCCAACTCTATTAACTCACTGGAGAATCGAAACAATGTGCGATATGTTTCTCTATTTTATCTTTACTGCAATGAAATGTGTTCTAATGATATCACGGTACTTGCTCCCGAAACCCGTTTTTTTAACAACACATTTTTCATTAAGAACAAATCCATTTATGGTCGGTATGCCAGTGAATCGCACTACGCATTGGGAACAAAATTTGTTCTATAGCCGAGCTGTTCGCATGTGGATTAAGCTTCCTGTAAAGATCTTCTTGCTTTTCATACTCAAATTTCCTAGTTCCGGCACAATGCATTGCACAAGTGGGAATAAAATCATTGCTAAGATCTTGCTGGGTATGATTTTACGACTCTGTCCAATTTCTTATGTAAGAAGAACAATTCTTTTTTACGCCTTTATATTTAAAATATTCTAATCAACTTTAAGACTTTAGAAAACTTTATAACAACACCATAAAACCTATGAATAATATAAAATACATAGTACATATCTACATAAATATGTACATATTATATTCACATGCACACACACACACACACACACACACATACATCAATAACAGATAAAGTCAGTCATAAGAATTGAAAATATTTTTTGGTATAAAAGCTTTCAGATGTCCAAGAGCCAGACAGTGATTATTTGGAGACAACGCAAAACATCCAACAATTATAAATATTCAAAATGAAAGTTTTCATTACCTTAGCTGTTATTTGCTTAGTTGCCAATACTTTGGCCGCAGTAAGTATTAATTATCCTCAAAGGATATAAACGATTATAAAAAACGGTTTTTTTTTGTTTCTCCTTTTTGTGGCAGAAATTGCACGTTACAGATGATGACGATGCCAATAGAGACAACTGTATAAAAGCAACAAAATTACCCACCGCAGAATTTTATAGACTTGTTTATAAAGACTATACTAATTCTACGCCAGAAATGAAAAAATACGCTATATGCTTTTATGAAGCAGAAGGCTTCTTTAAAAATGGTGCTGTATACGAAAAAGGTATTTTTGATAAATATATACCCGATAATAGCCGGAAAGCAATCCAGGCTAATATAAATCAGTGCAAAAGTGTAACGGGTGTCAATAAAGCTGAATACCTTTACAATTACTATATATGTTTCCAAAAAGCTAAAAGTGAATAAAAATATTGGGTTTTCTGTGAGAAGCTGGCTAATTAAGAGTTTAATAAAATAAAATAAATTTTTTGTTAAAACAAAAAGAATTTTTTGAGTTTTATTTGAATATTATTTGTTTATTGGAAATTTATTTGCTATAAGTAAAATGAACGGGAGACTGGCTTCATCGACCTTTGCCTATTTGAAATTTTTGTTACAAATTGACTCGGAAAAGTTAAAGAAAATTTTAGAAATATTAGCTGAGTGTACACTAAACTGTTAGTTACCCTGCGGAAAATGTTGTACTAATTGTCTTGAATGTACTTGTCCTATGGCCGGTGAAAATGGGAATGTCACGAAATATTCCCGAGTTGTGAGCGGTAAAAAGAATTATATCACAACATACCACAAAACTAGAACAAAAATTTTAGGAAAATACATTCATTGTACAAACAGATTTTTTTTTAGTTAAAAATATATGTTGAAAGTACAGTAATCTAACTAGTATTAAAGAACCCATCACACGACAAGGAGCTTAAGTTTGGCTCTAGAACCTCTCACTGAGTATCTTAGCTATGTCCCACTCCAATGACAACCCCCTCCAATGACAACGCCATGTAAAAGTTACCGGTCCTTTTCATATAAAGTTACGAAATTCGAAACCGTTGCTAGTCCTTGGGAGCCAGTCACGTGACTGGTTATTTTTTCTCTAGGATATTAAATGCCTTGCAGTTCATTCAGACTTTATATCGTGAGCACCTTTTTAAGGTTTTTGGAGTAGTTTTTCAAATTATTAAAACGAAAAACGGAAAATTGTTTCAAGACATACGAAGATCGAAAGCAAACTATAAACTACACTATGCATCAAAATGAAGTAAATGACAAAGCTTACCACTATATATATTTTTTTTTTTATGTGTGATGGTCCCCTAACTATAAAAACACTCGAAATATTAAATTTTATATATAAATATTTTTTCAATATTTTCTAAAATTTGGGATTTTTGAAAAGGCTGTTCCACCGATTTTATTATAATTTAAGAAGGGGTTGTTTCAGAACACAATGCAGGAAAATAATATTTTTTTTATTCAATTTATAAAAACATAATAATATCCCCTGAAGAAGACAATCAATGGTGTATCGAAATGTCGCATTATAATAAATTAAATTTACCTTCTTTTTTTTGCATAAAAAAATCGAAAATGGCAAAAACTTACCATTTCTATTAGCTGCTTAATAAAGCCACATATATAACAAATAAAATATGCGTTATTTTATAAAAATCGATTCATAAATATTAATTTTATTTACAATAAAGTTAAAATACCTAATTTACAAAAAAAATCTAATTTTGAAGAGGCTGCTTCACCGATTTTATTACAACTAGGGAAGAATATATCCAATTTTATTTAAAAAAAAAATTACTAAGGTTATCAAAATTAGGTCTACGCTTTTTGAACACTATTTTTTATACTCAAATGTTTTAAAATTATGTAGACGGAACAATTTTTATTTATTAAAAATTTATAAAAAGTCGCAAATGGCAAAAACCTACAATTTTTATTAACTAATCGTAAAGCCAGATATACTACAAATAAAACAAGCTTTATTTCTTGAAAATCAATTGATAGATATTGATTTCTTTCGCAAAATTTGCGACTATTTACACTGTACAACAAAATCAATTTTTTTGTTTTTCAAATAACCAGGTGCACATGATTGATTATGGTAGAGGCCAACCAAAATACATATACATGTATCAGGGTTTTTAAAGTTTCATTTTAGGGGAAGCTATATTTCCCTCCCTTTTGTATATAGTTATAGTTACTCGGCATCGGTTATATATTCTATGCCTTTCGTTTAAAGTATAAGATGTATTTAGCATTTTTAGGTAACACCACGACTTCCATTTATTCCTTTGAGACCTGACTATAAACTGCTGGGAATTGTTTCACAATTTTTGGTATATGAAAATTTTTATATCTTTTGAAGGATTTTCAGGACATGTACAATAGGGTGGAGCGTCAGGTTTTTTTCCTAATTTCAATTTCGAATAGCAAAAAAAGGTTGCATTTTATTTTTTGATACATGGGAAAAATAATGAAAAACATATTGGGACCTACTTTTAGCCCTCTGCCGCAGCATCAGGATTTTGAATATGAGATCAAATCGATTAATTTATGAAACATCATATGATGCAACATTATATATTCTTTATAGCTGTTATAACTCATTACACTTAAAATATCCAATATTTTATATATAAAAGGTCAGATTTGAGACAAACATAAGATGAAATAATGAAGCAAATTTTCGAACTTCTAAGTCATTGTCATATCTTGCAAAAAAAAAACATTTTCTAAGATGAACACGAAAATGATATTCATTTATTTTTCTTTATGCGAGTTTTCCCGATATTTGCGAAAAACAAGTATTGTTTTGGTTTTTTTAGTTTTTTCGTTTATTGGCAAAAATTCCGAGCACGGCTCATCAAAATTAAATAAATTGCACACTGCTGTGTAGATATCTCTCCATTCTTTCATGCAATACACTGATTGTGCCGATATTATAAAAAAAGTATAGAGTTACAGGCCTTAAAAATTGAAAAAAGTATATTTTAGACCTTTCCCAAAAAACCATAATTTTAAATTGCTCCATTAAGGTGAAAAAATATACTAAGTATATTTTTTTCGGGCCATATTTCAAAGATAATTTTATGACGATCACATGATGGATGCAATTGCTAGATTCCAATAAATAATAAGAAAGTTATTAGCCCTTAAGCGAAAATAGTTATATTATTTTTTAGTTATTTTTCATACAAAATTAATTTAAATCAGTTTGTATTAAAAAAATTTGTTTGATTGAAAATAATTTTGTATGGAAAATAAAATCAACTTTTTTGACTTAATGGCTTATAACTTTCTTATATTTTGTCAGATCTCCTCGATCTTACTGTTTTTTCATTCGACACAAAAATGTTTTGTACGTGTAGCATTAAACAAATTATAAATTTTTTATTTTTTTTTATATTAATGAAGTAAATTACAATAAAATTCATATAATTTCTCTAGCTTCCAGACGTGGTAGAGGGCTAAAAGATATGTCGCAAAAAATTAAACAAATTTTTTTTGTATATAATTTAGCTAGATGCAACAATTCCGGAGGTATTCGAAATTTATTGGATGACTTTTTTTTTCTTCATACACCAACGCTCCACTCTAATGTACAATTCTATTTGGCATTACCCCCTTACAAATGAATTTACATTGTCACAGCAGGTAACTAGTTATTATTTGACCTACTTGAAGCTAAGAAATAAGTAGTCAAATAAACAAATTAAAATTAAAAAATAATAATACACATTATACTTTATTCATATTTTTATTTTTTTTACTTTTGATTCAGCTGGGATATAAACCTGCGCTCATTCAGATTTGAAGACAAGTACAATCAATACCCACTCAGCTATTGTTGACTTATAAGCTTAAGCGACAAAAATTAATTTTCATATACAAACACATGTTGACTTAAAAAGTGGTTATCTACTTATTTGATTAATACATGTCAACAAATTGTAACTACTTTCAGATTATGAAAAAATACATACTAATTTTGTTAAAAACTAGGTAGTAGTTCTAATTTGAAGCATAGCAATAAGATAAATAAGTACTAGTCATTACTTTGTAACCCATTAATATAGTATTACCGATTACAAAAATGACAAAAGTTCTTGTTTGAAAGTTTTTGTGTGTCTGTCTGTTCCTTCGTAGAGGGTAAACGGCTGCAACGTTTTTGACTTAGTTTTTTGTGTTTGAAAGGTGACTTGATCGAGAGTGTTCTCAGCTATGTTTAAAAAAAATCGGTCAACCGTTTAGAAGTTATGACCTTTTTTCTAGCGGCATTCTGTGGAATCTGTGTGTCTCTGCCACTGTAGCTCCCAAACGGGTCGTCCGATTTTAATTTAGTCTCTTTCAAATATAAATTGATTTAACATCTTCTAATTTTTATTTGAAAAAAAAAATTGGTACAACCATTCTGAAGTTATCATACATTTTTTTCGGCGGCTTTAGATTTTTTATTTAATACTATTACAATATTGCAGTAAAATATGTACATAGCTACATAAATTTCGTTTGTGTTTTTATGACAATATATTTCAGTACATTAATTTTATTTAATAGTTCTCTTATTGACACTGAAGTACAATATACGGGTATTAACTTTTTTTTATTATTGTCACGCAGTATTGTATATGCCATTAAGTTTTATCAAATTTTATCACAATTAAAAAGAAAAAAGCTGTGATTTACTGCAACAACTAAGTTTTTCTTAGTTTAAAAAGAGATAATAAAACAAAATCTTTTAAGTAAAATGGTCTCATTTTGTATAATTATATATACGAAAAAGCTATAAAATAATTTAGACACATACGAGCACTATTTTGTGGATTTAAATTATATAATTCTTTAGGGGGCTTAGAAACAGATTTTTCTTAACTAGTCGTTCTAGTTATTTAATTATACAGACAATATCTTGGTATTTGCGTGACCCACGATATTGCTTTAGACTATTAAAAGATGTTTGTACAGCTCTATTTAATGTTATAAACAAAGCACTTTTTAACTTTGATGATAACAATAGTCTTACAAAGTTATTGTCTGACAGTTTTTAGAAAAAGCGTTTTTAATAAAATTTATTGCTAGAAATTTAACAAATAGTTTCAGTACTTTAAATTTTATATATGTATTTATGTGCGCTTTCAAGATCGTAAATGCCCAGTCAAAAATTTTTGTCGACATTTTTGACGTCAGAAAAATCTGAGGCTTTACCATACGATCAACTGAGTTGTCCACAAATTCCCTCAGACATTTGTCAGAATAGACGCCAGTTTTCTGGTACGATGTTTCTGCACATTTTTTTAAATGTCCTTCGATTAAAATCAGACTAGTCTGTACATTATCTGAAGGCAATTTAATTTTCAGACTATTATGTTAAATATCTTAATAGAATAGACTGCACATTGTCTGATCTACTTCTTACGAGCAGTTATTGGTCCATATTGTCTGCTTTGAGCTTTTGTAAAAGTTCTCAATTACCTCTTGGGCTTCGTACATAAATGCTTGAGTTTTTAAACCTAGAACATATAAGTATGTAAAAGTTTTCTCATAAGCTGCAGAAAATGTATGGCCGAAAAAGAGTCGTGCACATTTTGATTCTATGTGCGAATTTTATACCATATTTCTGATAAATTTTTCAATTTTGTTTGCCTGTGGTTATCTCATGAAATCTTGATTCTAAAAAAGGGCAGTGCCACGCCCAACCAATATAAATATTTATTCAACATCAACCCCCCGTGCAGTCAAAATTTTCTTTGTCTACAGGCTTCACATTTATCTCTAAATAAAAATATAAATTAATTGAAAAATAAAATAAAACCGAACTTAAGTACCCTGCTTAGACATGAATCTTAATTGTGCAATTAGTAAATTTATACAATTAAGGCCTTAATTGAGCACAATTTACCATACAAGAGCTCTATTAATAAATTGAAAAATTAGTAATTAATTGTTTCATAAATTCAGTAGCCTCTACTGAACAGATTTCATAAGTCTTCATAAGTTTGCCACCTCTACTGAAGAGACTTATGTACAACGCAAGGTGTATCTAAAAGGTGAACTTAATAGAACACCTGACTATCTCTATTCGTTACTCGCTTACACGGCAAACTTAAATAACATTTTAAGTAAATAAATAAATATATGTAAAACTTGCAAAAATACCTAAAAACAAATATAAGAATCGGTTAAGTAGAAGTAGTTTAAGTTCATATTTACTTTTCATGGGCGTGGCACTGCCCACTTTTTTAAACGTAGTGTTGTATTGTAACGATAACTAAATGTGTATGAAAAGTTTCATAAAAATCGTTTTAGTAGAAGTTTTTGAAAAATAATATTTACCTGCAAGGGCGTGGCACAGCCCACTCTATTTATCCTGATGTAGTATTTAAACAGAAGCTTTATGTGTGTGTAAAGTTTTATAAGAATCGTCTGAGTAGAAGTAGTTGAAAGGGAATGTGTAAGGGAAGGTGTAAAGGAATGGGATGAATCTGGAAGCACACCCTTTTAAATAAAGAAAAAAATCTGAAATCGCTTCACAATGGCTTCACAAATCGCTTCACAAATAAAAAAAATAAAAACATGACGAATTGTAATTTATTCGTACTAAAATTTTTACGTAATTTTTCCACTAAAGTAAAAAAAATTTACTCTACTCTAGAATGAAAGCATTTTGTACTTTTTTTTCTTTATGTTATTATGATTGAAAAAGACAGAAAAATAAAATTATACGATAAAAAAAAGTTCATTTCCGATATCTGTATTTGAGCTAGAGCTATGTACAGTGAAACCTCTCATAACGGGACACTCCCCGTCGCAGCACTTTTATCCGATTATTAGAGGTGTCCGCTTATGAGAGAGCTACACATTTATTATTTTAAATATTTTATTTAATAGTGCTACAATTTACTAAAGCAGTGGAGAACTATTGTGAGTCTATTGTGGTTGAAAAAAAATTTGCTTTGCAAGCCAGCCAATGTATATTTTATCTATTTCAGAGCCACCCACTCTAACAAACATCGTCTTTTAATGAAAATTTAGTGTGCGGTTATTAGAGTGTCCGGTTATGGGAATATATCTTGTATGGCGTAAGTGATAAAAATCTCGGATCTAAAAAGTTTGTCCGCTTATGGGAGGTATCCCGTTATGGGAGGTAATGCCAACACAAAATGTATAAAATGTGCCTGAAAAAAGCTATGCCATTTTTCATTGCTGATATGCAATGCTTCGTGCCATTAATGCCATTTTACGTTGTATTAATGTACGGGGTTAATGTAATGGTTTCATTCCCATTACGAATCGTTTTCGTTGCAGTGCACATTTGTGTTCTTCAACGTATACTTCCTCCTTAAGCGCCATCTAGTGTCCAAGGTTTGTGTGATTGAAATAACTTAAATATTGCTTGAAAGGCTATAAAATTACGCGTCTTTGGAAATTTTTAAAGGTTTTCACCAATTGTGCTCCTTTCGGAAGATCTTTTGTACCACAAATAATAAAATAATCAATAGTTTTATAATTTCATTCAATAGTCCATTCGTTTACAAAAATGCTATACGAAACAAAAGTCTTTCATAATTGTCTTACTTCAAAAAGTTAACTGAATTGATACATTCAATGCAACTTTATTACTTAAAATGTTATTTTTATAAATTTGAACTCTTTAAAATAAGTCAAAAAAATTATTGGTAACTTTTTCTGTCACCATAAAATTGTTGTTAAAGAAAAAATTAAAAAAAAACTGCTTACTTACATTAAGATAAAAAGTAATAATGAATTTTTCAGACAAGATTTGTAGGTTTTTACATAATGAAAGTGAAATCTTTTCTATTATTCTTAATATTTAAATGTATAGACGTATATATGAATACCTGCATGTAGAAAGGCCCTAACTACTTTTTTAAATCGAGTTTTTTGCGTATTTAGATAGGTGAGCATTTAATCTATCGAAATATGTAAAAAATTCGATTTAAAAAAAATTATTTAGGGTTTTTCTATATTAAGGTAGCGATATGTTTATTGTTATTTGCCATTTTCTTTCTCCCCTTTCCTTAAACGAAAACGAAAAAGTTGAGAAAACTTTTGTTTAACAAAGAAAAACACACCTTAACACGTCTCGGCTTGCAGTGATTTCTTCCAAGAAAAAGACGATTTATGTTGAAATGCAAATGAGCTCTTTTTTTTTCTTTTGCTGTAAAAAGATATCAAAGTTAAAAGCAAAAGTTTTTTTTACAAAGTTGGAAAATATGCAAAAATGTTCACAAACATGAATAAAACAAAATAGTTACAATTTATTAAATGTTTTCCTTTATAAAAATTTTGTATTTGTAAAAAAATAAATAAATAAAACAATTTTCAGTACGAAATGCTGTTCAGGCAAAATATTTCTCATACGTATTTACATTAAGAAGAAACAATAAACAGTTTTCTGAACTAATAAGCGAAATGTAGGACCCTATTATGATCCACAATTAAACTGATAGTTCAGTCGTAGTTGTCAAATGCTTATTATGGATTACAACTTTCATCAAAGTGCGACAACGGTTTTTTAGCAGTTGTGTTTTGGTTTTTATTTCGACTATTGTGTTACTTTTGCTATTTTAAAATGGTGATTTTAGGCGCCAATTTATCTCATTTATCAACCAATATTCTTGCCATATCCATAAAATATAAAATATGAAGAAAAAATAGTAAGGCCAAAACTAAATATATTTAATATATTTGTAAGGACTCTATGGTTAAAAAAAACAGAAAGTATAGATAAGAACCTCTTTTTCGAAAATTTTTTCGAAGACAACTAAAATTAGTTGTGCATCATAATCCAAACAAATGGTTGAGCTGGGTCGCAACATTGACAACTTAACCTAGTTGAGTTGTGAATCATAATAGGGGTCGTAAATAATACAATCCCCTTACATGTAATCATAAGATGATTTTGTAACTAAAAAAATTACTTTATATATTTTATTAATATAGTTACGCGGTGTAGAAGATTTTTGTAGCCGTTGTTCTTAGAGCAGTCTGGCATTCTTTTTTTATTACATGACTGATTCACATTCTAAGCGTATTTTTTTTTTGTTTACCACTTCTTACCAATGTTTACCAATTTTTACCAACTGAATGGAATATGAGAAACTAGGATTCATAATATAGTTTTCGCCTCATTCAATGGATCCTGAAATAAAATTACATTTTCGGTATTTAACATTTTTGTGTATTGAGCGTTACATTGCTCTCGCGGTTGTTTCGGGAATGATTTTTGTCAAAAAAATACACCGCAAAATATTAGTATAGGTTTTCAAAGCACTATACATCTACTTTATAAAAACAAAAACTTTAGTAATCACAGAACGAAATTAAAAGTTATGACAACTTTTCCAATTTTGACCTGGGTTCACATGGAAAAATAAAAAATGTTTCTTTTAAAATAATTCTTCGCAAACATTTATACATGACCAAAAAGGTGGCTAATTCTTTTTTCAAAAAAGACTAATTTTAATAAAATCGACTAACAAATGTCCAAAGTAATGTCAATTTCAAATAATTTTTCGTAGCAAAATACGAAAATAAAACAAGAAAAGAAAACGTGAAATTTTTAAACAGGTAATGTTCTTTAAATCACTTCTACCCTTTAGCTGCTGTTAACTTTTTTTTAACGTCTTAAAATTTATAGATAAATGATATTTAAAATTTTTTTTTACGTAACGCTCAATACATTTTTATTCAATTCAATTCAAATTTTTTTCAGAACACATACTTTATTTTGAATTCAATAATCTTCGATGTATTTTAACTTAACCTCCTAGGTATTCACTAACAAAATTCCAATCATACTAAAAAATATAAATAACAGTCAATACAATTTTTTGCATACGAACGATCATTGATTGATGAAACGTTTTTCAATATACGCTGTTATTTTAGTGTATGTTGTTTTTGCAATTTTAATAAAAAAACTAAGCGTACTAAAACAACGTAACGCTCAATACACAAGACTACTGACAACACCTATTTAAAAAAATTATAAATTCTAATATTTTTCCAAAATTTGATGTGTAAAATAATAGAAGCAAATGCAAATATTCTCAACCCGTTATAAATTTAATTTCGTTTTTGGAAAAATTCAGAGTTTCTTAATATGAAAGATCAACAGCATGGGTTACGGACACGCCATTTTGTATAAAAACGTATGTACCTTTATTTATAATCTATTAAATCATGCTAAAGCAGTTTTCATTTTAAAGTGTATGCGTTTATTTTATGAAATATTTTACTATACTTTCAAAGGACACGAAAAAAGCATTTTAAATGAGAATTAGCCACATATTTGTAATAAAAAAATTTTCGTGCCGAAAAAACGAGAAGAATTTTCTTAAAATATATGACAACACTGGTGCCACTATACAAGAAAATCTTCTATGGAAAGTATTTAAATCAAAGAAATATTAAAACAATATTTAGCATAACTGTAGGAGGGCCAAATAAATACACTGTGCTGCAACTTTCCTTACTTTTTTGTTCAGAGCAAATTATTTTTTATTTGTTATTTGTCCCTTATTTTATTTTTTCCTTAATAGTTGGCCTTAACTAATTTTGAGCCAGATCGATTCTTATAAAAATTTTAAAGTACCGATATCTCAAATGGTCACACTAATTTAAAATACCGATTAATTGTATTGGACTTCTTGAAACCAAAACATGTAAGATTTACTATATGAACCTTTGCTCTGATATGGATTTTGTACAGTGATATTTAAATTTTGTGTTAATATATTTTAAGGACTTGAATGTTACATTCATAATGTTTTAAATTTTTATGAATAAATGTGGAAGCTGAAAAAGCAAAACCAAAAAAAAGGCTGCAGCTATAAGGGTAGACTCTTAATGTAATTGCCAACATTTTTAAACTTGCTGCATCTTTGCCATCAAAATTGATGTAGTGCCACTACTTTGGGGTTTAAATAAAAACTTTTAACATGTGGTAAATCTATGTTGTAGTTTCATGTAACTTTTTATGGTTTCACAACGCTTTTATTTAAGTTATTTATCATACAGGTATTTTTACTTTTTGCCGGCTTTTCACAACACCGACAAATGTCCATTGGCTGACGTACAATGTAAAGTAAAATGCTTCCTTATGAAAAGGCACCCAAACAGTTAGTTGAACTTTGCTTTAAGTTTTCTTGTTTTTATTTTAAGCAAAAATATTTGCCAATTTTTTGGTAATAAAATAAGTAATTTTTTATTATATATTTCCACCTCTAATAAAACATAAAAGTTAAAATAAACTGTGGTTATATTTTAAGGGCATGAGAAGGGGAGATAAAAAGCCACACTTTATTTATATCCTGTAACAAATAATATTTTTTAAACTTTTATAATATTGCAGTTTGGCTAGAAACATTTTGGATGAATAAATGTGTGCGTGTGTTTTTTTTTAATAATGTTGATTGTTAGTATTTCCCGTTCGGTCTTTGTTGCGATGCATACTGCGCCGAACATTGCCTAAGATGGTTGAAATCGATCTTTTTAGGTATTCAATAAAATATACTTCAATTAGATCACAATAAATATATTATTTTTGTTTTAAATCAAATTTGTTTGCTGATGGTTAAACATTGTATATATGCATTTCATTGGTGCTTTACCAAGTCGTCTGTAGACTTCAAGCACTCTTTTGAACAGTTACAAGCCCCTTATCATATCTGCAGACCTGCAAAAACCATTTAAGAATTTAAAAATAATATGTGATTTCAAAAATATAAATAGTAAGCTTTGGAACTTATACAAGCTCCAGGAAATAATTTGTATTCGATATTTGCTGGGTTTTGTTTCATTCAAGCCCTTTTGAAAAATCACTTCTATAATATTAGCTAATAATATATTAATTCAAAAAGTTTTTTTTTCCTTATTTCTTTGTTCTAAAAATTTTTCCAATAAGAATTAAATTACCAAAATCTTATTGCTGGAAATATTATTTATAAGAATTTGTTTTCACCAAAAGTTTTAATTAAGGTTTCTCTAGTAAAATTCAAAGAGTCTCCTTAAAGAGCTTAAGTATGTTTATTTCAAAAAATAAGCATAAACGTGATAATGACTAGGAATTTTATGAATACAATTTTGAAAATAATGGTAATCGTATATATAAGCTCGTAAAAATATGATTGTACTTAGAGGAATATAATATGTATACAGAGATGTATGTATGCATGTACTCGTACATAAAACACATTTTCAATTATCTAATTACGTTGCTAAAAAGGAAATATTTTTTCTTATAATATTATTTTTTTATTAAATTGTGAAAATGAAAGCATGCTCTCTAGCAATACAGTCAATCAGTCAGTCTATCCTCAACCTAATATGGTACAATTCTTTAAAAAGAAATATCTTTCCTTTCTCTTCCCTCTCCTCTTCACAGCATGTTGTATGTTAAATAGGATTTTGCTATTTTAATGTTTTTGTTTGAAAAAGCAGAAAAAAAGTTTGGCATAGAAAATGAAATGAAAAATAATATCTTGTTATAAAGCTATTCAAGAAAGATTAGTCCTCCTCGAGAGGCAGTTGGAAATAGAAAGGGATGTAAAAGTTACTTAACCCAACAATCAATAGAAGAAACATGTGAAGCATAATTACATGCTGTTATAAAATACTCGTGAAAAACGACTTAGTGCAGCTTGTAGGTCCAGTTGAAGAGATCATTTTTCCACTTTAAAAAAGTTCAATATACCCTCAAAATCGGAAGTTATTGTAAAAAAAATGGACAAACAAAATTTTTTCTGAGTTGTTGCTGCAACGATTTTTAATTTTTAAACGGTGTCGAATAGAGGATAACTTATGCTTTCTGAATATATTTCAATGATTTTATTTTGGGTTATATTTCATGGAAATAGTATCAAAAGAAAAATCAAAGTTTTTATATTTTATAACGATTACAATAAGCCCTAGAACAAAATTATCGAATTTTAATCTGGCTGAAATGCTTCATTGAATTTTGGCTGTAACAGCTAAAGTTAAGATCTAATAATCTATTTAATTTAATAAATTACACTATTCAGCCATGTCAGAAAACACATTTGCGATCGAAAGTGCTTTTCGATCCGTAAATTGCTTTTTCCGCAAACGAACAACGAAAATCGTCATTGGAATTGTAGCAATTTCGATTTAAAATTGGAATACACCAGACCTTTTCTACTAGATCATAGTCGCTCATACTGGCACCAAAGTTCCGAACATTATTCGGCTCGTATATGTATACAGCCGAATAAAAACCAATATACTCACTAAAGCAGTTGTGGCCATTCTCTCAATTTCCTATACTCGCGACTATAGGCTGTTTTTTAACCATCAACATACATACACTGTGGATGAGACACACACAGCCTATTTATTTAGCAGCGAAACACATACACAAACAAAGAATAAGATAGTGTTTGTGTGGCCACCACTACACTAAAGAGTAAAATATAAACAACAATCCAATTGTATGAAAGCTTGTTGTCTTTTACATTGCTATTTTCTTTTTAATAGGCACACAGTGGAGTACTACTAACTCACACTCAGAAGCACTAATGCTAAATTAACAACTAATTTCTCTCGATGTCCAGCACTGTACTAGATTCATTTGAACTGAATAGTAAAATAAGTGCATACTTTTAGGAGCCTCAAATATGTAAATTCTTGGTCGTAAGCTTTGTACGATGATAAACAACAAAAATTTAAAAATGGCGCATTAAAGTATCAAATCGTTGACGGAATCTAACAAATGAAAAAGAAAAACGTTCGGAATGTATGCACGACATTACAGCCATCCGGACTAAACCCAAAACTTTAAATTCTGTATGTAGGTCTCGTTTTAGACTATGAAAGTTTTCTTTCAGAAAATTTCTTTAATTCTCTTTTAAACTTTTATTTATGTCTAGACATTGAAATTTTTTCAATGAAATTAAAAAAAATATGTAAAATTAAGCTGCACCCAACATCAGCTTGGCCATTACGAATTACAAAACAAAAGGGAATTTCAAAGAACATGGAAGCGTGTAACCCTTCCCAATCTTCTCTCCCCTCTCACCCTAATACTCAGACTTTCTGAAAGAAAACTTTCATAGTGTGAACCGTGACTAGCTTCGCTGAGGAAAGGTTTTCTGTCTAGTCAAAATCTTTACTCAGCAGTGAAAGCACTATTCGGCATTCCCAGACTAGAAAACCCCTAAGCCCGGGCAAAGGTCGGATATACAAACAATATTTACTATGCAATACTATTTTCATGTATTTTATTTTCTTTTTTTGGTGGACATTATTTACTTTTCAGTGGGCATTATTTCCAAATGACGTTATTGTATGCCACCCTTTTAGCACTCTACATCTTGAAAGAAATTTACATATGTATATAAGTAACAACAAAGAACAAACACACAGTTGGACAGACATTCAATTCCTTTTAAGTGAAGCAATGCTAAACATTGCCATTATTATTTTCCTACTTAAAAAATTTTCTGTTTGAAAGTCTACATTATTGTACGAATACGTTAGTTAAAATTTTCTTCCTTTATTTTTTTAATTTGTAATAGAAATTTATGAAAGTTTTTAAGAAAAATGTTAAATACAGCTAATTAAGTTAATGAATTTATGCACTAAAAACAATCTCCTTTCGAACAAAGAGGTTGAGCAAATATTTTATCAACGTAAAAAAAAGAAACTAAAACAGCATTTATATTTGTCTGCAAACAGTTAGGAGGAGAATTGTTTACACGTTTTCTTAAAACTTTTTGTTGCTTTTATTTTTTATTTTTTCCTCAAATATGTTTTAAGAAGATTTTTTATTCATGGCTGTCATAACTTGAGACTCATTTTCATAATGTTATAATATTGTGTATTTTATTATAGAGCAGCGTAATTTTGTATATACCTAAAAAAGCAAAAATAAATTATGTTCGCTAAGTGAATTTTAAATAGGTTCATTTTTGTTCAGAACTCTAGTTAAATGATGATATTAAAAAATTTCCATAAAATAAAAGACAACGATTTTTGAAAGATGTTAAAGTTATTTATTTTGGCAAAAGGCTTCAAAGTAGGGATGTAACGAATACCGATACCGATACCGATATATCGGCGATACTTCAGATTTTCCGATACATCGGTATCGGCGATATTTCACTGTCGATACGACGATACTTTTAAAAATTTTTCAGTTTTTTTTTAACAAATTATTTATTTTTTTGTTAATTTTATAAGAACTAAATTCATTTCGTTATTTTTTAAATCTTATTAATATCAATTTTAAAAATTAATAATATATTACGCTGTTATTTTGCAAAAACAATAATTTATTTATTGTTAATTTTACCATGAACTCAAATTCAATTCATTGTTTTTTAAATCTTATTTCCAGCAAAAAAAGACATTATAAAGAAATCATGAAAATGTAGAATTCGCGATCCGAAAATATTGCGAATTTGGATAACTTCTAATTAGCTTCACATTTGCTTGTCATCGCAAGAAGTTCTCTTTTTCGATTACCAATCACCGAATTTGAAGTGCTGTTAGGACAAATTTCTTTTTCGGTGTTCTATAATAATTCCTCAAATAATTCTGGAAAAAAACCGACTTCAGTATAAAGAGTAATATACTTGATGGCCTTCCATATAAACAATTTTGAAAATCGGTATGCAAATGGAGAAATTGTGCTCTAATAAATATTTTGGGTGGAGGCGTGGAAGACTTGGCCCACAGATTTTCGTAGAAAAATTATGCGACCAAACTCTGGGCAAACGATTCCAAACAAAAAATAAATTTTGGAGTTCGGCCCATAAATGGAGGAGCTATGCGATAATCAATATTTCTGTGGGAAGGGGAAATCCGGCACAGATTTTGGAGCAAAATTATGGTACCAACCTGAAGGGAGGTTTGCAGCAAATTTCGCAACTGATTTTCGAAAAAAAACTTGGTAATCGGTTCCCAATGACAAAGATATGCATGGGGGAAGCAAGGTTCCCCCTCCCATTTTCGAAACGAATTATGGGGCCAAACTACTAGCGAACCCTTGCAAACAACACAAGAATTTTGAAAAGCTGTTCACAAATGACATAGTTACGGATTGGTGGGAAGGGGGTGGAGGGGGAGCAAACTTGCCTCTCCGATTTTCGACAAAAAAAAATTTGGGACCAATTTTTGTAAAACCCTTTCAAACAAAACAAGAATTTTTAAAATCGCTTCACAAATGACAGAGTTATGCGTTTACAAACATAAAAAAGTAAAAAAATAACATACACACGAATTGATAACCTTCTTCTTTTTGGAAGTCGGTTAAGATAGGATGAACAATTACCCATTTTCAGAACTTGTTTCTTTTTATTCGAACTTAAACACAAAACTGTGTTTTCATGTAAATTTAAGTGAATAAATATAAACTTTTAGAAGACTTTAAATAATTAAGGTAATGAGTTATTTAGAAGAATACTAGTTGATAAATGTCCTTTAAAAAATCGATTTTTTAAAAAGCATGGTGAGTATTTTTTAAAATTATAAAGGAATTACAAATTTGTACTTGCTTTTCTACTAATTATCTGCATATTTTTAATATAGATTCTTTGGAAGCAATGAAAATGTAGTTCCTTAAAAATTACTTCCAATTTTATATACTGTATTAATATCTATTTTAAATATTAATAATCTCTTACACTGTAATTTTGCATAATAAAAAATTGCCCTTCTTGAGTTTTGTTAATCTAAACTTGAACTCAATTTCAATATTCATATCGGTATCGGAATCGGTATCGGCGATATTTATTTTTAAGTATCGGAATCGGTATCGGATCGGCAAAACGGCGTATCGTTACATCCCTACTTCAAAGCATCTAATATTTTTAAGCATGGTATTAAAATTTTGAAGTTAACATTAATTTAAGAAGATAAAAAAATTAACTTGTTTTTGTGTAAATGCTATACATATAAAGGCGACTAAGGAGGTCCTTCACTTGTCATGGATGTTGGATATGCGATCGCGTATAAGACTGACTTTTTTTTATAACATTTCTCAACTTCATAGCTTTTATATATTTATTGATGATATAAATTTTACCAACCTTATAGGCTTCTGAACTATAAATCATCAGGACAAACAGTTTTTGAAACGGGCGCAGGAAGAGATTCTCTATTAAATGAAACTAGTGGCTGGTATCGGATGATGACTCTTAATATGTCCTATTAAAATTAATACAAGTGCACTTTACTACTCGAATTAATTATATTACCTTAATAACCTTTTTTTAGGCCCTTTATAATAATACTTTAAAATTTATATATCTTATATTGACGTCTTCCAGCTGAAAAATTTTATGAAAAATATTGTGTTCTATAAAATGTTGGACATAGTTCTACCTCTTTGCAAAATGTCCCACTGTGAAGCGTGAGAATACTCCTTATGAATTGCCAAACCAAACTTTTCTCATAGCAACCAAAAACTGTCAAATCGGTTGCCACGGGAAACAATGCTGCTAATTTAAACTTCTCCGCCTTGAAAGAAAAACAACTTAATTGTTGCTAAGACCTCTTTTAACTTTTTTTTTCCTCATCTTCCAAACAAACGTCTTCTTTGCTGAACACAAAACAAAAAAAAACTCCCTTCATTTATACTCTTCTGTTGAACTTTATAATTTTTGCTGTTGTTTCTGATTGTTTATTCTAGAAAAGTTTTTAATTTGCAAGCAGAGTGCCAGTTATACTCATACAACTGTTATTGCCACAAAGCTCCTGTTGCTACTGCAACGCTTATTTTCACTGTGTGAATGTGCTCTAAGTTTTTTTTTTAATAATTCTATTATAAACTTTTTAAATTATTAAGTATCTTTATTTTTGTTAGTGTTTACTCCGCAACAAAAATAAAAAATAAAATAAAAAAAGAAGAGTAAAAAGAAAAACAATAAAAAATCATAAGCAAAACTGAACCTGTAGCCAGCTCTCTGTATGCAGCTTCTTCATTGTTCATTGTTCTATGAACTTATTGTGCTCATCTTTATTCGATATTTTGTTTTATTAGTTTTAATAACGCTATAATAAGCTATAAAGATTTTTATGTTTATATGCTGCTATAATCATTTCTTAACCTATAAAAGCCTGTCTCATTGTGTTATTTTTTGCTTTTATATATTTTCTTATGTTCTGGCAACAGATTGTTCGGTTTTATGTTCCTTAAATTGTTCCTGAGTACAAAATAACGATTAAAATGTTGAAATAATAAAAAGTGATTACATGTAAGGTTTTATTTTTTAATAAATACTTTACAGCTTTTAATGCCTGAAAAATAAATTGTATATTAAAAAAAGTGCTTTGCTTTGATTAACAGTCTACCATGAAGTTGTTGTTGCTTCAGAAGGCTAATATGATGAGTTTTCGTAGTCTCAAACCAATTTGCGTAACTAGAACGGCATCAACACATTACTCTCATCGGATCAAAAGTTTCCTATTGCAACTACTGTGCACCAATACACGTATATATTTTTTAAGAACCTTGTTATTTTTAGTTTATTGTTCAGCGTTATCTGGATGTTGTGAAGAGTAACTACCTAAGAAGCCGAAAGTTTAAAATTTAGTGATACTTTGGAACAGTTTAACAAGATATCCTTAAATTTATATTTCAATATTTTTCATTGGATTAAAATGCGCAAATATTTTAAAAAATTTTACCCTCAAATTTGTTCCAGTTGAATCCATTTAACCAGCTTAAAGCTGTTAATGACTTTAGTCTATTTAATTTTTTCTTTTAGCTTAAACTTTAATGCAAAATGTGCAGATAAAATAAAGTAATTAAAGACTAAATAAGATTTTTTTAAAAGATCCCAAATACACAGCTTGTCTCCAGTACACTTTATTTTAATTTAACTGCATAATTTTTCACTTTTATATAATCTTATTTTTGTATAACTATTGTTTGCTTTTATTAAAATCGTTCAAAAAAATAGAAAAGAGACCAGTGAGTTGTGTCCTTGTACTGTCCTCATTATGCAATTTATTGTCTGCTTTTGTTTTATTATGGCATTTCATTGTTTTGCAAAGGGGTGGTTGTGGGAAAATATTGCGCTTATATAAAAGAAAGTATGAATAACAGGATGAGCTAGTTACACGTGCATATTTTGCTCTTGTAGTCATAAGCAAAATTCTTCAGAATATAATATAGTCGCAATTCTTAGCGTTTCAGTTTCATCAAAAACCCTTTTAAAAGATGAAGTTGTAGTGATAAAAAAATGTAAGTTAAATATAAGTTAAAATTATAGTCCAGATAACAACCAGTTTCTTTCTGATGAATGATTTTTAAGTTGCTTAACTGTAGCAGATTTATAAGGAAAGCTATGGTGAGTTATATCTCTGCACTAAAATAAATTGTGCTATTTCCTGATGATTCAAGGGAGTCACGTTTTTGATAAGGTTTTTTTTTAGAAAAGGTGCTGGAATACTGGCATTTTTAAATTAAAGTTCATTTCATATATCCAAATAACATTCTTCTACTTATGAGGGAGCGTCTATGGTCATGAGTGAATAGTTCCATCATCCTTTTATCTCAAGTCGCAACGAAGATGGATGGCATGTCCACATCCTAAAACTTTTTTGTACATCTCATTTAACTACATACTCTTTTAAGCATTTGTAATGCTCCTGGAGGGATAAAATTACTTTTTTTTAAAGCTCAAACTACCCTGAAGTGATAATAATTTGTATTTTTGCTTAAGTTTTATTTTCTATATGATGTTTTCCATTAAAACTTTTTTAGTTTTATTTGTTCGTGTCTTAATTTCTTTAGAATGAGTAGGGAATTTCGTTAATTTTTTATATATTATTTTCAGTTTTATCCTTTTTATGCTAGTTTTTATTTCAACTCTTCGTTTTTTGTATTTTTTATAATTATTTGCAGTTTTTTTCGCAAGTATTTTTTATTGAAAAAAAAATGAATTTTGTTCTGTTATTTTGTGTTCACAACAAACGAACCATTAATTTACGCCATGATTTCAAATTAAGTATAATGACATTCATCTCTTTATTTATCTCTGCTCCTTTTCGTAGAATGTCTAAGCATTTATTAATGTTGAAGATAAATTTGTTATAAAATTTTTTGGAATGAAATTACTAAAATATATAAAGGGTTTTTTTTGCGAAACAATTTTGAGCCAGTTATAAAACACTGAAAGCATTTTTTTAAATTAGAAAGTAGTGGTAGACTGATGCAAAAATGTCAAAAAAGATGCAAGAGAAAGAATAAAACAATGAGAGTATATGAATAGCATTCATTGCTCGACAATATTGTGAGCTACACCAGTTGTGGCAGCAAGTCATTGTTGCAAATTCAAACATGTTACGTACTATTTATCCAAAAAGAACGCGAATTTAATGTTAGTTTCTTTTTATTCAACTACGTTTTACATTAACCAATTCTGTCAGATTTACAAAAAGTCATCTAGCATACCACAATCTGCTATAAACATATATTTATTAGAGCTATTAAAACTATACTCTTTCTAGCGCGCTTTGATAGCAACCCAAAAATGCAAAAACATAACAAGACGTCACTTTTACCGTATCATTTTTATCTGCAAATATTGCAGCATACCTTAGGGATGGTACTTGATTTGTTTTATACATATGAGAAACAATGTGACCAGACTAAAAAAATAATAAAGTAAAATTATGTTTTAAATAGAGCTAAATTTCGAAGATCAACTTTTTAGCTGCCATCAGGTTTGTCAGATGTTTTTCGACCTATTTCGCCAAATTGATTTTAAAAATCGCCAAAAGTCGCCAAAACTTTGTTTTTATATAACATTTTTTTAAATATAAATTTTTATAAATTAATCGTTTAGAAATTTAACAAAAAATCGCCAAAAGTAGAAATAAAATCGCCAAAAATTATTTCTTCTAAATTGTTCTCATCCAAATTCAAAACGCATTAATGACTATAATGAATACAAAAAAAATCATCAAAATCAAATTTTTTTAATTTCTTGCAGACGAGTTTTGGTAGGATTTATTGTTAAAACTACTCCTTCAGCAAAAAAATGTTCCTCAATTACAAAAATTTTTAAGTTCAATTTTGTTAAAAATAAATAACCATTAAAATCGACAACAAATTTATCTATCGCCATGTCGCCAAATCAAAATTTTAGACGCCAAAGAAGTTGATAAATCGCCACGTTTGGCAAGAAATCGCCATATCTGACAGCCCTTGCTGACATACTGAAATAAGAGCGGCAAGCGTCGCGTTAGCAGCAGGATACGTAATTACAAAACATTTAGAATATTTTTTTTTGTAGAAAGTATTGTAAATACGTGCCCTGTGGCTAACGCGAGTCTTCCCGCTCTAATTTAGGTATGGCAGTCGCTGATTTCTAATTATATATTTTCATTTATTCATACACGTCAATACTGCATATTATTGCTTTTGCGAAAAGTAGTTTTCAAAAGCTGTTCAATTAATTTGTTATTTATGTTCAATAAATAATTCGCTAAATAACTTCATATTGTAGCAGCTATATTTTCTAAATGTTTGAAACTTTAACATTATTTAAATTTCTTCATAATCTATTTAAAAATTTTTGTTAGTTTTTTCAACTTTTCTTTTAATTCTACTCTTTTATAATTTCGTAACTTAATTTGTTTGTTCTTTCTTTGCTCTTGGGTGCAAATTTGCAAGTTGAAAAGAAAAATATACACAAATTTGCATTTTGACGAGATAAATGTTTAGTGATATTTAAATGTCAAGCTGCCTGATGGATAAATGCATTGAAGAAAGCAAAAAATAGAATGCCTGAATAAATAATATTAATATTCTAGCATTATAAATAAAAAAGAAAAGTAAAAAAACAATGCATATAAGTAGATATAATGATGAACAGAAATGAAGTAGAATAGAGAAAAATCCATTTTAAAATTTTATATTTAGGAAATATGTCTTATATGTGATGCTATTAGATGATTGCCAAATTAATTTTGTTTTTATTGTTCAGAGGCCTTAAAAATTAATATTATTTATAAAATATATCATAAGCAGAAATAAGATTGAGGGTGCTGTTAGCTAAATGGTTAGCGCTTTTGACTATGATTTAAAAAAAATTTTTTAATTTTCCTAAGCGCTTTTATCCATAAGTCCACATAATTCATTTAAAACTATTAAATTTTAAATAATATCCTTTGTAAGGAAAACTTTTAAATTTTTAGTAGAAACTTAAATTTATAAAGTTTTTTCTTGAAGAACAACACAGTATGAAGTGTAGATACTCGCATTATAAGTAATCACTGAAAAATAAAAAAAAACTTGATTTTATAGTTGAATTGTTCACCATGTCGCTTGAGCAATAAGTCATGTCATTAATATCACTCATACGCATACCACACCACAATATTTCTCACTTTTGTCAACATTTTAAATATTTCCCATTTTCTTTCTTATAAATTTATCTATTTTTCATTCTTTCTTCTATCCTTGATATATTTGCAGGTTAATGTTAGCAACACTTGGACAATGCCACAAGAGGGTCTTAATGTTTTTTATCGTTTCTTTCGTGATCGAATATCATGGTTTGAAGCCGATGCTGTTTGTCAATTCCATCATGCCAATCTGGTGACAGGTAAAATATGTTCATACACTAAATTTTCAACATGAGTACAAACAACACTATAGACAACAGACAACGAGAAAATTCTCGAAAAAGCCAGCATTTCATTTTTTATGCCAGAAAATTATACAAGAATGAAAATTGTCCACCTTTAGGCGATTTTATTTTTAGTTGATTTTGCTGTTTTTTATATCTAAACAAATGTATGAAACACTGTTGGGAAATGTTATATAAGGAAACACCACAAAAATAATCAAGCAAAAAAATAAATTTACTTGGCATGCTGCTGTTGAGGCCGTCTGATAGTTAAATGATGGACAAACAGAAGAGCAGCAAACAGACCGTAAACGACATGTAGCAAGTAGATGAAATATTAATACAGCATGAATGCGGAAAGGCTCGTAGTTTTTTTATTTCCTCAGCTAAAGCAAAAATTGTCAATTGCATTAAGCGGCCGGCAGGTATAAACTCAAAAAAGGCGTTTTTAAACAACTATTATGAAAAAAATTTTGAATTACATTTCCTTGTTTCATTCTGCCCCCATGTTATGAAAAACCAAAATTTATTTATAAATCCAATCAAAACTGAAAGCAATGAAGGAATTTGAAGCCTTTTGAAATATTAAGATGTTCCAGTGTGGCGGCAAAAGCAAATAGAACATTTTAGCAATTATTAATTTTAATATTGGCACTGTAATTTTAAATTTGATTTTTAATATAATTTTTGAACCAGAAGAAGTATATGTAATTATAAAGCAATGAATGGTGTTTTCTTTTCTACCCAGAAAGAAAAATCTTCTTGAAAAAGAAAGGAAAAACTAATAATACAGTAAGAAACATGCATTCTCTGATAGACTTTTCTGTAAATATATTTATTCTTTACTCTTTCATTTTTGGAATAAAAAGTATTTGGTATTCGTGTTCAGTGATTTCAGTAAAAAATTCAAAATATGTGAGTGAAAAAAATTGCATACCGTTTATGTAATTTTTCATCACTATAATGAAATTTTTCATACCATTTGTGACATATATCGTTGTGATTATATAAGGGGATCAATGTACAGGAATCATTCTCATTATAAAGCGTTTAACTTTCAGTGTGCTGAATTTGTACCTTTCAAGTTTTGAGCTTTGAAGCGGTTGAGGTAGTCTAAAAACTTTGGCTTAAAAATATGGGATGAATTGAGAAGCCTGATTTCAAGAACAAAAATGTTAGAAAAATAAAATATATAAAAAAAATTATCGAAAATTGAAACATGCAAGCCAGGAAAAGAAAACTAAAACTTAAATAGTAAGAAGTATCCTCTACACTGCAAGAAATTTTTTCAGAATTTTTGTGATTTTCGACATTAATACAATGAAAAATGCTTCGTTAGATTAATGAAACACGTTTCGAATGTTTTCAAATGTTTTCAAATGGCCACAAGTAAATAATTTCATTGATTCAATGTAATAGTTTTGCAAAGCTAATGAATATATTTCATTATTAATTGGATTGACATATTTCAAATTTAAAGAAATCCTTTCTAGTTGCAAATTTCCCCAACGTTTCGTAGATTTTTTGTTTTTTTTTTCAATTAGACGTCTAGTTAAATAATAAATAACAGTAATAAAATCATATTTCGTTGTCTTAGTGAAACTATTTATTTATTTTATTTATTTAATGAAATTATTTCATTGTTTTAATGAAATTATTTCACTACTAAGCAAACTTTTTATCATAAACCGTTCTTTTTTAGGGTTTTATACACCAAGATTGTAAAGGAGCCCTATTGTTTTCGCTACGCTGTCCGTCTGTCCATCTGCCCGTCCGTCTGTCTGTTTGTCTGACTGTCTGCTTATCTGTCTGTCACAGACTGTTTTCTGGGGAAGCGTAAGAGCTCTGGACCTGAATTTTCACAGAATATGTAAATCTTGGGCCGCTACAAAAACAAACATAAGTTAGTTAAAAATTAAAGGGTATTCTAAAGCGAGCAACGAAAAATTTTGAAATACTAATGCAATATACAGACACTTTAAATTTTTAAAGTTAGTGTTAATTGGTGTATTCTGCAGAAATAGAATAGACCAATTAATACCGATATTTAAAAAATAAAAATTAAAGGGTGTTCTATCAGTTAATGTAATTTTGACTATATAATTTAGAAAATTTGCTGTATCGTGGAAACCGTAAGAGGTAAAATCTTAAAATTTAAAAAACGCTAAAACTAGAAAATTCCAAAATTAAAAAAATGTCAAAACGAAAAATGGTCAAAATGAGAAAAGCGCCTAAAGCAAATAAAGCACCAAAATGAAAAACAAGTCACTAAAACGCAAAATATCACCAAAACTATAAAGATCGCTAAAAAACTAAACAAACGCAAAAAAACGAAAAAAGGCGTCAAAACGAGAAAAAACACTAAAACCCATAAAAGTGCCAAAACTAAAAATATCGTCAAAAACGAAAAAAAAAATGGCAAAATGGCAAAAAAAAAATCACTAAAACGAAAAAAAGCGCCAGAACAAAAATAAACGCCAAAACTAAAAAAAGATCGCTATAAGCCGAAAATTCCGCCAAAAACGAAAAAAATGTGTCAAAACCAAAAAAAAAATCGCTAAAACTAAAAAATTCACCAAAAACCCAAAAAAGCGATAAAACTGACAAAGCTGACAAAAAGCGCCAAAACTAAAATAAATCGCTAAAGCTAAATATATCGTGAAAAATCGAAAAAATGTTTAAATAAAAAGATACGCCAAAACCAAAAAATTACCAAAACTAAAAAAATCATCAAAAAACAAAAAAAAAATGTAATGTACGAAAAATCGCAAAAAAACACCAAAATGGAAAAAAGCGTCAAAACCAAAAAATCGCTAAATCAAAAAAAAAATCAAAAAATCAAAAAAAATAAATAAAAGAACCGAAAAAGGAAAATGAAAAAACTGCCAAAATGAAATAAGTGCAAAAACGAAAAGGGGTATGTGTATTCGTACGGAACCCTGCGTATGCGAGGTAAAGTCACCTTTTACTTAATTTATTACTATTTTAATTTCTTGATAATGCTATGATTCAAATACCGGTGATAATGGACATCAGAAAAATTTGTCATATTGCTGACCGCTGACATTATCGAACTCTCACTCCCTATTTTCATCATTAGCTTTATTAGAAAAGCCTTATATAGTTTTTTTTACCTGCTTTTGGTTGACAACTGTTGAAGATTTTTTTATGAAAGATAATATATGCGTGATTATTTAATCGGCCTTTCATAAATGCAATGAAATTTTTCATCAAAACTATGCAACTCATTTCATTGAAATTATGACATTAAAAAAATCTAATTATTTTTTTTTTTAATTTTAAAGAGTATCGCAACATAAAATGCAAACAGCCCTATCTAACATTTTAAAAGTTTTACAGGAGAAGTATAAAACTTGTTAAAATGAAAAGTATATTGACAACTGGTGAAAAATCTAACAATACAAATAAAAAAAGGATAAAAAAATTTATATATGTGAAAAAAATCTAACGAAATTGCTTCATTATATTTATCAAGCGAAATTTTTCCAGTTTAAGACTGAAAAATAGTAAATAAAAGTCACTTCGATTATGTTCCGAAAAAAATTGCTGAAAGCCGTCTCATTTCCAGCTTAAGTCAAGCTATCAACCATTTTTGATCATGCTTGTGATAGTGTGCTGCTTAGACAGAGGACATAATGTAATGGCATTAATGCCTACGAACGAGGTGGCCAGTTATAACGTTAATGTCAGGCAATTACTCGATAGTAAAATGTTCTTTCTGTGCCAGAATTCTGGTAAAACCGCATTTCTGATATATTTATGACTTTAACTTGAGCTATGGATAAGTAAGTAATCATGTCTCTGTACCGTTCATCGTTGACCGTTCCGTTTCGATCATAATAATTTTTCAAAATATATGGATGAATGGTTCCCACGGACTGTAAAGCGCACTATACAATTCCGTTATCTCGATTTTATCCTATTTCGGCAGTTACTTGTGTATTGAATTCGTTTCAAATATTGCAGCTCGGTGTAATGACTTTAACAAGTTAAACAAAAATAAATATAAAAATAAATTTTAAACTTCAATATGAGTCTATTCGCGATGTGAATTTATTCCAGATCGGTCCAGTTGGCTGTCACTGAAAATAATGTTATTAATACAAAACTTTCCACTTCCAAAAAAAAAAACACCCGCTATATATAAGTGATTATCTCATACACGTGATGAAATAATAATATTCATTCAAGCATAGACAACCTGACGACATTAAATTCACACAAAAAAAACAAGCAAACAGCTTTGGTTAGAACAGCTACAGATACAAAATAAAACTTGCAAAAAATAAATAAATAAAAATGTTCTCTAACAGCAGCCAATACAATAAATAAAAAAAATTATATAATCACTAAGAAAAAGAAAAACCAAAAAAAAGGAATGAATACAAGAATAAAAAAAGAACTGAATGAATGACTGGCTGACTGAATGAATGAATGAATTATACAAAAGGGATTTTATGTGATTTTTAGTATATTGTTGCGACAAGGTGTCACAGTTGCACTCAGATGACACACTCAGTTACATGTACAAATAAAACACAATATATAATTGGTTTTCTTTTCTATTGATTTCTTTTTAACAGCTTTTGCTACAATTTCTATGTGTTTTCTAAGAATATGTAATTGTTCAAACGAAGATGTACAAGCTATTTTATACATCTGTCATGTCAGTCGTATTTTACTTTTTGTATTGTTGCTTAATGTAAAATTGACAATTTATGTCCTTTTAATATTTTATAATGATTTTTGCTTACTTAGAAGATAATTGACTTGAATAACTTGTCAGAAAGAAATAATGACTAAAAGTATTGTCACTTTAAAACAAAAGTCATTATTTTTATGGCGTTAATTTAAAATCATCTAATGCAGAGACTACTGCTATAGTTTAGTGAACGCACTTATAGAAAAACTAAAATTTAAAATCGTCGAAAATAGGGAAGGATAAACTAAATTTGATTTTCAATGATTCTAACTTAACGAACAGAAATACATCACTGGTTAACTTTGGCGAAATCAACCCTACAGCACAGTACTGCCAGCATTAAAATAGTTTTATAGCAACTCGAAATTCAAAATAAAAAATAGAACTATATATTATGATATGTCATGCTCAGATAACATGATTTGACATGGAATGGCATCATATGATACGACATGACATGAGAAGACATGACATAGCGGGACCTGACAAGATAGGACAGACATGACATGACATTATAGGACATTACATGGACATCTGAGGAGGTACTACTATACCTCTTCAGATATAGCCTTAACCATCGCCGACCACATCTCAGCCGCTTTAGGGTCAACCACCGGGATATATGCAGGGGTCTCCACTGGAGCAGCATTTTGTGTCGTTAAGACATAAGCAGCAGAAACAGAAACGGTAATAAACCATACTGTTGGACTGCCTGTCTCCAACCTCGTTCTGCAGTGATCATTTTCAACTCCGATCTTCATCGAGAAATAGTAGTCACCTTACGAGCAAGCAATCTATCTACTCCACCAGGAGATGTTGCTACTCAATCAGTTTAAAAGTGATCCTTTTCAACTCTATCGCGGCAGCTCCGCAATCATTAATCCCTGCGACATTATCAGCCATCTTTTTTCTTCTGCAGCTTACTCCTCTTACCAGAGGCCACTGAAAGTAGGATCAAAGCTATTGAACACCTCCAACTCTTCAGCCATGTCATTTTTAGCCGCACACTCCAGCTGACGTAAAAGCAGCACTAACGAGCATACCAGCGGAAGCAACTTTAGTAGGACCAGCAACAGCAACAAATCGTGGCCTTAGAATAAAAGGATTCCAACTAACATTTTGGTTAAATTGCCGTCTTCAGTTAAAAATGGTACCAGCTACGTTGTATCATAACTTTCGCGAAACCACATACAATTGGCCAATTCACAACCTGTTGTAAGTGTTGTAGATCGTAAAAATGTTGTTGGTAATTTTCACATAAACATGTTCCGAAACAAATGTTTATTTTGAAATTACCTACAACATTTTTACGATCTACAACACATACAACAGGTTGTGAATTGGCCTAATGTAAAATGAAAGTACTAGCTAAAATTGGTTCTACGTCAGAGATTTGGTTAATTTATTGACTTAAAAACCCAACCAATAATACCATCAGCAAAATTTACACCAACTGAATGCTCGGAAGCAGCAGAAGCAGCGCGTCTGAGATTAGGGGAGGATGCCTTAGAACACCACCCCCTCTTACTCCTATTACCCCCGTTAACCATGTCACTATGCCTAACTTTCTTAATGGCCCGTATCCTCAGAGATCGCCATATTCGACATCTCTTTGTCGTTTTGCGCTTTGACAGAGGACCAAGCCATGATTCCCGCCATAAAAGCTTATATAAAAATAAACCCCACTTACCTTAATAACACCAATCAGCAGGAATGTAATAATTAGAACTTCTAAATTATAATAAGAATAGAATTTCAAAAGTTGTCAATAACTGGGCCAACTCTTACTTGGAAGATACTAAGATGATACTTATCGCCAATAATAACTTAGCCAAGTCATAAACCACTTTGCAACAATGTTGCAATAATATTAAAGAAAGAGTAAAATTGCTAAATTGTCGGAAAAAAATTTTTTAAATGTTCTACAAATCAAAAAGTGCTAAAATCAGTTAATATATAAATTGAATAAAAGTTTTTTAATATTTGTGAAACACTGATTTTTGATATTCAAAGCAATGATGCTCAAAGGGTGGCATAGGAAGCTACGTTCTAACAAAACTTTAACAAGATGAAATGCAACAATACAGACGTAAAACTGCAAAAAAATTAAACAAAACAAAACTGATTCTTGCAGAGGAGACCAAAAAAGAAGAATATACAGGTATACACTCTCAAAATTTACATCTGGCATATATTTTTTTTGGGGAGTTTAGTATGCGACCTTAGTTAAACCAAATTAAAGCTTGCATTGAAATAGCATATGATGACTTTCAATTAACAAAAACATGACTTTCAATTAAGAAACATTGAACGATTTTTTTCCATTTGTAAAGTGTTTTGCGAATCTCTAGCTCTTTTTGCTTATAAGTTTATTCACACTTACACTGTAGAGTTTCCTGTCTATAGTCCTTCGAAAATACAAAACATTTAAATTTATATATTAAAACTTATTACAATGTTCACTGATTTTTCTGAATTTCTTTACTCTTTTTTTATGTATGCTTATAGTCGACAACAGTTTTCAATTTGATGCAACCAGAGACCTTTTAAGAGAATTAGATGTTAACGACATTGTTTGGATTGGTCTTATGAGACCTCAAAGCTCTGATCGTTTTATGTGGTCGTAAGTATTAAATGTGAAAAACTTAAACACTACACTTCACTTCAGCTCAGTTCATTCTACCATGGTTTACTGAACTAATGTTTAGACAATATCACAACTATAGTTTAATATAATAAAAATAAAATGTATAGAAGATATACCTATAAACGAAAACTCTGTCATATTTAAATATCATGATAACTAGACAATGGTTAAATACAAAATTTATACAGCAAATTTTGTTTCAGTTTGTTTGTTATATTTACAAATTAAAGTTGTATATGGATACACATTAGTGTGGTCGTAAGAAATTAAAATTTAGATTTGTTCACGTCTCATACAACAAATCGATAAGTATTTATAAATAAATTCATTAAAGTGTGACTTTGCATCTCACACGTAGGGTTCCATACGAATTCACTTATACCCCCTTTCGTTTTAGCCTTTTTTCCTTTTGGCAATTTTTTCGTTTAATTTTAGTTTTTTTATGTTTTTCTTTTGTTGATTTAACGAATTTTTTTTTTCGTTTTGGAGCTTTTTTCATTTTAGTGATTTTTTTGTTTTTTGTGAATTTTCGTCTTTTGCAATTTTTTTGTGGGTTTTGGTGTTTTTTTAACGTTTTTTTTTCGTTTTTTGAGAATATTTTTATTTTGAACGACTTATTTTAATTTCAGCGCTTTTTTCAGGTTTGAAGCTTTTTTCTCTTTTGGGACCTTTTTCGCTTTTTGGTGATTTTTTAGGGTTCCGTACACCAAACGTGTAAAGGAACCCTATTGTTTTCGCTACGCTGTCCGTATATCTATCTGTCCATCTCTCTGTCCGTCTGTCTGTCACAGGCTCTTTTCTCGGGAACCGTAAGAGCTACCGACCTCAAATTTTCACAGAATATGGAAAACTTTGGCCGCTACAAATGTATGACAGCTAAAAATTAAAGGGTGTTCTAAAGCGAGCAACGAAATATGTTGAAATACTAATGTAACATACAGACACTTATATATAGACACTTAAAATTTTCAAAGTTAGCGTTCATTGGTGTAGTCTGTAGAATAGACTACACCAATTAACACCGATATTTAAAACAATAAAAATTAAAAGGTGTTCTATCAGTTATTGTAATTTGACTATGTAATTTAGTCAATCTGCTATATCTTGGAAACCGTAAGAAGTAAAATCTTGAAATTTTAAAAAACACTAAAACTTAAAATATCCAAAATTAAAATAAATGTTAAATCGAAAAAAAACGCTAGAATGAAAAAAGCTCTTAAAGGAAAAAAGCACCAAAATTAAAAAAAGCGCTAAAACGCAAAATATCACCAAAACTAAAAAGATCGCAAAAAACGTAAAAAACCGAAAAAAATCGTCAAAACGAAAAAAAGCACTACAACATAAAAAAAATGCTAAAACAAAATATATCATCAAGAAACGAAAAATATCGCCAAAATGAAAAAATCACTAAAGCAAAAAAAATCGCAAAAACAAAAAAAAAGTGCCAAAACTAAAAAAAATCGCCAAAAACCAAAAAATCGCTAAAACGAAAAAAGTGTCACAAAAAACAAAATCGCTAAAACTAAAAAATTACAAAAAACCGAAAAAATCCCCAAAACCGAAAAAAGGGACAAAACTTAAAAAAGCGCCAAAGCTAAAATAAATCTCTAAAACTAAATATATCGTCAAAAAGCGAAAAAACGTTAAAACAAAAATATTTCAAGGAATCAAAAATCGCCAAAAGAAAAACTTTAAAAAAATCGCTAGAAGGAAAAAAGTGTCATAAGCAAAAAATCGCTAAAACTAAAATAATCACAAAAAACCGAAAAAAACCGCCAAAACCGCCAAAACTGACAAAAATCGCCACAACTAAAATAAAATGCTAAAACTAAAAATATCGTCAAAAAGTGAAAAAAACGTAAAAAACCCCAAAACCAAAAATCGCCCAAACTAAAAAAATCGGAAAAAAACAAAAAAATTGCTAAAAACGAAAAATAGCCACAAAAAAATCTAAAAACTCAGGAAAATTAAAAAGCGCCAAAACCGAAAAAATCGCCAAAAACAACAAAAATACTTAAAAAACTAAAATTAAACAAAAAAGCACAACGAAAAAACTGCCAAAATGAATTAAGGGGCAAAAACGAAAGGGGATATACATATGTGTTTTCGTACGGAACCCTTCGTGTGCTAGCCAAAGGCGCACTTTACTTAATTTTTGAGATATGCCGTTGCGTGGAACGGGAATGGGCTCATTTTCCTTAGAATAAATTAAGCTACATGATACTTTACAAAAATGGAATCGTTAGTGTATTTTTGTATTTTTTATAAATTTTAAAATAGAAAAATTTTTTTACTCTTTATGAAATTTTTAATTTTTAGGCTTGAAATTTTACAATATTTCTGAGATATAGAAACAATCTACGCTCGGCTTAAAGATAATTCTGTTTTCGAATTTGTGTTTTTCTTTTTAATTATATACGGCAAACCTATCTCCAGTTATACTAATATACATATGTCGTGCAAATGCCTTCATTTTTCCCATAACGGTATATCTCGAAAACTATAGCTGATAAAAAATTTAAGTGCAGATTTGAAACAAATAACTAAAGTAACAATTTCGATTTAGATAAAACTCAATAAGGCAAAAGCTATTGAAAAATTCACAGACAACAACTTTTTAGAGGAAAAATGTTTTGTAAATACTATATTTATTATGTATATGAGACATAAAACACAAAAAAATAAAGTTTTCGCAAAGTTTGGCGGGCTTGCCTATAACTCAACTGATTGACCTGCAATGTTTTTAGGGTAGTTTTTTATAATACCCATCAATTTGTGGCATTCGATTTGAAAAAAATCCAAATTTTAATTTTTTACGACCACTCTAATATATATACTTGTGCTCAACTTTATTTTTATGGAAAGAATTTTATGCTTCGATAATACTTTAATACTTGTTTGCTGTTTTTTTCGAGACAAAAATAAAATGTATGAAATATGTTTAGAATGTAAGAGTGGCTTGTTAAAGTATTTTACAGCATGTGCGAGATATTATTAAAAACTTTGTTTACATGCGACTGAATATTTATTGATTTTTTATTTGGAAGCTGTGACATAACAGCACAAGGCGTAAAAATTTAAGCATATGAGAGTGCTTATAACTATTTAGGTATACCGTCAAATATGTTTTTTTTTTCTTAAAAGAAATGTCTTCTTTTTTTATATATGTATGTTTATATAACAAGCGCAATAACAAGAGATAAGCGTAGCAAAAATTAACAATAAAAAAGATATAAAAATATAAGCAGATTTACAGCCTATTTCTTTAAAAACTAGGCCAATTCAAATCAAGATGGGTGGGTGACAAATTATTTGATTGCGTATTGTGTAATTTAATATAACTAATATTTTGAACAGCTAATGTATCAGAACAATAAATAATAAATTGTGTATTTTGCTATCCAAGGGAAAGAAGCCCATCTCAAATCCAGTACCGATATATTTTTCATTTTAATTTTAATTTAAAGAAGCATAAAACTTGTTTAAATGAAAACTATATTGACAATTAGTGCAAAATCTTACAATATAAGTAACAAAGAACCCACAAATCTATATATATATATATATATATATATATATATATATATATATAGTAAAATTTTGCACTGATTGTCAATGTATTTTTTCATTTAAACAAGTTTTATGCTTCTGCTGTTAAACTTTTAAAATGTTAGATAGGGCTTTTTGTATCTTCTGTGGCAATATGTACATATTATATCCTTGGCAGATCATTTTTGTAGTGAACCAAAAGTTCAAGAAAAACACTCATTGTCTCAACGATTTTTTTTCCTTAATTTTGACGAACGTTTTCAATGTACCATCTGACATTGAATTTCAAAGAATATTTTCTTTGAAACAACGTATGTGTACATTGTGAATCAACGTATTTTTTCAAAAAATTGATGAATCTAGCTAAATTAATTTCATTCGATGAATTTATGTAAAATAATTCTTTTCGCTGTTGGCGGAGGTAATACACCCCTTAGATTTGATTTGTTTTTGTCCAATCGCGACATTTAATTTTTCTTAATTTCTTAAAAGTTGTATTATTATATTTTAACAACTTTTCTACACCACACAGAAAAATTGTTATCCGTATTCTATTACTGAATTCATAAATTCAGATATTTTTTAGCGAAATAGGACCTATCACAGAATTCGTAAAACTAAAAACAAAAATTTGTAAATAACACTGTGTGCAGATTTCGAAAAAAAAAATTATTTTGGGAAAGGTTCTGATAGTTATAATTTTGGTTCAAGGAATCGAATGGCATTCACCGTGTTTTTTTTTCTTCAGATTGGCTCGGTTATTCGAGATATTGGTATTTTAATTTATTTCTTTTATACTCCATTTTGTTAGCAGAAAATGAAAATATATATGATTATATGTATTATATAAGATACAATAATATAATTGTTCAATTCACAAGCTCAGTCGTATGTTTTATCGTTTAAAAAAAGACGACACTTGCTTATGTGCTTGTGAACAGACAAATTTGTTGTATCGTTATTTTGTCGTATCTTAAATGTCAATTTAATTAATACCAAGGCCAGGCGAATTAATGCCAGGTGGCCTCGAGAGATCAAGTGACTAAGAAAATGTTTCTATATTCAGCTTTTTCACATTCCAAATATAAATTCGCCGTGCAGAATTTATATTTGGACTATCAAAAAAGCCGATACATTAACACAGTTGGCAGTTCATATATGGTAAACAATTCGTAGTCACCTGATCTCTCGAGGTCACCTGGTATTAATTCACCTTGATTTGATACCATGAAATGAAACCAGGCATGGGATGTTTTAATTTGACGCCAAATAGCATCACTTTTTTTCGCGACAAGCAATTTTGATTAAAATAGTTTGAAAGTTAAATTGGAATGAATCAATTATATAATTATTATTAAGAAGAAGGTATTTTCTGGTGTTACTTATCACATATATAAAAGATTTTTACAAATTAATCGAACAAATAGAATATTCCCCGACCTGGCCTTAATACAACTATTTGAAGAACATATGAAATTCAATCGTATAATTATAACGCACTTTTGTATGAAAATTACTAACAACAAAAATACAATATTGTATAATTAGACGATTACACAACACATACGACGTTAATACGAGCTTGTGAATTGAACAAATGTTATATCCATTTTATTATATTTTGAGCAATTTTTGACGTTACTTTTTTAAATGTTGACCACTTTTTTTCTTACTGAAGTTTTTCCTCCTAATCATGTCAATTGTCGAATAAATGTCGCCGTATTTTTTGTTTTGCTGTATTTTATATTATGTAAACATTGGGACATAACCGTTTTATGTACACATAATTTGCATATAACATCGATCCTAAATTAATAATAGGGGATCCCGTGGACCTAAGCTTTAAGAATGATTAAACTTGGACCATCTTGTTGAAACACACGGTGTCAAAGTTGACTATCTCCAGCATGAAAAACTTTTTTTGGCCTCATACCTTTTACAAATATTATATGATTTTTATGCATTTAAACCTATAGTAAGGCTTGTTAATAGACAAATGAAATACACTTTCTTTCATTAAGATATCTTTAATATATTCAGAGATATTAGGCTTTAAATCTTAAAATGTTGGTTTTTGCCCCGCGACTTTGCTCCAGATTTCGTAAATATCGCCGGTAATAGCACAACCAAATTTTTCAAAAAACATTTTATAATTTTTAACAAATTCCTAGATAATATGCAGGAAACATTTTTAAATTATCTCAATTCATGTAGCCGTGTGATAAAAATCAAGACTCAGAAATAAGGGGGAAAATGGCTAAATTTCGACAAAAATAGAGCTTAATTTTTTTCCATATTTCAAAATAATAGACTTCACAAGTGACTGCAACTGAAACTTTTAAATCAATTAAAGCATGCGCGCTACATCCAGCATTTGAGAAACATAATCACTTAAGATAAAAACGCCCATCGATTTTCTCATATATCTCTACATACACAGAAAAAAATATCATCAAACTGCAAGTAACAATTTCAATTGTTAATATGTAATTTAAATTCAAACATATATTTTGTTAATATAACAAATTGAGTTGTTGATACGACAAACACAGAAATTTTTCAACAAACTGAACCAACCAAATTTTTTGTTACATATTGTGCAAAAATATTAACAATCACCAGCATGTATTTTGAAGAAAATTAACAATCATCATTTATTGTTAATACAAAAATTATGATAGTTAAAGTTTGTTCGGAAAGTCAACAACTCACATTGTTGATATAACAATAATTTTAATTGAAAAAAATTTGAAATCAACAAAAAAATAGTTGAACAAAATTTTCTGATTTTCCTTTAACTTACAATTTCGTAATTGTATTAACAAAAACCGTCGTAAGTTCAAAATCCATTAATTATTTAATTAATATAGCAAGAAAATTAATTGTATTTACAAATTTTTTTCTGTGTATTATATTAAAAACATTTAATTTAAATCAATATGGCTTTTAATTGTTACCCGCCCGCTCAAAAATCTGGTCAGGAGAGCATATTTTCTAAAAATACTAAAAATTTTTTTATTTACCTGCATGAAAATAGTACCAAAACTTCAGTTTTATTTCTTTACTATTTATTAAAAAAACATAGCTTCTGTTTAAAAAAAAAATGTTAACGATATATTGAACAGGCATTTTTTAAGATTTTTTAATTCATAAAAAATAGAAGAAAATTCGAATTTACAATTTTGGCGTAAAATAAAGACCTGACTTAAACATTCAAGACCCTGATATGAGTATATTTTTAACCAGAATATTGTTATTTTGAAAAAAAAATTATTTTGGTGTACAGTGTAGCTCTGGAGCAAAAGAGTTTGGTATTAAAGGCAGGCTAACCAAATTTAAATTTTTGAAAATTTTGCGATATTCTGTTTTTCTTTATTCAAAATTAAATAAACCTAAAATAAGTTTCCATATATTTAAAATTTTCTATACCAAATACTCTTCTTTCATTTCACGTAACAATTTATAAACAATTCTTCTGTATGTTTAATTTATTTCTGTTCATTTAATTTCATCTACTCTTGCTCCCTACTTCATTGTGTCATTTAAATGACCAATTTGTTCTTTTTCATTTTCATTGTCTATCACTATCAAGTAGCAATTCTAGATCTTTGGTGGCTGACACTGGCTACTGGGCGGAGTCTTTGCCCTTAATGGATGCACCGTTGTGTGCTGTAATTGATCCCATACGTGATTATCGTTGGCATGCTTTGCGATGTGGCGGTCCAGAGACAGCATCCTTTTTGTGTGAAATGCCAGGTAATTTTATTTGTGTCTGTGTGTGTGTGTGTGTGTGCAGCAATGAGAAGAAAATATCAAGAAAAAAAATTCCACAAAACTTAATTAAACTACAATTTAAATCAAACAATGTCAAGTATAATCAGATTTTATTTTTTTAAGTTAATTTAACATAACTTCCTTTTCACTTATTTCTCGTTTTTCTTTCTTTAACATTTTTTGTATTTTCTTTATGATATTTTTTTCTTTTTGCTATAGTACCCAGCTGGGCAGATGCTTGCAATTTAAAGGACATGCCAAATTTAACCTTGCAATATATGGCAGATACAGCCAGTATTGAATTAATACGAAATTGTCAAGAAGAGGGTTTGCTAAGGACAATGTGCAAGGGCAAACAGGTGGGTAGTAAATATATTTTTAAATTTGATAGATAAAAATTAAAGTCTATTAAAGAAGTATTTTACCAAAAAAAATTTATATTGGAAGTTAAAGGTTTTGTTTTATTTTCTTGTAATTCCAGGACCGTGAAAGAGCCTTACAAGACCTGATTTGCCCCAGAGAACGTTTAGAGGCCCAGCGTATTAATGACATAACGAATTCCCATTTCAAATCTTTGCAAATTATTAATTCCATACCTTCAGATAATAATGAAAACAATGATATAGAACTTTTACCCATGGAGGTGAATTATGGATCCCATTATCCCGAAGAATTGCAAACTGAAAAGAACACCGTACAGCGTCTAATAGAACAATTTAATGTTGATGAATTAATGCAGGCTGATGAGCCTGATAATATGGAAACTGTCAGTTCATTTTATAAAATCCCTGGCCTTATACCTAAACCTGTCAAGAAGTCAGCCAAAAAAGTTTTAGACTTTCCCAAAAAAGATAATGTTAAAACAAAGACAACTGGCATGTCTGTGGAACAAACCCAAAAATATAGAAAGCGCTTACCTGTGGAAATGGAAGAGATGATGATGGGTGATCAGCCTCTACAAGGCGAACCAGAAATGCCAGAACAGTTTCTAAATGAAGAAGTCTCGAATGAAATACTAGAACCTTTGCCTCACATCAAGAAAACCAATATACACAGAGAAGATAGTTTAGAGAAAATGGAAAAGGAAGCCATTGAAATTAAGAAAAGCATTCAAAAATCTAAAGAGATGGAACACAAAAAAATGCTTATGATGAGCACAACAACTACAACAATGGCAGCGATAACAGCAACAAGTAGTCCTATTTGGACATCAACATCTAACACAGAAATGCCTTTGACTACAACTACAGCAGCCTCTTTAGCTAAAGCTGAAGAGGAGCCAAAAGTTAATGCAGACTACTCCTCGCATAAAACTCATTATGACAATACCCGGCATCATTTGCCCACAACAACTTCCCCAGTGACTATAAGCCATCCCATACACCCTCAACAGCCCCATGGCAGTGTAATACCGGAAGAAAGCCAACATCCTCATACAAAAGAGCCCACAGATAGCTCTCATTTCATACCTCCCATGCTGATGGTTAAATCTCATTATATACCACCAGCCAGCAAACATGGCCACACTGAACATGATCATCACCAATATTATCATCAACAACATCAGCCAAATCTTGAAGACGAGCATTTGCATTTAGAAACCACAACTGAAGAGCCAGCTGGCACCAGACTAAAACATGAGCAAAATCAAACCTCACATAAGACGATGATGGCAGTGACAACTCCTAAAGTGTTGAGTGTACAGAAAACTACTTTAAATACTTTAGACACCACATTGAGCACTACAGAAGACAGAGAAGAAAATGCCTTAAATAAACAGGAACAATATCAAGTAGCATTAATAACAACAACTGAAAAAGACAGCAGCATGAAACCAATTACTGAACAACAAGCAACGGAAACGGAAATACAAAAAAATTCCAAAAATCTACATTTTGAGGAAACACAAACCACAATGACAGCAACAACTTTACAGCCAGCTGCCTCCATAGCTGCAAGGACTGTTGAAAAGGATGAAGTGACTTTGGTTACAGACAGCTCCGAAGGAATTAATAAAAATAATGCTAACGAGGAAAAAGACAAGGATGAGACACAAGAATTAAAATCACCACAAACATCACACACAGATGATGAAACAACACAAGCCACCAAATTGGTAGCAACAACAGAAAAATCCTTAAAATCTACACAAAAACTTTATGATTTGGAGACAGCAACAGAAAATACAGAAAAATTAAAAGATATTGCTGATACAACAATAACAATAGAGACAACGATACCAACACAGGAGCAGCAACAAGAACAACATGTACCAACAATGGAAGAAAAACTGACAGCAATAAAAAGCGAGAAAAATAAAGAATATTTACAAATAACAACTGCAACCACAGAAAAGCTGGCAGCCGCACAAACAGCCGAAGTATTAACAACATCAACAACAATAGTTTTACAACCCGTAACACAACAAACTCCAACTATAATAAAAACAGAAACTGAAACACTAACACAAACAGAAACTTTACAACAAATTGAAAAAGAACCAATATATAAAGAAAAACTAGATGAACACATGGAAAACGAACAAGATAAAAAGGAAACAATTGTAAAAACAACGGAAATATTACAAACATCAACAGCAACAACAAGAGCACAACAAGAAAAAGTTGAAGAAGCAGAAGAGGAAGATGCACCATCAGAAATAATAACAAGCACAAGTTTAACCACAACTACAACTGTTAAGCCGATTACTACAACTATGCCACAAAATGAAGTAAAATCAACTGAAACTTCCTTTTCCTCTACGAGTAACATTATTTCTACTACTACTACTACTACTACAACATATATACCAACAACAATAACAATGAATGAAGACAATACCGTCACAACAACCACCTTACCACCACCCACCTCAATAGATTTACCATCAACACTTCTAGCATCATCACCAGCAACAACAAGAACAACAGCAACTACAACAGAAGACGAAGTTGCAACAACAACAGCCATTGCCAGAGTCAGAGCAAAAACATCAACACAAACAACACCAGAAGAACTTGAAACAACTCGCAACTTTTTAAAAGTTACCACTGAAATGCCATTTAAGCCCAATCGTCGGCGTACTCTTACCAAACCGGAAACAGTCAGTTATATGAAGAAAATTCTAGGTTAAGGAATAAAAATATTTTAACAAAAAAAAAACCAGCAACAAAAATATAGCAACACTCCCAAAACCCAAATATAAATTTATACAGAAAATAAAAACGAAAATAACATTAAATGAAACCCAAATGCAATTAAACATAAAAACGAAACGAGAAGAGTGGCGTTTATTTAAGAGAAAGGGAAAAAATCAAGAGTGCACAATATTATATACATAAATAGATTAAATACCATAAAAATATAAAAAAAAATTTACTATGCAACAATAAACAATTTACACATTAACCATTTAATTTTTGCTACCATCTGAAAGACTTAAGATGACTAGTCCCGCGAGTTAATCTATGGAAGGTTCCTAAAATGTTTGACATCACCTCGTTCACGATGATTGGTGGGATGGATCTCATCGGCGGTGATGATAGTCTATATGGGGCCACTTATGGGGGCTATTTCGGGACTAAAGGTGAAGGTACATAGCATGCGTTAAATACGCTAATGCGTTACAGACTTCTGTCAAAAAGGTTGAAATAGTGTGTTTCCATAAGGCAAGATACAAAGAGAAGTTTGCGACGCGCGTAACTCGCAAAAAGTTTAACATTCTTCAACTTTCACGCGTCGTATACAAAATGACAGGTAGTGCTGCCAGATGCATATGCTAAAATGTTTGTTTAATGGAAATAAATTATTAGAAATTAATTTTGTTATTAAAAAAATGGATGAAAACTGCTTTAAATATATAAAGAAAATTAAAACTTAAAGGCAAGACAAAATATAGACGGCAAAGGCTTGAAATTGTATAAGCAGAAGAGCATCAAAAGCGTGGTGTGTAACTTGCGATTCTTAAAGCGTTAAAAGTTCGAAAAGTGAGAAAAGCGTTGCCGCGTAACGCGTGGTATGTACCTCCACCTTTAGAGTGTTGTCTTGTCGCTGATATTCCTCCTCCTTTTGTGTGTTGCTCCATTTCTCTGACAATCCAACTTTCTCTCCCTCTTCACTGGTCATGTCCCGTTTGGGCAACTATGTTGAGAGAAGGTAAGCTTGGTGACTGACTAAAACAACATGAGGGCTCGACGGTTTAGTCTTTGTGATCTGTGATGGGGTCGACGACATTGAGGTAGTAGCCGGGGATGGACTGTGTGTAAAACGTGTTGTAGTAGTCAATTATGTTGGTGATGGCGATTGGGTATTCACTTCATGTTGCTTGTGATACTGGGTCTCGGGTATTAGGCATTTCTTAATATTTATTTTTAAGATGTGTGCGCATAGTACGTATCGATGGGAGACATCCTGTAGTGCTAAAAGCTTCGGTCCCCGGACTAGTTTCTTTGACAGACAGTATTTGGTTATGACTTCTTCTCTTCGGCGTCATTCTGGTATAGTCACGATTGGACTTACCTTCTATCTAGGGGAATTCCAGACCACCATACGTATTAAATTTCTTCCTGTATGCATAGCAACGGTACCTGGATACATTGTCTCATGTGCGACTACCTCTTCTGGCGGTCGCTTGATAAAGTATCGGTAATGGGCAGCATTTTGTGGCCATTTGTTCCTAATAGGAACCAAAGGACATAATATAATGGGCAATACCTTCTACCATTGTTAAATTACCGGACACGCTATTATGTTTTTCAGCAGTTTCCATAGACATGGAATAAATTGTAGGAATATTCCCTCCCTCTCCCTCTCTTCTCGTGCTGGTGCTATAACTAGGGACGGCGATGTGGATTATCCACATTTACCGATCCTGGCGATTATGGTGAAATGCATAAAGCAATATCTGGCGCCCCGTCAGTGCTATAAAGGTTATATTTTTTGCATGGTCAACACTAGAATGACACATTATCCACCTTCTTTCCATAGAAATCAATGCCAACCAATCATGGGTGGCCAACTGCAACCATATTTCGAATTGACACCTCACAGAGCGGTTATGAACTCTCGATGAGTTCCATGGATACGTTAGATGCCCTTGTTTCTTATAGTAGGACAAGTTCTGTTTATAGAGAGTTGTATGCTAGTCACGGGTGAGCCAATTTTATGGCTATAGAACGGTACGGATTGAAGCACCTACTTGGCCATTGAGATTTTACTGGAAGTAGAGAGTCCACTGGAGCGAAAAATCTATATCGGCCTTATAGTTGTTATTGTAGTACCGACAGCTACCCCACCATCGGTGATTGGGTCGGAATACCTTTCGTCTCCCAGATAGTGTATGATATGGATAGCTTGGTAAGCAGGGTTTACTACTTCAGTGCATCTGAAAGTACCGGTGAATGGAATGTTCAGAGAAAAATTCCGTGTGTCGGCTTTATTTGGTCAAAGGATGCAGCGCAGTGCACTCTCACGATTCTGGCTTAGTCTTTGGTTTAGCGATTGTGTAGAAAATGGTGTAGTGATAAGCCCGCCTTTCACGGGAGCGCTTTTCGATGAGAAACCTACAATAGTTTTCTCGGGGTTGTTAAAAGCGTACCTTTTCCAACATTTTACACGGGGAATTACTTTCTGATTGTTAATTACTTCCGATCAGATTCATTTCATCGGGATGTGATTCTGTTCAACTATGATATACAATACAGTGCTAGTCTCCACCGCAGCGTGCCTTGCTTCCGATCGCTTCCGTGGTGGGCACCGTGTATGGTCATCTTGTATTTGTACTACCATGCAATCTGACTTAGGGATGATAGGGCTTTCGGCTAAGCATAACGGCACGATCTTCATCGTAAAGGTGGCCTCGAAAAATTTTAGCAGATTCAATCCGTGCTGCCAACATAATTAAAAATATTACAGTTCAGATATTCTAAGCAATTTTTACAGGCGCCTTCAATCAAGTCCCATATACGTCTGATAAACTCGTCGGCTAGTACGATCTCCACGTTTGTGGTGTACTTAGGATAAGCAAGGCATATGGTTTCAGCACTGTTTTCGTTGATGTAACAACTGGTGGCTAATGTCTCAATCGTGGCAGTCACCCTGTCTGTACCAAACACTTAATCCGAAGGCCCTAACAATTATACCAAGGCAACGCGGTCATCTATTTGGTGTGCTATTTTTTCGTATTGGTGGCCTTCCTGGATAAAAAAATACTAGAATTAATATATTTTTTAACCGACTTCGAATAAGGAGGAGGTTATACGGTCGTCATGTATGTATTTTTTTCTATATTCACCGATTTTATAGTTTTTTTTTTATATGAAATGGTATACTCCAAAGGAGGTCCCATTTTCATCAATATACGATAGGAACGGCGGGAGGGGGTACCTCCCATACAAAGTATATATTAATTATCGCATATCTGTAATACTATATCAATGAGATTCTTCAAATTTAGTGTCAATGCGCTTAATGCAGCAGAAAACTACAGGTGAGGAGATACCTCACATACAAAGTAATCAATAATTATGACATATTTTGAATACTATGTCAGTGAGAGTCAACAAAATTGGAGTGGATTCCTTTATAGTCGCTGCGTATAATACAGGAGAAAAATAGTGGTATGGGAGCATGGGAACTGGTACCTCCCATACAAATTAGCTAATAATTATAGTTGGAATACAATATCAGTGGGGTCTAAAAGTTTGGTGTGAACTACTGTAAAGGCAATGAGCGTAATCCGTCAGACAACTGGCAGTGTTGGAGCGGAGGGAGGGGTACCTCCCATGTAAAGTAGTATTTCAAAAAATTTTAAAAAGAATTAACCGATTTTAAAATATTTATAAGCACAAAAAAGTAAAAAATATAAACTTTTTTGAAAAGAATTAAATCGACTTTAGAGAATATGGAGTAAAAAGTAAAAAATAACTTATTATATGCGTTAACTGCTTAACTGTTTGCAGACGGTACAAAGAAGGTTGATAACTAAGCGCAGAAATAAATTTATAGATTGCCAACTAATAAACTAATTTCTGCCTTCTTGGCACCGCCCGCAAATAGTTAAGTAGTTAACGCATATAATAAGTTATTTTTGACTTTTTATTCCATTTATTTTAAAGTCGGCTAAATTTCTTTTAAAAGTTTTGTGGTACAGTCTTTTCAGCAAAAATAATTTCACGCAATTTTATATGCAACTCTTTTTGTAGATTTTACAAAATTACAGTGGCTATTATCGTCATTTTTTTATTACGTTGCATGGTGTCTATTTTCAAATTGAATATGTGAAGATGTAAACGAACGTGTTAAATTCATATAAATATTATTTTTCATTAATCCTAAAGGAAAGTAATCATTTGTTGTAAGCAAAAATTCTTAAATAATGTCATTGGACTAAATACTGAAATCATTCAAAGAAATTGATTCGTGTATTTTAGAATGCGCATAATTCACGTTCAGAAATTCCATAAGCCAATAAACTTTTAGAGAATTTTTCCAGACACTTAAAATAGACCAGAGTGTTATTTTTTTCCGAAAACAAATGGTAACTTAATATTACTTAAGAAAGTTAATCCACTTAAGAACGACTTTATTTCTTTGTCTCTCCTGACAAATTATACAAGCTGAACTTATGGGGTTTCTAAAATACACCATTTAATTAAAGTTTCTATTTATTTGGACGTCCTTTTTTAACATTTCTGTAAACGACTAATTCAAGAAAATCATCTAAATTTTGTACAACCTTTTCTCAACAGATTTTTTTTTATATCATTACGAACCATAATGAAAGTTATTTTTCTTTCTAAATTATCAACACAAGTAACTGCTTAAAAAATAGAAGTAATCTCTATTAATCAATGTTAAATTAATGTTTATCATTAATTACAACATGCTATAAAACTTTCCTTAAGGATTAATAAACTCAAACAAAAATGCAAAGTAGAATTAAAAAAAAAATGAAATGTAAGACGTAAAAATGTATAGCATATAAAATAAGTAACAAAATATATAATTCAAAATAAATAGAGCCCACAGTTTGTAACATGAAAAAACAGAACAAAATGAAAAATACAACAACAACACATTCAAACACAAAGTAAAAAAAAAACAATATTAAGTCAATTTTTATTAAAGAAAAAGGAAAAAACACAAAACGGAAGCTAAAACAAACAACCGAGTTGTTTCCTTAAAAAAAGCACAAAATAAACAACGGAAGTCAAAAAGCAAAAAAATGCCAAATATAAATAAAATATTTAAGATAAATTTTAATAATTGAAAAAAAAAACAAATGAAATATTTGATAAATATAAACAAATTTATAACAACAACAAAAAATTAAACAACAAAAATATGTTTTCGGTTAAAATTAATTAAATATTAAATTAAACATAAAATAAGTTTTAAATTACAAAAACAAAAAAAAATTAAACGTATAAAAATGTTCAAAAAGAAGCTGCTAAAAATTGCAAAGCGATTACTTACAGCCACCCCAAAAGCGTATTAAACAAAAAATGTTGGAATTTTTATTATGGCCCATAAATTAAATAGGAAATTTTCATTGTATGTTTTCACTTCAAATTGAACATAAATTTGTGTTAAATCGAAATATATTGTGAGAGAAAACATTGAATATGAAAAATATACAAATAAGAAAAAAAACATTACAATTTAATTGCACAGTCCATTATTATTATCATTATTATTATTATAAACTATAAATATTAAATTATAATTATTATTACATTGACATGATAAAATAACAAAAAAGAAAATTATTGAATAAATTTACCAAATCCTTTTAACATTTTCCCCTTTTTCCCGTAAGTCCCAATCCAGATTTCTTTGATTAAAAAATAAAAATTAATTTAATAAAAAAAAGGAAAAAAGAACAATGTTAAATGTGTTTTCTTGTGTTTGAACGATTCGGCGGCAATAACGAATAAGGCGACCCACAGTGGTTCCAAGTGAAATAAATTAAGTAAAGTGCGACTTTGGCTCGCACACGAAAGGTTCCGTACGAATACACATATGTATATTCCTCTTTATTTTGGCCGCTTTCGTCATTTTGGCAGTTTTTTCATTGTGCTTTCTTGTTTAATTTTAGTTTTTTTATTTTTTAAGTCTTTTTCGTTGTTCTTGCGTTTTTTTTTTTGCTTTCTGCGCTTTTTCAATTTTCGTGATTTTTTTTTAATATTTTTCTGGCGATTTTTCGTTTTTTGCAAGTTTTTTGTTTTTTGTCGATTAGTTTATTTTTGCCGATTTTTTTGGTTATGGTATTTTTGGTATTTTTAACATTTTAGCTTTCCTACAATATATTTAGTTTTAGCGATTTATTTTAGTTGTGGCGATTTTTTTCAGTTTTGGCGCTTTTTTCGTTTTTGGGGATTTTTTCGGTTTTTTGTGGTTTATTAGATATAGCGATTTTTTTGTATTAACACTTTTTTCGTTTTAGCGATTTTTTTTGTGGTTTTTTGGCGATTTTTTTAGTTATGGCGCTTTATTTGGTTTTTGCGCTTTTTTTCGTCTTTGTGATTCTTTTTTCATTTATGGCGATTTTTTAATTTTTTGATGATATATTTAGTTTTAGCGATTTTGTAGTGCTATTTTCGTTGTGACGACTTATTTCGGTTTTTGAAGTTTTTTTGGTTTTTTGCCGACTTTTTAGTTTTGGTGATATATTGCGTTTTAGCGATTTTTTTTTAATTTGGTTCTTTTTTTCCTTTAAGCGTTTTTTTCATTTTAGCGTTTTTTCGTTTTGAAATATTTTTAATTTTTTTTATTTTTATTTTTAGCGTTTTTAAAAATTTCATAGTTCTACATCCTACGGTTTCAAAGATGCAGTATATTGGCTAAATTACATAGTCAAAATTACATTAACTGATAGAATACCCTTTAATTTTTATTGCTTTAAATATCGGTGTTAATTGGTGTAGTCTATTATACAGACTACACCAATTAGCACTTACTTTGAAAATTTAAAGTGTCTATAGATAAGTGTCTTCATATTACATTAGTATTTCAACATTTTTCGTTGCTCGCTTTAGAACACCCTTTAATTTTTAACTGTCATATATTTGTTGTTGTAGCGGCCAAAGCTCTACATATCGTGTGAAAATTTCAGGTCCGTAGCTCTTACGGTTCCCGAGAAAACAGCCTGTGACAGACAGACGGACAGACGGACAGACAGACGGAGAGCGTAGCGAAAACAATAGGGTTCCTTTACACTTTTGGTGTATCGGAATCCTAAAAAAAGGGTAATTAATCTGTATCTTTGAAACTTGAAATCCGATTACAAAACACCGAATGTAAAAATAATAGAGGAGGATTTAACCTTTAGATCACCCTGTTGAAACACATGTTGAGCTACAGGGTGTCAAAGTTCACTATCTCACTATTGTCAGCATCACTATTGTCGGCATCATAACTTATGCAACCATTATATGATTTTAATGAACTAAAACTTGTTGCAAGGTTTCTAAGTAGCCCTGCTGTTAGGTTAAAAAAATTTACAAGTCTCAATGGACCATTTTCGTCCATATGGTTTTTTAAACAGTAAATCCACTAAAATGTGTTTTTCAACTTTTTACTGATAAGCAGCTGCTGCAAAGTCAAATGCAAATTACAACGAAAGACATTTTTTTTTGTTCACCAAGCACTGAGAAAATTTAAGTTTTTGCACTTGCTTGGTAAATTTTGTTTATATCAATAAACATGAAAGGATCAAAATGGTCCGAACTTAAGATTTTGTAATATTTTATTTTTTATATCTTCCTTTACATCATAGAAAATTAAAAATTTCGTAGAAGTAAAACAATATAAAAATATCATATTAGCTAACGTTTTAAGTTGACATGTTGAACCGTTCCGTAGTCAAAGCGAAAAGCAAAGACTGACCAAAATGGTCCAAACATAACAGCAGGGTTAATTGCTTTTCTATTTCGTCAATATCTCTGGTAATAGTATAACTAAAATTTTCAAAATGTAATTTTTGATTTTTAGCACAATCATTGATGACACCCAGAAACCCCTTTTTTAATTATCGCAATTCATGAAAAGTTAAAATGAATACAATAATTTAGATGAAAAAATTCTTGTATTCTATTTCGTGACAAAAATTAGTTAAACAGCTGTTGTTTCCTTGTAAAAAGCGTCCACCTTCATGAATGGTAAAAGTGAACAAGAACGCTGATGAGACGGTGCAGCGGCTTGTCGAAATCATTAGTACTGGCCCGTTCTGCTAATCTGAAATCAATATTCCATCACTCCACTCTTAATAAAAATAATTTGAATTAACATTAATTCAAATATTGAACTAAAAGCCCAAATAATAAATTTCAGACTTATAACTAACTATTCAGTTCAAAAAATAAAATTACGCAAAAAATAACTTTTTTTATTTTCAATATTTCAAAAAAATAGCCTTCAAAACAGACTGCGGTTGAAATTTTAATCGATTAAAGAAAGCATTTTCTTCTATCCGCTTAACTCGCATCGGAGCATAGGAGCATAGCGGAAGAAAAGATAATTTATCTCCCAGGAGGTCACGGTCATATAACAAATCCACCCGCTTCGGTGGCAAGCTCCACGTGTCTGGGAGGGAGCAGCTCATGTTTAGACGGTTAAAGAACGCATACAAGGACGAAAATGGTGAATTTTTTTTAGAAAATTCTATATTATTCGCTTAAGAAAAATATGCCCACACATTAAGTTTTTCAAATTTCTCTACAAATTAAATTACTTATATTTGATATAATTAATCTGGATTTTAATTGTTACCCGCCCACTCAAAAATGTGGACAGGAGAGGAGATTTCCCAAATATATGTAATAAAATTTTCAGAAGCATTTTATTTAATTTTTACTTCTTTACTATTTAATAAAAAACATATCTTCCTATGTTTTTAAATATTTTGACGATATACATATGTGTCGTTCATTGTAACAGTGAATTATCTCCTTGTAATTAAATTTCGAGAAAACGAGCCTTTTATAGTGCGTATATTTTGCAGTTTTACCTCCGCGAGTAAGCAAGTAACGCCATCTATGGGGTTTTGGTGCAAATATTGGAGTTGCTTCACAGTTAATACGAAAGATATGACTAAATGTGATACTATTCTACAAAAAAAAACGTATGAGTGATGTTATGGTAGCATCATATTACTCATACGTAATATACCCTCGCCCTAAAAATATTGTATATCCGAATTTTGAATTTTTTTTTTAATTAAAAATTTATAAGGGGCAAAAAAGTCCTCTTCAGCGGCATCATAGCGGGCTAAAATATTCTATATAAATGTTCCTCGTGATGTTATAAGTACAGGATTTCCTAAGACGAAAACTTATTGTGTTGAAGTACGAAATTAATGCTTAAATACATTTTAAGTTCTAATTGATTTCTGGCGTACAAGTCGAGTTTGAAGCTTCAATGTATTTCAAGATCTGTAGTCGAATTTCATGCCGATTATTTTTGTAGAACAAATCATCCTTCTATATTGCCAATGAAGAGGAGGTTTTTGCCATCTTTTTAAGAAGGAGACAAAAGTATCTATACAACGAATATCTAGAGAGCTACAATGTTCTACAAAAATTTTCCTCGTAATGTTTTACAGAAAAAAAGCTGTGCACATCTTATACCTTAAATGTAAGGCTTACAAGATTTCCTATGCCAAGCTCTAATTGTGGGTAAGTACGAAATTAACACTTAAATACATTCTAGGTTTTAAATGATTGCTGACGTTTAAGTTGAGCCTGGAGCTGGAATGTATTTGTAGACCTATAATAAAATTTTATAGCAACTATTTCTGCACCTTTCTTAAGAATGTGCCAAAAATATGAAGATTCAGAGGAGTAAAATGTTCCATAAAAATTTTTCATACGCGACCTAAACTTTACTACCGACGTCCATGTACACTATGGTGCAGCGCCGAAGTATGAATAGGGAAAAAGTCATCCAATCGATTTCGAATACCTTCAGAATATTGCATTTAGTTATATTGCTTACAAAAAATTGGTTTTTTAATTTTATTCTAAATACCTTTTAGCCCCCTACCATGGCTAGAAGATAGAGACATGAATTTTAGGGCCTGTTTCGCGATGTCGACAAGTCGATGTCGCTCTCTTATTTATATTGAAAACAATAAAAAAAATTTTAATTTGTTTTTGTTTTCAATATAAATAAGAGAACGACATCGACTTGTCGACATTTTAATTTGCTTCATTAATATAGAAAAAAAAAATTTGTGTAATATTTTTGAAGGCTACACGTAAAAGAAACTTTTGTGCCGAAATAAAGAAGGGAAATATCCAGGAGATCTGACAAAGCAATAGAAAGTTATAAGCCATTAAGTGAAAATAGCTAATTTTAGTTCCTATCCAAATTATTTTCAATCAAAATAAGTTTTTCCAATACAAACTGAATTAAATTAATTTTGTGTAAAAAATAATAAAAAATATGATAGCTGTCTTCGCTTAAATGCTAATAACTTTCTTACTTTTTATCAAAATTTAGCAATTGCATTCATAATGTGATCATCACAAAATTATGTTTGAAATACAACCCGAAAAAATATAGTCGGAAAAAAGATATAATCAGTATATTTTTTCAATTAATGGAGCAATTTAAAATTATAGTTTTTGGGAAAAGGTCTAAAATTATACTTTTTCAAACTTCTATGGCCTGTAACTCTATACATTTTAGCCGATCGGCACAATTAGTATACTGAATGAAAGAATAGAGAGATAACTATGCAATAGTGTATAATATATTTTATTGAGATTGAGCCGCTCTCGGATTTTCGCCAATAAACGAAAAAACTAAAAAAGAAAACAGAAAAAAAGTTGTTTTTCGCGAATATCGCGAAAACACTCATTAAGAATAATAAATGAATAGCATTTTCGTGGTCAGCGACCTCAAATTAGCTTAGAAATTTTTATTTTATTTTTTTGCAAGATATGACAAAGACATACTGCCTGTTCGCCGATGTCGAAGGACTTCTTTCTTTCGCACAATTACATTTAAAACAATAAGAAAATGTTTTAATTTGTTTTTCCTTTAAATGTAATTTGTGCGAAAGAAACAACTCTTTCGACATCGGCGAACAGGCAGCTAGAATTTGAAAAATTGGCTTCATTATTTCATCTTAAGTTTGTCGGAAATCTGACCTTGTATGTATAAAAATAGTGGTTATTTTGAGTGTAATCAGTTATAATTGCTATAAAGAGTCTATAATGTTGCATCATATGATATATCAAAAATTGACCGATTTTATCTCATTTTCAAAATCTTGATGCTGCATAGGTCCCAATATTTTTTTTCGTTATTTTTTCCACGTATCCAAAATAAAATGCAACATTTTTGGACAAAATTCTCACGCTCTACCTTAATGTACACTCACTTTAATGAAATTTAAAATACCTTACAAAAAAATTTTTCTTCACCATTTTGGAAAAATTGTTCAGCGGAGGGTAGTTTCGGGCAAAAAATATACTTATTTTCTTTTAAAGAAAGATCGTCAGCGAATTTTTATTTTCGATTTAAGAAGTTTTATCGAATATACATATACCTAGGGGTGTAGCAACATAAATGTTTCTGGAATCATTTTCAGCTAATCTTTTATCCTATGGGTTATTCGCTTAACATTTTTATTAGTATGGGAACTGAACCGCCTTAAGGATCATTTATAATTATTTCTGAATATAACGCTACGAACTTTATGGCCTATAACTACAATTAATTTGTGTTATTTTTTAAGTTTTAGTAACTTTAACTCAATTGCTTTAAAACAAAATTTCAACCGAATTACAGTAAGGTTTTATTTAGCCAATATTTAGATGCAATTTTCTTATAAATAAGTAAGAATTATCATATTTAAGGCTTTGGTAAAAGCGGCTGCTAAGCTTGGTTTCGAGTATTAGGTTTTTTGTATTATGTTTGCACTCAAGAAAAATACATATTTGCGGCATGGTTACCAAAACCATAGTATGATTGTGACTAATAAAGTATGATTGTAGTGAACATACTATTATTATTTTTTAATATTTACATACAAATTTAGCCTGTCGAGCAATTAAGTGTTTCAGCTCTGTAATCAGTGAGTTTTACTGTTGATGTTATTCTATATAACTAATATTTCGCTAAAATATAACGGCCCGAGCGGCAACGATTCCGATGTCAATCAAGTTAACATTTTAAACTTCAGTGTGTTAAAAACTTTAATACAAACATCTCAATTCTGATTAACTAAGATTTTTAAATAATTTAATACTTTAAAATATAAGGTTTTCATATTAAAAACCAAATGAAATTTATGTATGTAAAAAAATAAACAAGTCACTGGCCAATTTCAATTTAATTCAATAAAAAAATCTTACTCTAGCAGTAAAATATTAAATTAAAATATAATACGTACAATATAAAATAATAGGAAGAAGCACATTGGATAAAAACGTGGTTTTTTGTTACAAATATAGTTGTTGTAATAAATGAATTTAGCTGTTAAGCACTAAATTGAAAAAAAAAATTTTAATAAAAATAAAAGCGAAACCAATAAAAAGCATACAAAATAAAAACTGTTCAATGCTGCAGGCTAATACAACAGCTACCAAACAACAAATTCGTTTCAATAATTTAACAGAAACAGCCCAATTGCATACCGATTAAAAAGCATAAAATTTCACTGTTTTTTAAATCACTGCAGTGCACTGCAATAGAAGTTCAATATATGAAAATACAATGACAGTAAAATTACTCAGTAAAACGTTTTATAAATTTTTCGAAACAAATAAATAATATTAAAATTTATGTGGATGTATGTGTGTTGTCTGGAAATCGCAATATTTATCTATTAAGTTCCCTTACTTAATTGTGAATAAAATGAAAAGTTATTATTTGATTTTAATAAAATATAGCTCGGCTTTTTGATGTTTCTTTATATCTTTGTGAGTTTTTTTATTAACTAATTTTTTTATATATTTCTTTTTTGCTCAAGTTCTACCATATCGCTGGAACTACTGAGCCGTCATAACATAGATGACACTTAAAATGTGATCAAATTCAGTGATGAGCTTTGTCATCAGATTAATGTCAATCGTAGCTTTATTGATGACATTTGTCATAGCATTGATGTCACATTTCTGATTACAGAACGTCAAAGATATAGTGTTGGAATTAAATATCAAATGATCTGGTCGAAATACCAAATGCACAAGAGATATTTTATTTCACAGATCTCTATTTAATACATACTCGGTTTCATGCTCCTAATGACCATCAAGTATTACACAAAGCGTTACGCTCACAGCGAATATGTTCCGCTGTTCCATCTTTTTCCATGAATTAACGATACTAACGTGTACGAACATGATTATTTCTACGCAAATAGTTTAGTCTACGATGACCAGAAGAAAATCAGTAAAGGGTCATAGGCCATTTCTGTTGAATTCGAGAATTCGACTCTATGAAAATAGTTTATCTCATATTTGGAGAGTCAAGCAAAATTCTTTTTGAGGTCAAGAAATCAATTTCTCCTATTAGTGAAGTAAGTGGACGCTAACAAATTGTAGCAGGAAATTGGCTCAGCAATTTTGGCATTGTATTGTGTATTGCATAATTTTCTCAAATCTGCGACTATTTTTAATTTCACACTTTAGGATGTTATTTCCTGTGACCTAATCTCCCACCATCGTATTTACTATATATATATATATATATATATATATATATATATATATATATATATATATATATATATATATATATATATATATATATATATATATATATATATATATATATATATATATATATATATATATATATATATATATATATATATATATATATATATATATATATATATATATATATATATATATAATGGGTGATTTTATAAGAACTATCGGAAAGTAAAAAAAAAAACACATAAAATTCAGAAAAATGCATGAAATATTTATTTGGATCGATAGTTGGGTCGATATAATTTAATGTTTGAAGATTATTTCATGCAAATGTTGGCCGCGGCTGCGCCTCAAATGGTCCATCCGCTTAGTCCAATTTTGGCATACTCTTTCCAACATTTCGGCCGGTATCTCACGAATAATGTTGGCAATGTTGGCTTCCAGTGCGTCAATCGAAGCGGGCTTGTCGCTATAGACATTAGCCTTAACATAGCCCCACAAAAAATAGTCTAGAGGCGTTAAATCGCACGATCTGGGCGGCCAATTGACTGGTCCCAAGCGTGAAATAAACTGTTCACCGAACTCGCCTCTCAATTGGTCCATTGTTTCGCGTGCTGTGTGGCATGTGGCACCGTCTTGTTGAAACCACATGTCATGCAAGTCAAGCTCTTCCATTTTGGGCAGAAAAAAGTTTGTTATCATCGCACGGTAGCGCTCACCATTCACAGTAACGTTGTGATTCGCATCATCTTTGAAGAAATACGGCCCAATGATGCCGCCAGCCCATAATCCGCACCAAACGGTTGTTTTTTGTGGATGCATTGGTAGCTCTTGCAATGCTTCTGGCTGCTCTCCACTCCAAATACGGCAGTTTTGCTTGTTCACGTATCCATTCAACCAGAAATGAGCCTCGTCGCTGAACACAATTCTTCGATAAAAAAGTGGATCTTCATCTAACTTTTCAAGAGCCCATTCACCAAAAATTTTGCGTTGTGGTAGGTCGTTTGGCTTCAATTCTTGCACCAGCTGTATCTTATAAGGCTTCACACCCAAATCCTTCCGCAAAATTTTCCACGTAGTGGAGTAACAGAGGCCCAATTGCTGCGAACGGCGCGGAATCGATAATTCACGGTCATCACCAACACTGGCCGATACGGCTGCGATATTTTCTTCAGTTCGCACTCTACGTAAACGTGTTGGTGGTTTAATGTCCAACAATGTAAATTTGGTGCGAAATTTTTTTACAATAGACCGAATAGAAGCCTCAGTAGGTCGATTAAACTGACCATAAAATGGAAGAAGCGCGCGATGAACTTTCTTAACAGAGCACGCATTTTGGTAATAAAATTCAATAATTTGCAAGCGTTGTTCGTTTGTAAGACGATTCATGATTAAATTATAGACCAAACTGAAGATGTTTGACAGTGACACAAGATACAAAACGTGCGTGAGCTGTCAAAACTAGTGTTGCCAAAAAGATAATAGCAAAAAAATCACTCGTATATATATATATATATATATATATATATATATATATATATATATATATATATATATATATATATATATATATATATATATATATATATATATATATATATATATATATATATATATATATATATATATATATATATATATATATATATATATATATATATATATATATATATATATATATATATATATATATATATATATATATATATATATATATATATATATATATATATATTTTTTTATTTTTTTTTTTTAATTTAAGCAAAGAACATAATTATTAAAATAGCAAAATGGCTTGAACATTCTTCATATAATGCTAAGAATTTAGAAAAGATAATAAATAACTTCACAAATAAGTAGGGACTTTATTATTATTACTTTATGAGTTAAAATGCTATTAATAATTTTCGCATATTACTTTAGCATAGTGATGTCATTGAAGACAAGTACCTATCACCTTGGCTTACAAATAACAACTTGAAAATTTCAATATTTAGAAGTCATTGAATACACAAAACATAATAAAAATTTAATGTCTCTGTTGAGCATTGAACTCACGCCATTTTAAGTTATTATTGAGTTTTACGCCAAGTGTGCTTGTCACTAGTCTACTTCACAACTCTTTTGGCACACGCTTAAAACTTGTTTTTACGAGCATGCACACAATTTAACAAACTCCTCATTACTACTATTGTGCCAACACTACTAGTATGTCAATAAGAGAATAAATTGCTTGTTTATTTATACAAAAAGTATATATTTAATTTTCAGTATATGTTCTTTACTGAATCAGGGAATATTTTTTTTACTTTTATTTAGTATACGGCAATATCAAAAACCAGTTTTTGTGTCGTAAAAAACAACCCCCATTATGACATACACATAAATAACAACCACAACAATGATAGCATAAGAAATGGCATATCGGAAGATGTACAATTAGTATCAAACGTAAATTGTAACGTTTGTTTTCTAATGATTTCTGAGTGAATAAATTTGCTAATGTTGTTGCATTAATTCTCATTCATTTTTTAGAGCCTTTAGATAAACATACAGACAGAGTTGAACACATTTAACAAAATGAAATTCCATAAATGTTCAATGGATGATAATGTTATTAATATATAACTTAAAAATGTAAAAAAAGTTTTTACTAGGGATGTAATGAATACCGATACCGATATATCAACGATACTTTAGATTTTCCGATATATCAGTATCGGCGATATTTTACTGTCGATACGACACTACTTTTAAAAATTTTTTCAGAGTTTTTTTTCTGACAAATTATTTATTTTTTGTTAATTTCACCATGAACTAAACTCATTTCGTTATTTTTTAAATCGTGTTAATATCAATTTAAAAAATTAATAATATTTTATACTATTATTTTGTAAAAAAAATTATTTATTTTTTGTTAATTTTACCATGAATTTAAATTCAATTCGTTGTTTTTTAAATCTTATTCCAGCAAAAAAAGACACTCCAAAGAAGTCATGAAAATGTAGAATTCGCGATCCGGAAGTATGGTTAGTAGTGTTACAAATCCTTGCCATTGCAAAAAGTTCTGTTTTTCGATTGCCAATCACCGAATCGGAAGCGATGCTCGGACAAATTTCTTTTTCGGTGTTCTATAATGATTTTTCCTCAAGAAAAAAGGATAAAAAATTACCCATTTTCACAATTTTTTTTTTATGCGAGTATGGCGAGTATTTTTTAGAATTATAAAGGAATTAAAAGTTTTTTTTTGCTTTTCTACTAATTACACTATGCGACAAATAAAGACTTTTGGAAAAACACAAGAACTGGAAAGTACAGGTTCGATTGTCCTACAATGGGGTAGTAAAACCCTTTACTCAGTTTGGCGAATTTGGTGACCAATTTTTTTTATGGTCCTCTAAAGTTTCTGAAAATCAGTGGGGCCCCAAAAAACGGTGTCATCAGTATTTGGCCAACAGCTAATTCAAACTTTATAATACCGCTTAACTATATATGGCAATAATGTAGCTAAGAGTCTGTTTAATAGATTTTTTTAACATTTCATGCCAAAAAATTTTTTTCGTGAACTTTTTGTTGACAAAATTAAGGAAAAAATTGTTTTTTCACTTTTTCCGGAATAACTTACAGGGACTTGTAATTTTTAACTAACAATATTTAACAAACTTATAGTTACGGTAGAGCTGAACAATTTTTGTTAACATACCAATACAATCTGCACGTATCTAGGCACTCTAATAGCTCACACAGACCACTTTTTACCTTCAAATTTGTAGTTTTTCATAATTTTTTAATGCTAATAAATTTTTTTTTTTGAAAATAGTATATTCAAGTGCATATTTCTCTGTTGTGTTTCACTAACATTTTGTACCCAGAAAAATAATATGTAACTATACCTTTTTTTTTTAAATTTTAAAAAATTATTTTATTCACTTTTTTCAGTATAAGTATAAATTTTTTATTACCATTATTTGGCAAAACAACAACAAACAATAAAAAATAGTAAATACTAAAATCAGCAAACTAAGAAGTGGAACAATAATAAAGAAAGCAAAAAATACAATAAAAATATAGCCTAACTCGTAAAAAACGAAAACTTTTAAGGTAGAAATTGGTTTTTCTACCTTATTTTTCAGATTGTATTGACATATTTACAAAAAATGTTCAGCTTTACCGTAGCTACAAATTTGTTAAATATTGTTAATAAAAAATTACGAGTCCCTGTAAGTTATTCTGGAAAAAGTGAAAAAAAAATTTGTTTTCCTTAATTTTTCAAAAAAAAGTGCACGAAAAAATATTTTTTTGGCATAAAATGGTAATAAAATCTCTTTAGCGAGCTTTTATTTACATTATTGTCATATATAGTTAAGCGGTATCATCAAGTTTGAATTTTCTGTTGGCCAAAAGTTGATGACACCTTTTTTTGAGGGCCCGCTGATTTTCAAAAATTTTGGAGGTCCATAAAACGAAATTGGTCAACAAATTCGCCAAGCTAAGTATAGGGTCTTACTACCCCGTGGTAGTACAATCGAATCTATACTGTCAAGTCTGTGTGTTTTTTGGACTGTTGCACTGTGTTATCTGCATATTTTTAATATAGATTTTTTGGAAGCAAAGAAAATGTAGTTCCTCAAAAAATACTTCCAATTTTTTATACTGGGTTAATATCAATTTTAAATATTAATAATCACTTACACTGTAATTTTGTATAATAAAAAAATTGCAGTTGAATTCTGTTAATCTAAACTTGCACTCAATTTCAATATTCGTATCGGTATCGGAATCGGTACCGGCGATATTTATCTTTAAGTATCGGTATCGGATCGGCAAAACGGCGTATCGTTACATCCCTAGTTTTTACTGACTCAGACAAAAAGTTTGTTTGATTTATTACGAAAAATACAGTACAAATTTTTGTTTGATTCAGTAAATTACAGTGTTTGGAATTCGTAAGTATTTTTATACAAGTACTTTTACTCATTCATTGAATTCCCTTACTAAAAATTAAATAAATTTTTTGTCTGTGTACTAATAAATAATTGATTTAACTAGTGGAAGGTAATTCAGACGGTATACCATTTGTGTTAAAAAGTACGTTGTTTAGTAATTGCAATACATTGCCAAGTTTTTACTGGGAATCCGTTAAACGAACTTTTTGAGAATAAAGCCTTGATATGAACAAAATGTTTTAAATTTTTATACAAAACAGTAAAATTTATTAATGGTCTTCCATATACCAAATTTATTGTGTTGTAAGGCTGAGCCATATTTTCCTATTTTTGTTATAAGCCATCTGCTTTGTTTAAATCGTTTTTTTTATTTGAGAGTAAACTTTAATTGTAAATAAATAACGAAATTTATAAAACCTCGTTACCGCAACAACAAATTAACTCTTTTTTGTATTTTTTATTTCTGGTAAATAATTTAAACAGCAATTTTATTTCTTCTGTTTTTATCATACAGATAAAAAACCATAAAAGCCAAAAATTCAGAGGAAAAAACATTAAAACCTTCATTAAAAGGGAAATTTGTTTGCTTGTTTTTTTTTTGTATTATACGTTGTTTAAATATAAAGTAAGTCATTTAACTGAATTGTATAGAAACAAATTGAATTCAATTGAATTGTTTAACTAAAAGGTCTAATATTTATTTTACTTTAACATTAAACAAATTTCCTTGAATTTTAAATTCTATTTTGCCAAAAATTCCGGTTTGCTTAGCAACCCATACGTTCTTCCTTTTTTGAAGCAGCACTTCCCTTTAGCAGCTGTGTGTATTTGATTGGTATTGATTGGTTACATATTTGACTTTGAAAATGTGAAATTACAACTGGCAAACAGTCTGTATTGCTATTTATTAAGTTTTTACAGAATTTTTTTTCGGAAATTTAAAAGGTAGAAAAACAATTTCAACAATCATTGAATAAATAAAAAGGTACGAATTGAAAGTATAATAAAAAATAAGATATAAAAATAAAAATAGTACACAATGGGGAGTTTTGCAAAATAAATGATAATAATCAGCTGGAACTTCTAAACTGTTGATTAGATTTGTCTGAAACTTAAAACATGTTCAGAAAAGGTGTCAGCCTTTATACGTTGTATCTTGATGATATCGTAGCGTGGGCCAAAGTTCACCACCTCAGTATTAGAAAAAGTTCTGAGGCTTGCAACTGATAGCGGGAGCTATCGAAACGTCAGTTCAACCCTTCCTCCGTGCAGTCAAAATTTTTATTGGTCTATATGCTTCACATTTATCTCTAAATAAATATATAATTTAATTGAGAAATTAAATTAAAACCGAACTCAAGCCAAAATAATTAAATATCTTTGGATATAAACTCATGCAGTTGAACTAAACTCATAACTTAATTGTTAAACTCTAAAGGCACCTAGCAAAATGATGTACATTTTCAAATAAACTGAACAGGCAAACATTCACATACACTAGTATTTGTAATTATCATTGATAATTCATACTAGAACAGAGAAATAATAAAAGAAGAAAAAAGAAGAATATCAATAACTATCAAATGAAATACAGGTCTAAGAGTGACAATATGAATTGGTAAAAAGTATATGATGTTCAACTCTTGACTGCAAACCAACTACTTTAGTCGAGTGGTCAAGCGGAAAAGAATTCTGAAGATATTAGCGGCAGTTCAACCCTCCGTGCAGTAAAAAATTTTCTTTATCTGTATGCTTCACATATATGTATATCTAAATAAAAATATAATATAATTGAAAAATTAAGCTAAAACCGAACTCAAGCCAAAATTATAAAATTTCTTTGGATACGAAATTAGTTAGCCAGCACATTGTAGCTTTCAACAATATACACTCTAAGACATTACTTCAAATTTAGGATCATATATTGTCTAAATTTGTGTTAAACATTTCTCCTTGTCTAAAATTACATCGATTTTAAAGTTATTTTATTAAAGAAAAAACCTTTCAAATTAAAAATATCTAGTCCAAGAAGAAAAAATTTAACATAGAGTATAATACGGCTATGGCTCAATGGTAGATACGTCAGACTATCAGTCAGGAGGTCACGGCTCAAATCTGCACGCAGCCAATTGCTTTTTTTTTAGTAAAAACATTTTGTTCAAAAATAATGCGTGTGTAATTTGAGGTCGATAATAATTGGTAAAGTGTTGCCGACTATTATCGACCTAATTTTCAACAAAAGTGTTTTAGAGTGTAGGTTCTAAAGAATAGTCGCACGTATTGTTTCAAATAAACACTGGCAAATTTGAAAGCTCAAAAGCCATTTAAAGTATGCTCTCTTTCTACGTTTCCCACCTATTGCATGGAAGAGAGAAATTTATAATAAAACACGATTTGTTTTGTCTGTAATATAACGATGATAAAATGAGACATGGTTTTAGAGCATTTTCCATGCTTCGAAAGAAGCGCTATTTTATATCAAAAACAAGAGCTCCAAAGTGGAACATCGTGAACAAAAATCATGCATGCTCGAAGTGCTTTTCGAAGCAGTAGAAACAACAAAACTAGCTTATCTCGCTTATAAACCTGCTTCGGCCGAAGGAGTAGTTTTTGCTGGGTAATTTATGAAAAAGCTTTATTATTCAGTTAACCGATAAATAACGAAATTAACCGATTATTAACTGATTAAACAAAAACCTCGATTAATTAATCAAGCAATTAACTGTTTAAAGCAGAAGCCCGATTATATGAATACCCTCAGTTTGAAAAATGGCTAAAACAATGGTGGATAAAAACTAACAAACAAAAATGTCTACATATTGCTTTTGCATTGCGCAGAGTAACATGCCCGCCTATATAAATCAATAACCATAAATACCTCGATGTTGATTTTGATCGTCGTCAAACATGGAAATCCCACATAAATGCAAAGGTGACCCATATAAAAATGAATTGGCCTATTGGAAGCATGGATTGTAAATTTTTTTGTTCAACTCTATTTTAAACCCAGTATGGTTTTACGCTATCCAGTTATGGGGCACTGACTCGGCATCAAATGTAGAGAAAACTCAAAGGTGAGAAAATAAAATTACAGCCAGCGAATTCATAAGGATTTATAGGGTCCGAACGTTAAGAGTGTGTTTTCAAAACATGTGACAAGATACAAAAAAAAAACTGGAGTTGCACCAAAATCCCCTAGCCCACAATATCATGAAGTTTAAAGACCACACTCGGCTGAGAAGGAGGGACGCTCTTGCTCTCAGACGAATGCGAGAGACGTAAAAGACAATCTAGGAACAAACCATAGAAATAAATATTTTTGTCTGGCATTGACTAGACTTAAAAATTAAAATTTTAGTTAAGACATGATTGCTAATTATTAGTTAAATTTTATTGAAGATACAATAAATAAAAACAAACGCAAAAGAAAAATTCTAATGTTGTACAATACGTCTACGTACGTTTTTACATTAAAAACTATTGATCATAATTATACAACCTGTTTTTAGGTAAGATTACTTAGTACTAATAACACTAAGCGGTCACGCTAATACAATTTATCACAACTCGCAAATGGTTTGTTCGATAAAAATATAAAAAACAGTACCTTACCAATATAAAACTTTCTTTGCGTAATATTTTTTATATTTTCAATTGTTTCGGAGCCATTCATAAATTAGCGGCAAAAAAAATAGTTTTTCATGCCAAATTAAACCGTTTTTCGTTTTCAAAAAATCATGAAAAAAAAATTAACAGGGCAAAAATATTACGCTTTTTCATAAGTCAGAAAGCTAGATTCATTTGGAATAAAATAAGCCATAAACCAATAAAATCGATGGACAAATGTCGACTTTATTTACAGTTAAGTAAAAGAACTGAATTCCTAGAAATCGAAATATCCATACAACTGAAAAATTTTAATGTTTTTGCGTGTATTTGTGTGGTAATAAAATCGCAATTTTTGTCAATTAAAACCTTTCACTTAATTGTGAATAAAAGCGACATTTGTCCATCGATTTTAATGATATATGGCTTTTCGCCAATGAATGAATGTGTTTAACATTTTTTTTTTGTAAAATAGAAATACTGAAGATAATTTTTTAGAAAAAAAACATGGCTTTTTCATGTCAATTTTAATACTTTATAAGGAAACGAACGGTGTTTTTAAATTTAAATCGGGCAATAAACTAGAAAGTTATAAGAATAAAATTTAAAAAATGTCAAGACAAAACAAAACATTTTTTTTTAAAGTCAAATATCTGTATAAGTATGAGAGACATGGAAGGAAATGTAAGGAATTTATTTCTTTTTATTATTTATTTAGCATAACCCAAAACGCTTTAAATTTTTGAAATCTGATAACATTTAATACAGTTACAGCCCTCAGAATTGTTTTTGATGCCGACATAATAAAATTTGGCCCACTGTAAATCCGTTTCTGCTTAAGCTACGATGCAACCAAGGCATAGAGCCTAAATCCCGACTCCTTCTCTAAAGATGTTCCAAGTTTCAGAAAAATCCAGTTAGCAGCTTAGAAGTTCCAGATTTATTAATTTAATTTATTTTGAAAAAGTCCCCAATGTGCCGTGTGTATTTTTGTTGGTAATAGAAATGAAAGTCAAAAAAAAGGGGGCTGATGCAAAGACATTGATTTAATATTGCAAGTATTGAAAAATGTTTAAAAGAATGTTAAATTTTTAATATATGAGAAAATCTATATACTATATATTTAAAATTCGTTTCTAAGAAACTCTGTGCATTGATGTATTTCCAATATTCTTTTATTGCAAAATATTTAAATAATTTATACATATGTCCCACCAAAGGACTTAAAGCAAATAACTTTATCAGGTCATGTACACACGCATAACTTTATCAGGTCATGTACACACGCATATTCATTAAAAAAATATATGGTATTAATCTGGCCATTTCCGTACGCTTTAATATATAAATTTACACACCTATGTACGAACACATACGCACTATCACACATACTCAATTACTCACACTACTTAATTTAATACAAATTCAGTATAAAATTAAATTTTCAGAAAAGAAAAATGAAATATTCATTTTTATTTAAGCAGTTTCCTTTACCAATTTGCCAGATATATATGGCAGAAAGAGAAAATTAAAATTCAATTGAGGATTTTAAATTTTTTTTTTATTTTTCCTGGGTTAACCTCAAAAGAATTGCGAGCTTATGCAAGCAAGAAATTTATACATACATGAAACAACAAATACATTTAACACCAGAAGTAGATAACAATTATTTTCACACGCAATTATATTACATGTCAAAAAATGTGTGTGTGTATGAGTGTGTGCGTGAAAATTTTTACAACACACTTTGGTTAAAAATTCACCATCGTAAGCCAGTGATTGCTAAAAGAAGAGCTCAGTGTTAATAACAACATTAAAAACCAGTCAGTAATGAAAAAGAAAAACTCAGCAAATGGAATTATTTTATTTATTAACAAATACAACCTTTTTTATTATTTTGGTGTTATTTAAAATGAAACGTGAGTCCTGAATCCTTTAGTTGCTGAATTTAATTATGATTTCATTTTGCGCCTTAATATCGTTGTATAGCTTTAATTGCAAAGAGTTGAAAAATAATTTTTGTTTTTATGACTGCGTTAGCAAATTGAATAGTTTAGTACATGAGGTCATTGTATTGAAGTTTCTTTTCCCAGCTAAGTTATGTTCAGTCCATTTAGCTTTCTTAAAGATCTGTGCCGTCTAAAATACATAATGCAATTTATAAACAGCGGAGTAGTTGAAATAGTCGCCAATCGCTTAATAAGAGCAAATAAATAATAAGATTCGACAGGATAAATGCTTCGGCTTTCAGTAGGATAAATACAGTAAGTACTAAAAACGTGCAATATGCCGACATAAATTCTTCAGCTCTGAATCATCTGCCTGCGACAAAGAAATACTATAATCCGACAGGATGAATATTTCCGCTCACGATCGGCTAACTAGATTTTGTTTGTGAAAAACGTGCATTTCGTCGAGAGAAATGTTGGACCTTTTGATCGTCTAACTACCACAAGCAAGCATATATTACGGTCCAACAAAATGAATGCATGGACTCTTGGCCGGCTAACTACGATTTGCATATGCAAACAAAAGCTTGATTCAAGTATGGATTTTTCAAGTGCTAAATGCTTAATTTTAGCCACTATTAAGCCTGATTTGGGATTGACTCAAGCCAAAAAATCTTAGCTCAAAAACGCGTCAGGCTTGATTTAAGGTGAAAATTGGACTCCGTCGAATTGGATGCATGATCGATGAGGACTGGATGTGTGATAGAGAATTATTTAATATAATCCTCCATCATCCAACAGATCCACGTCAAACATCATCATGCATCCAATCTATGTCTATACACAGATTTTTGGCTTAAATCAATACCGCATCGTACTTGAATCAAGCTGGAGTAAGGCTTGTTTTTACTTATTTCATCCTGGAACATACTTGAAATTATATATTTAATACTTAACAAAATTTAATATTTTTACTTATTTGCTTTAATTCCAAACTAACTCGTCATGTTTGTAAATAAATCATCGCCTTAGACAAATCATCTACATCAGCATATAAAGAACGACAGCTAAAAGTCAAGATAAACACCAATGGCATGCAACAAGTATCAAACTTTCTAGTAGAGATGTTCAAATGTCGTGCATTTTTCGTGTCAGGCGTGATCGTCATTAAATTAAAAAATAATCACGCAATAGTGCGTAAGCGTGATTTAAAAATTAAGTACCGTGCGTGATTTTAAAAATTTTCACGCACTAACGAAATTACATTTCGTAGCTCGCTGAATAAAATTTCCTCCTTTTTTTCTTACATGATTTTAATTGTAGTTGCGAATTTTATACGACAAATTTCAAATTTTCTATCCGACACTAACACGAAAGGACGTAAAAGCTTTGAGTAAATTAAATTAGAAAATTTTGTGATTATTCGTCAGTTATTTTTCCGACATTGTTCAGACATGTCGAAAATTCCCTTAGAGTTTCTTTTCCTAGAAGATAGTTCAGAATTCATAGGGAATTCTCTCAGACATTTCGACAAAGTTTATAGAACTTCCTCTTGAATACCGCTATATCGGTCACACAGAAAATATTATCACCAAAACTTTTTCAAACAAAATTTTGTCTAAAAACAAAGTTCATTTTCAGTAAATGTTCTTTACTGAATCAATAAATTTTTTGTTTTACTTTTATTTAGGACGCAAACACCAAAAATAACAAGAAAAAGTTTGTCGTAAAAAAATAGCCCCGATGACGACATACACACAAATAAAAACAACAACAACAATGATAGCAAAAGGAATGCGATTGTGCCAAGTTTGTTTACAGAACATTTTTGAGTGAATCAATTCGTTAGTGTTGTTGCATTAATTCTCATTAAGTTTTTTAGAGTCTTTAGGTAAACATTCAGACTTTAACACATTTAATAAAGTGAAATTTCGTAAATGCTTAATGGATGATAATGATGATCCAGACAAAAATATTGTTTGATATATTAAAAAAAAATCCAGTAAATATTTTTGTTGGATCAAGTAAACTATTTTGTTTAATATTTGTTAGTATTGTTAGGCTAATTGTATTATAAATTCAGACAAAAATATTGTTTGATTTTTTTTTCAGAAAATCCAGTATATCTTTTGGTTTGATTTAGCAAATGGTTTTGTTTACAATTTGTAAATGTTTTTAGATAAATTGTTTTATAGATTTGAACAATTTGTTCACTGAAAATAACACGTTTTTTTTCAATGAAATTGTTGCGATATTTTTGTCTATATTTACAAATTTGTTTGTAGGTCCGTTTCTACACAAAATATTTACTATTTCCGTATCGCTTCTATTTCCCTCTGTGTACATACATACACACATATACATGTGTTTGCTCCGGAAAGGAAATTCTTTGTAATACACAAAAATATACTCGTAGAGTAACTCGAGTGTTTTTGTTTCGATCAGAGTAACTCGAGTGTTTTGTTTTGGTTTGTACACAGAAAAAAATTTTTTGTATTTTCTCCGATAAAGATTTTTTTCTATATCTGATATACAAATTTGTTGAAAGCATTTTTATTTTTCCCTAATGATTTTTCAAAATATTGTATTTTCAAAAAAATACTAATTTTAATTAAATACATTATTTATTGAATTTCATGCTATTTTCGAAAACTACCGTTGTTAAATATTTACTTTTTTCTGTGTACTTGTTATTTAGCGTTAGTGAATAAGCCGGCTCGATCATACTTGTTGCAACTCTCTGATACATACACATGAAATTACTCTGAGAGTGGTTGAGAGTGTATTGAGAGCAAATAAGACTTTCGTATTTTAATCAAGCTTTTTTACATGATTTAAGAAGTTTATACTCATATTTAGAAAAGCGAGGATTAATTTTCTAAAGTAATCCCATTTTCGGTTTGATTTAACTACATTTTAGTGTTATTAGGTTTTAAAATTTTGAGGACGATTTGCACTAAAAGTAAGTAGAAAATACTTGAATTTAGTACTGTGTTTTTCTTTCATTGAAATTATGAAATTAAGCAATTTTCTTATTATTTAAAAATTTTAAGAATCTACTTTATATCCATTTTGTTTTTTACAAACTAATTCTTATAAAGCTGTAAACTCATATTGAGGTGTAGTGATAATTTAACATTATTAGAAAAGTGGAAAGTGCCAAGCCTATTCCAAGCAAATATTCCTTTTAAAATAAAATTCAACTACTCCTGAGATATATTTGAAAAGCTTTTCTTATTTGTCTTTTAATTAATTCTTATTTCTATTTAAATTTTATATATTATATTAGCGTTGACTATGAGCAAGGCTGGTATATGAGCCACATCTTTTAAATTCGTCGCTTGTTTATAAGTCAACCAGCAACAGATCTATGAAATTACCTTAAAATTGCTGATCTATTTAATATTTTTGGCTCTCAGGACTTCCGAAACAAGTGAAAGTAGTTGAGAGTCAATTTAATAACGCCCTTATGGAATGAAATTTTCATAGTTGAGTAGGGAATTCGAGTTTTATTCTATTACTTGTATCCCTAATTCAAGATTTTCTTATTGCATTTAACAATTTGCATTAGTATTGTAAGATTTTGTGCCTTTGATTAATTGAATCAATATCATTTCCAAGTGATTTGAAGTAAAACTTTGTATGAAACGCAGTTAAATTTTAATTTAAAGCTTCGTATATACGTATAAATATACATATATAACAATTGTTTATAAAAAAGTTTATAATTGTTTGTCAAAATCTTATCTAATTTTGAAAACTTTATCAACACCTGCAATTCATCGCTAACTACATTTAAAGGCGGGACTTGTTGGTGTTGAATGCTTAAAGAAGTCATTAAGTATTCTCTTTTCAAATAAATTCCTGCCTTATGTGCACTGGATATGCATCCTTTGGTCTAATTTTTTTTTTGTTAATTTTTTCTTCTGCAGTAAGTTTGAATTATTAAATGATTATACGGAAATCCTTGAATCCTATCATGACTTAGTTTTACGTTTTATTTTTGTTTATCTTGTTTATTTTCTTCTTAGAAGTTTTTCAAAAAATAGGGAAAAACTAAAGAGTGAACGAGAAAATTATGGAAAAGAGGGCAACAAAAGTAAAATGTGTTCGTTTTACTTCTTAGAACCAAAGCATTAAAATTTATGCACTGAGCAAAGAGTGAAGAGCAATCAACAAATGTTATTTCCTTTTACCGCCATAAAGTTATACATTTCCTTGGCTATATGTATATCAGTGGCATGCAGTCTCTTAATTTCCTATGCACTCGTGCATAGGCTGGCTTTTTAATATCAACACATATGCACTGTGTGTTAGAGCCACAGCCTATCTATTTTGTCGCGAAGCACATACACAAACACATAATAAGAAAGTGTATGTTTGGACCTCACTGCTATATATGTATAACAGGCGCGGATATAGCTTAAGCTGTTGGGAGGGGAAATTTTAAATGAAATATACCATTTTAAAAGTTTTCGTTTAAAAACTTAATAGAAATGAGATTTATTTTATTCATTTTGGCAGGTGAAATATCATATTTTCCCCTCCTCTTGATCCGCGCCTGATGTATAAGCACATAGATACATATACGTACTAACATGCCTGCATACAAAGACTCAAACAAATGTGTGCCTAAAAATGCTTAGATGAGTTGAGAGTAGTTTATACTTAAGAATTCAACTGGTATGAATAAATATTGTATGTGTATTTGAAGATACACATGAACGTTTAGTGTCATGAAATATGAACTTCCCGGCGGGAAATTTTTCTGCAGGCCTTGTTACTTCAGGCCTTAATGAAGGCCTGCTTAGAAATTTTTTTATTCAATTACCATTCTTATCTAACTGCTAAAGATTGCCTTACAGAAGGCTTCGACTCTTCCACACTCAAAATATTGTGTACGTAAAATTAACTGAAATTTCAATATAAAATAAACTACGACTCAATTAAAAACCGGTCTACTTTTTTTTCATTTCAATTTTATGAAAAATTAATTTTTTTTAATATTTTAAAATATTAACTGAGCCAAATCCATAAAAAATATAGTTTTTTTTTTACTTTTATTTTGTTTATTTTAACTTGCAAAAAAATACAAGCATCTAAACGTCTTAAAAAAGAATGAATCTTACTTTACTCAGATTAATTTAACTGTCAAGAGTTTATCACAATTTCCATTACGTAGAGAATATTTTGAGTGTCTGTGTGTCATTTTTTTGCATGACTTTTTTGCTTCTTATTAGATAAACAACGGACAATATTAAAAGCAACCGAAAATTCTTATTAATGTGTACTTAGTTTTTTTATTGAATGCTAGAATCATTTGAAAATAAGATTATATAGAATTTTAAATGATTATTCTTTTAAAAATGATTGTACGGAATACTTCCTAAACAAAATACACTCCGTTACTGTCAAACTACTGTGAGTGCATATAAAAGATAAGATACACATTCCACATTCGCTTCTATGAGAAGAAAGAAGAGAAGGAGTAGCATTTTTTTGCTACAGCAAAAGAAATTCGATTTGTTTATCAAAATTTTACTTTGTAAATAACAAACATTCTCATATATTTTTTTCTCAAGTAATTTTTATATAAATCTGAAATTTCTGTACAAGAGACATCATACATGCTGCTGCTATGCCGTTCATGTTAGAACCGATTAATTAATACTTTTAGTTATTCCTTCGAAACTATTCACGTCCAATTCCTTCTTAATAAATACATTCGCATAAAAATATTACTTTAGATGAAAGGAAATAATTCAAATATAAGATCACATAAATAAAAAATTAGGAGCCGAGGTCTTTTGTCATGGCTCCTAGAACTAGCAAACGAAACACCTTCCCCGCAATGGCGTGTGTAAAAATGATATAAGTATGAAATGGAGCGGGCAGGCGTTGTACAGTCAAAAGAAGAAGTACAGAGGCCTTCTAGAAGGCATGTGTACTCCTTATATTTCCCGCTGCGTTTATTTAAACGCACACACTCGTATACTAACACTTGCTTGCATACGACTATTATAAATTTATATATTCTTACTTAACACAAAGGAACATTCACACTTCTGTTCCTGTTGCTGTAATTCGCCAAAGTGTATAACCGCATTTCGTATTTCCGTTTATATTAACGGAAATGGGTAAGGTATTTACTTTACTACCAACATTGGTGTTAATAAGAAGTTGGAAATTTCTTATTGATTGTATGCATGCAAAGTGGAAGAATTTTGTATTCAAATAACAGTGTACAACAAAATCAAATGACAACCTTTTAATGACTGACTGTTGTAGAATGCACCAAACAAATATACATACGTAAGTATGTATATCGGTGTTTTGAAAGTTTACATCTGGTTTTCATTATAGGGGGAGTTAAACTCCCTCCTCCACTGTTTGCACATTATTATAGTGAGCCGGCATAAGAAATCTTGTAATTCTTACGTTTAAGGTATTAAAAGTATTCAGCACTTTTATATAAAACACAACCAGGAATATTTTTGTGAAACATTTTAAACCTCTAGCGACTCGCTGTATGGGTCTTTACCTTTAATTTACTTTTAAATGTGATATAGCGAGCTGATTAAATACCGAAATTTGCTATCATCGTTTTATTAATAAATGTCATATATGCAGCTTCGTTTTGTAAGGTGAAATACTAAAATGTTATGTAAGACATAATTGCGATACAAATTAAGCTCATAAAATTAGCTTTCTTGGGATTTTATATAGTAGTAATTGTGGAGATATACGATGTTAACCCTTAATCACATTCAACAACATCTAACATCTACCATCAATTTGCGCTAATGTACAGATGGCCATATGAGGCCAACAAATACAACAACTAGATTATGCTTGTCAAAAAAATACACGTGTTTGAAGTAATTATACACAAAACTACCAGAGCAAAAAATAAGTAGCAGACTTAACGCTGCCACCTGTACACTTATTATGCCGCTTTTATAGTGATGACACGAAAATTTATCGAATGATGGTGGGTGGAACAAATTGAGAATGGAACATTTTATAATGATGTTGAAATATGTATGTTGGCCGTTCAGACCTGTATAATTCTTATGGGAAAATTCGCCAATTGATGGTAGATATTAGATGTTGTTGAGTGTGAAAAGCCTATTAGTGTAATTAAAGGCTCATAGTAGAATTAAATGGCGAATATTTTTGAAGGATATTTCAGCCACAACATTGCCCCTGATGATGAAATTTTCGCAACTATTTTAATAAAGGGACAAAATGAATCGTATTGCAAAGCGATAGAGCGCTAAAATGTTAAAAAAAATGTTTGCCGCATTGTCTTACTAAAAAATTATGAATATATCTTAAATACAAGGTTTCAAGATTTTCTATGCCGATTCACTATAACAATGAGCAAAAGGGATGAAATTTATCTCCCCTAAAATGAGTTCCAGACGTAAATTTTCAAAACGCCGACATAAGTCTACATATTGTTTTGTGCGCTCTACCAGAATCAATCATTAGAACCATGTGACTTTGTTTTTGTGTTACACAGTATAATCTAAGAAATTTCCAAATAATTTTCAATATCACGGAAAAAGTAAAGATCTACTCCATTCCAAAGTCGTGTATACTTGTGTTACTATTCATAATATTTTCGAACTGTAATGGGTCAACTATAAGTTATCAACCAAGCATGAGTTCAGTTCTTGAATTTTTCTAATGTAGGATATTCAAATTGTATTCTCGTATGTAGCTGTTTTTAAATTATTGCACTTAAAAAATGAGCTTACTAGAACTAGCGGAGCGTTGACAACATAAACGACTCAGCGAAGGAACACATGAATGCTAATGAAATGGTGTGGCAGTACTGCTCATTCCTCCTAGTGTTTATTATTTAATCCTTCTAAATGTATTTGCTGCTAAAAGTTAAACTTATTAAACTAGTTTGTTTTCTTTATGTGTATAATACTATTCTTCAAAAAGCATACAAAAATATATGTTTGTCTTTTATGTTAAAGCAAATAGGCAGAGTTTTGGGGCATCAACTGTGTTCTAAATACAAGATGAGCAACACAAAAAAGAAATGTGTTTCCTTTCTGTCAAACCACAAGCATTTACCACTTTACGTATAAAGTTTTACTTTTATCCTTGATACATATCTTTAGCAGTACATACAGGATAAATGAACAGATTTTTTTCTAAGATCTTTATAACCGCAAAATAAGCAAAAGAACTATTAAATATGCATGACATTAGAGAAAATGCTAGAGCATATGGATTTTCGTGCTTTTGCTTTCGAGATGATATCTTTGCATTTTAGTAAACGGTATGATGTGGCATTTTCTTTTGCTTATTTCAGTTTCTATACTACCTAGATATTCAAATGAGAGACTTCTTTACACTTGCTTGTTAAGAGCAGTCTATGCATTTGGGAATAAACTTTTCTAAGCTTGAAATAATATTTAGTATGTATTTGTAGTTGCAAATTTTTTAATAAACAATAACACAGGTCAACACGATTTCTAAGTCCCGTGATCTCTTAGTCAATTTGCGTATATATGATACTGAGCTCCAATACCTATAAACAATTTTCTTTTTAATTGACTCTGTATCTCGAGATTTTCTGTTATAAAAAAACAGGATGCTGCATCACATAACTTGCATTTACTCGAGAGCTAGTTCTTCGATTGAATTAAAAAAACACTGAGCGATCGAAAACAAAAGCTACTTCCTCATTAATTTTTTAACAGTCTTATAGTTTCGGAGATATTCAAAAAGTTTTATCAAAAACGCAAATTTTTTCTGTCTGTCTCTTTGTCACAGACTGTTTTCTCGGGAACCGTAAGAGCTACGGACCTAAAATTTTTAAACACTATGTAAGACTTTAGCCGCTACAACAACAAATATATGACAGCTAAAAATTAAAGGGTGTTCTAAAACGAGCAACGAAACAAATTGAAATACTAATGTAATATATATAGACAGTTAAAATTTTCAAAATTAATGTTAGTCTGTAAATAGACTACGCCAGATAACACTGATATTTAAAACAATAAAAATTAAAGGCTGTTCTATCAGTTAATGTAATTTGGACTATGTATTTTAGACATTTAGCTGTATCTTGGATACCGTAAGAGACAAACTCATGAAATTAAAAAAACTCACTGAAACTAAAAAATTCAAAAAATTTCAAAACGAAAAATTTAATAAATAAAAAAAGCGCTTAAAGGAAAAAAGCACCAAAATGAAGAAAAAAAAGACGCAAAAAAATTACCAAGATTAAAAAAAAGCCAAAAACGAAAAAAAATCGTCAAAACGGAAAAAAACCCAAAAACCAAAAAAATCACTAAAACTGAAAACATCGTCAAAAAACAAAAAAATCGCCAAAATGGCAAAAATCATTACATGAAAACAAAGCGCCAAAACTAAAAAAAAATCAAAAAAATACCGAAAAAATCTCCAAAACCGAAAAAAGCGCCTAAACTGAAATAAATCGCTACAACTAAAAATATTGCTAAAAAGCGTAAAAACAAAAAACGCCAAAACAAAAAAATCCGCCAAAACTAAAAAAAATCGGAAAAACCAAAAAAAAAAGTAAAAAAACGTCAAAGCAAAAAAAAAATCGCCAAAACAACGAAAAAAAACCATAAAAAATATTAAAAGAAAAATCAAAACGAAAAAAATTTAAAATGAAAAAAAGTCAAAAACGAAAAGGGATATATGTGTGTGTATTCGTACGGAATCCATTGTATGTGAGCCAAAGTCGCACTTTAATGAATTTACTTACACTTCCTTTCGCTCATGGCTGTTTTCAAATATCACATTGTCATATAAGTTTAAATGTGTAACCTGCAGGAATAAAGTCAACATGAATACTTGTATATCCAACAAAATCTTTTAGAGGATTGAACGTCTAAAGGACATTTTTTTGCACGTTTTTCACAAATGCGGAAAGGCAATATTTAGTTTTCATTGACAAAAGTAAACCTTATAATTCAAAGAATACTTATATTGATGTTTCAACATTTCCTTTTAAACTCTATTTTCTGTTCTTTTTTTTTGTAATTGTTTTTTCTTTAGCGCAAGATAAATTGAAAATGAACTGAAATGAAGGAAAAAAATAACTGGAAATGAGAAAAAGCATGATAAAAATATACTTCTGCTATTGCAAATATAATACTTCAAATTTATCACTTCAACATTGCACAATTGCATTGTCTTTACTTCAGTTAAACTTTGTACATTATACTTACCACTGCCACAGCCATCAACTCTAAACAATAACTTTTCTTTTTAATAAAAAAAAACACGAGCCAAGTGGATGGGTTGGTGAGTTTAAGTGATGCATTTGCAACTTATACTTGAATTATTGTTTTGGTGTTGGGCGGACTTCAAATGCATAATGTAACTTATATTTCCAGTAGATATCATTTCTTCTTTTGTTGTTGTTGTTGTGCAACAAAAATAAAATTACTTTTACTTCAATATTGTTACACTTGGTGTGCTACTATAGCTTTGTGGTTAATATATGACATGTTTCGAAGTAGTCCCCAGGCGTTAAGAAGACCTTGTATCTGCAATTATACTACAACGACTATATTATGCTCTCCATAATAATATTTAGTTACGGCAAACATATTATAGTTGCATTTAATTATTTTAAACATAATTTTACACGCATTAAAAAAAGCTTTTGGTAACACTAGACTACACTGAAAGTAATCCATGCAACACTTTACGAAAAAAAACGTTCATAGTTACTTTTTTCGTAGAATATACAAAACTTTCGTACATATTACGAAAAAAAATGTAAGCATTTTTTTTTTTAAGTTACGAAAGTAAGGAAAATCTTCCGTAAACATGTTTCCTTGTTAATCAATATATTTGAAATGAAAAAAATTAATTAAAATTATATATTATATATTGACATATTTTTCAGATGTAAGTAAACAAAACAAATTTTTAGCTCCTTTAATACAAGTAGAAAGTGGCTCAATGGGTAGAGTACTTAACTTCAGATATGAAGATTGAGAGCTCGTGCCCGGGATGAGCCAAACTCCTTTTCCTTTCATTTTTTTTCTTACTTCGTATATTTCGTATATTTTATGAAAGAATTTCGTGGTACGAAATTACGAAATATTTCGTAATATGTACCAGATGTAAACTTTTAAAACGCCGATATACCTAAACAACTTTTGCTGCCCTCTGCCAGAAGCACTCATCTGAACCGTGTTATTTGTTTTTTTGTGTTGTACATTGTAGTTAGTCCGGAAAAAAAGAATGAGTTTTCAAAATTATTTCTTACATTTTAACAAACTTAACACTAAAATCTTTAAATAGTAGTGCTACAAATAAAAATTATTCATCATCATGATTTTTGTACTCGTACCTTGAATAAATCAGTCAAGTCAACATAAACTCATATATTTCCCTTAACAAAAGCTCAAAGTCTTGACAAGACAAATGCAAAAAAAAAAGAAATGTAGTAAACTTTAACTTAACCAGGAAGGAAAATGTGTTAGAGGGGCTGAGTTAGATACCCAGAAGATAAAGGTTTTTAAAATGCAAATTTAATGTTGCTGCTGTTTTTTCTCTATTTTCTAACACTAAAGAACGTCAGCATAAAAACATTAACGAACTTGTCTGCAATATTATGAAATGTAAACAAACTTTAGATATCTTATGCAATTTCAACTAAGAGCATATAAACGCATATAATAATACTCTCTCTCTCTCTCTATCTATCTGCTGTCGCATTTTTACACACACACACATGCATACTTCACAAAGTTAGAAGAACTTGCGAAAAAACAATCGAAAGAATTTATATGGTGATAAGGACTAAATTTATACGCTTGAGAATAAATAAGCAGGCATACACATTTATGTATGTAAAAGTATTTATTTATTTGAAACTTTGTAAAAGCAGACATGCACTTAACGATGAAGAGTGTGCTTTTAGGTGTGTGAGAAAGAAATACTATTTCGTTGTTTTCTAGCAATGTATCTATCTTCAAACCAAACACATAGTAGCGTATGAACAAAGCCAGTTAACATATGCCAAGAATCATTGTTAAGTGCAGTCAGTCATTTTTTAACATTCAAACATTCACATAAATGACAAGTATACAAGTATCATAAACTGTTTTATATCAGAGATTGAAATTATTATTTGAAAATGTTTAAGTATTAGATGAGGGTAATACCCATTTCTTAAAACTGTTGAAGGGCCAACACTACAACACAGTTTAGTTCCTTACGAACTTCCTCTTTGAACAAAATGACACAGAGGACTAATTTGATGCTGTTAGATTCTCATGCATTCAAACAAAGACAACTGGTGTAATTTATAAGATAGTAATTTTTGCCACAATCACCCTGACACGTTTTATTTAATATATATTAAACAGTTAAATAGTCAAAAATTCGAATAGACACTGTTCAACAAAATAAAACTTTTGTCATGACCTTTGATGGCCCAACATATCGTCGCTGAAGGGGAGGTTTTTACCCCTTATTTAAAAAAGTAACAGAACACACATACTGTGAAGTGATAGAGCGTTAAAATGTTTTACAATAACTTGTACAGTGGTGTTTTACATAAATGCGCTGAACGCTGAGAGTCGAGTAAAACTTAATGAAATTACTTAAATTAATTTTTGGCAAAGTTGGACGAGTCTTTCTCAAGGTATAATAAAATCTATGAAGCAGCCTATTCAAAGCTCAACTTTTTACAAAAATCAGGAAATTTATCTTTATTGTGAATAAAATCAATATTTACGCATCGATTTTCATGTAATAATTCGTATATTATTTTTACGTAATTTTATTTTAAACTGAAAGATATAAGTCTAAAATTTATAATTTCGGCTTTTTAGTTCAATATTTGAATGTAAATTCAAATTATTTAATTACGAGTGTAGTGTTGGAATACTCAAATCAGATTAGCAGAACGGATCAGTACTACTGATTTCGATAGGCCGCTACACCATCTCATTAGCGTTCTTGTTCAATTTTACCACTTATGAAGGTGGATGCTTTTTACAAGGAAACATCAGCTATTTAACAAATTTCTGTCGAGAAATATAATACAAATCTTTTTTGGAGGAATTTACTTGTATTATATATCTCGACGAAAATTAGTTAAATAGATGATGTTTCCTTATAAAAAGCATCCACCTTCATTAGTGGTAAAGAACGCTAATGAGACGGTGTAGCGGCTTGTCAAAATCAGTAGTACTGATCCGTTCTACTAATCTGATTTGAATATTCCAACACTCCACTCCTAATAAAATAATTTGAAGTTACATTCAACTAAAAAGCCGAAATAATAAATTTCAGAAATCGTATTATATTTGTAGTATATGTAACTTTGTACGCAGTTTATAAAAAGGTAAGTTTTTGCCGTTTTCGATTTTTTATAAATTTTTAAAAATTTTAAATCCAAAAAAATTTCATTATTTTGGCTTGAGTTCGGTGTAAATTTATTTTTTCAACTAAATTATATTTTTATTTGGAGAAAAATTTAAAGCATGTACACAAAAAGGATTTGACTGCACAGAGCGTTGAACTTACCTGCTTTGAGTACCTCGCGGCCTGCTCATCAGTATTCTCTAAAGCTTAGACTACTCGAACAAATGTCGGGTCGTTTAATATCATTTACCTTTAATCAATTCCTGCTATCACTCTAGCAGTTGTTTTTCTGTTTTATTTTATTTGATAGTTGTTGATATATTCTACTCTTCTTTATGTCTTCTATTAAGCTTTTTGTTTTTTCTCTATTATAGTATGTTTTACCGTCGGTACTTACGAATACTAGTGAGTGAATGCTTGTTTTGTTCATTTGTTTGAACAGTAACATTCTTAGCCATGTGCCTTTAGATTTTATAACAATTAAGTTATGAATTTTAGTCGAACTGTATGGGTTAAATCGAAAAAAAATTTATTATTTACGATTGAGTTCGGTTTTAGTTTTTTAAATTAAAATTTTGGATTTTACCTAAAAAAAATATTTTTCATTATTTCGGTCTTTTTTTGCCTTTATCATGAATGATTTTTTCACATAGATTTGTGCTTTGGCCCCTGTTTTTTTATTTTAGCAGCAGGCCAACTGGATAAATACATCATGTAGTTGCTACTTTATCCTTCCATTTAATTATCAAATTTTTTAAATGTTTATTTTTAGGACAAAATCATTAAACAGTGTTCAGTTATTTTAATACTAACACATTTTAATATGAATTCCTTGCAACATCTTTCTGGCACACATGAACTAAGTTTTGCAGTGATGGAATAGCAAGTGATTTTTCTGCGTCCTTGAAAGTTTTCTGGTTGCAATATTGATGTAGGGAGTTATTTTTAAAGTATAATATTTGATATTCTTTCTCATTAAATATATTCAAAACATATATTTTTTAACTTAAAACAATTTTTAATTAATTATAGGTATGCATGTTAAATTAGAACACTATGCCAACAGATATAAATTGTATTGCTGGTATCCATAAATAAATTTAATAAACCGCAAAACACCATTAAATTTAGTTTTATGGTTTTCTATCTTTTTTCTTGTATATAAGAAACCCGACAGGAATTAATTAAATTGTTAATACATATTTGGTTTTTGCCCTTTATAGCAATTTTAATATATCTGGTGTATTTGTAGCGTATTAAGGGAAACAAAATAACACGCACTCACACTCATTTAACATGAGTTAATCACTAAATAAATAACATATACCCAAAGTTAAATAGAAGGAGTACGGATGCCTTCTAGAAGGCCTCTCTACTCCTTCTTTATTTACAAGGTCTGCTCGCTCCATTCCACCCTCATATCTTTTTTACACACGTTGTTACCGTTTGCTAATTTTGGAAGGCCTGACAAAAGACCTTCTAAAAAGGTCATTTTTTAACTTTTTCCAAGGAAGGTCTGTCAAAATGAAGGCAAATTTTCTTAATCTCGGTACTTTTATAGCGGCTTCTTTATTTTTGATAAATGTGATTTTTTATTTCAAATTATTTCCTTTCATCTGAAATAATTTTTATACGAGTGTATTTATTAAGAAGAAATTGGACGAGACTAGTTTCGCCGTAATAAGTATAAATTAATCAGCTCCAACATAAACGGCATAACAGTAGCATGTATGATGTCTCTTGTACGTAAATTTCTACTTTATATACAAATTACTTGCGGGTAAAGAATATGAGCATTTTTGAGGAACAAAACGAAGTGTTTTGCTTTGGCAAAAACAAAAAATGCTGCTACTTCTCTTCTCTCTTCTCATAGAAGCGCATGTGGAAATTGTATCTTATCTTTTGTCCGTAAGAGCCGGGGCCTTCTGTAAGGCATTCTTTAGCATTTAGATAAGAATGGTAATTGAATAAAAAAATGTCTAAGCAGGCCTTTAATAAGGCCTAAAGTAAGACGGTCTTCTAAATTTTCCGGCTGGGCATATATGTGTGTATAAGCGAATGTAGCTGTGTGCGGAGGTGTGTGTGTGCGTTGAGATGCATAAAACCAAATTGCTTTTTTTTTTGGGAAGTTCCCCTAGAGGAAATTTCGATAATAAAACTGTACTGATTTATTATTGACTTTGTTCTCAGTACTACTGACTAATTGCACCCCAGGCAATGTTCTGTGCTATAGACATTTAACATGTCCTTCTCATTGAGATTCCACTACTGACCACGGAACTATATACTTACTGTAAGTGGTTCTTATAGTACCATATGGAGACATTGGTACCAGAGATTCACTAGTGCATTTTTATTATTCTGTGACATCCTTACAACTGACATCCTTGGCGCAGCCTTACCACTATGTATTTTATATTAAAAATATGGTATTTTACATTGAAAAGAAAAGAGATGTTAAGTTTTGATGTGGTGTGCATCTAGTGTTTCTCATTCGGGATTTCCCGGGAAAAAATTCCCGGGACTCCGCACATTTTTCGGGAAATAAATCCCGGGAAAATTGTGCGGGAGTTCACGGGATTTTTTAAATATTATTATGATAACTTATTCTTTGTAAGCATAAATTTTTAGTGCTGCTTTTATTTAGCAAAATATGTAAATAAAAGAAAAAATTTGTAGCTTTGAGCACTTTTTATTTGTCTCCATTTTTTTCATATTTTTCTAAGAGCAGCACTCAAAAAACATATTTCGTGAAGAAATGAAAATAACAGATTGTCACTAAGTGGACATACCGAAAGTGGGCATAATAAAGAAGTAGTGCCCCCCTATTCTGGAACTCGCTAAAGCTAAATCTCTATCACTAAAAATCTATACGGTCGATTTATCAATTTTCCTCTACGAATACAATTTTGCAACGTGTATTGCTAAATTATGGAATGTCTCAAAAATTTAATCCACCGAAATTGTAGTATTTTATGTCATCGCCAAAAATGTTTAATTTTGTATTTGTTCAGCATTTTAGCGATCAAGATTTAGCTCTAGCGAATTACGGAATAAGGCGGCTGGTCTATATTTTCTGAAAATATCAGATTGTTATTTTAAGCCACCACATATGAGTTTTTTGAAGCTCAAAATTTCGATTTTTTCAAAAATTATAAATGTTTGCAAAAAAAATCAAAGCTTTTGTACAACAGGTTCACACAGGGTTCAATTAAAAATCGATACAAACAAAAAAAAAAAAATTTTCAGGTGGTCACTTTTCCGCCACTTAATTATTTCAATTCAGTTTTGCTTAGCAGTATGAAATGCTCTTTAGTGTCATGAAATAAATCATAAATCATTGCAATATCTTTTCTACTTAAGAAGCTACGGAAATTATAAAAAAAGTATGAAACTAGTACATTTTTTTACTTCTGGTGGCTACTAAACAGAAGTTATGCAATAAAAAATAAAATTTTTTTAATTTAAATTAAAAACAATACGGCACGGCTAAAGACCTCAAATTTTATAATTTTTTTACTTACGTTTAATGCATCCATAACCTTATTTAACAGATCTCGTGAATTGGTATTTGTTTTTGTTCAAATAAATTAAGTGAAATGCTATTTTGTATCGTTTTGTACTGGGCGGCAATTCCCGGGAAATTGAAAAATCAATCCCGCTTTCCCGGGAAATGAAAAAGTCCGGGAAAAGAAAAACTCTATGTGCATCACAAACCTTATTCGCAATTTTTACATGTATGTTAGACGATGCTATGCTAAGCACATAGAGGATCACTGCATTTCACTGCATTATTGTGTTTTAAGATAATTTTTATCGTAAATTATACACAACCATGTTTTTGGTACAATTGTACCAAGGATGGCAACGAAGGATAGATGTACGTTTGCCACTCGCCTTCGATGTACGGGATATATAAACACAAAACAATTGCCATACTTTCATTCTCAGATATATAATTGACATATGAAACTTCTTACTAGCTAAGGCATTTAAATTTGATTTGTTATGAAAATTTTTCATTTTTTATGTAGCCGCATTTATTTTCAACACAACAAAATGAGACAATAAAAAATCGTTTTATAGCTGTCACAAACTTCTCTTCCCATTAAAGGTAAAATAAAAAGTGTAAACGATTCCTTGACAATGTCACCAAAAAAATCACCAAACTTGTCGACATATTGGTGATTTGGAGACACTTGGCCCCTGGCTTCCTTCAGGGTTCTAATTTAATTCATTATTGTATTGTTCTCTTCTAAATCGCAATAAAAACCATTAGCAATAAATAAAATGAATTAAATAAAGTAAAACTACATGTGGGCATGTATTTGTGAATTAGACATAATATAAACAAAAATGTATGGAGCATTCCACGCCAAATCGGTTGGTTTGAACAACATTTTTTTCTTCAATTTTGTGATATTTTTAGTACACTTGAAAGGAGTCATCCTGCACTAAAATAATTTTGCTTTATAAAACCAATGAAACAATTTCATATGGTTTTTTTTCGTTAATCTACTGACAACTGCACAATCTAATGAAACTTTGATTAATATTGTGAAAGAATTTCATGGATTGAAAAAATTTTGTTAGATTTTTTCATTAATCCAATGAAAATTTCACAAAAACCAGTGAAAGTTTCATTAATAATGTGAAAGAATGTGATTCGTTGAATTTGAAAGAAATTTTTCTTACAAATTCAAGCAACGAATTTCTTTGACAATATTTGTGAAATCGTCCGTGGATTAGTGAAAAAATCGAATAAAATTGTTTCAACCAATGAAATTCTTTCACAATATTTGCGAATTTTTCATTGGATTTGTAAAACTGTCATTGGATTAATGAAAAAATCTAATGAAATTGTTTCATTTCATGTACAAAAAGACTCACTAAATGAAGAGCTAGACGGTTAAATTGTTAAAAAAAAAGAAAAATGTGTCTCGTGGTGTTTTACATAAAAGTGCTAAGCACGTCTTATAAAAGTGAACAAAGGACACTAATGATGACAGCTTAAAAAATAATTTGAGTTAAAATTAATTCAAGGATTGAACTTTAGCCGAAATAACAACTTCCGGCTTATTTTAGTATTCTTTTGATAATATAATGACCACATTATTATACGTGACAGTTTAATTATTTGATGTACTAATGCATCAGTGAGCTTTTTTACAGTAATTCATATACTCGTAGTTACCGATGTACTATAAAATAAACTCTTTATATTTATCAATAATTTTCTACTTTTTGTTTAGCAAGCAAAGACAAGCTTGTCAATAGAAAATGTTTGTTGGGTTTGTTTTCCTGAAACAAATACATATGTAATAAATAAACTCCAGTTTTAAGAAAGGCCATGTGGATTAAGCAAAATTTCTAATGAATAGAAATCAAGGTTATAAAAACTTAATTGTAACACAAGTATAGAGGACTGAGCGCAGTTAAAATAGTTCTTTTAAAATTATATGTGGCTGCCTGTGCGCATAAGCATACAGGTGCAGTGGTGCATAAATTGAGTTGCAAGAATATCGTATCTCTTATTTATAGTAATAATTAAATTGCTCATAAGAAAAGAAGAAGATGTTAAACATCCTTAAAAAATGTTTGTCATCCTAATGAAATCAATTGTCGTTCTGAAAGATGAAGTTGTTTCTTTATCAAACAAAAAAAAACATTTAAAATTACAACTTTTTATCCAAAGTTATTTAATTAGTTCGCTTTTAATTTAATCTTTCGGTCAGACTATTTTTTATTTAAGAAAGATATTCTAAAGCATGTAAATATTGAACATTCAAAGAAAATTTTGGATGTACGGAAGGTTGAACTGACATCAGATGTTTCGAGACCACCACAGTCTTCTCATCAGAGCTCTTTTACCTATATTTAGACATTTAGTGAAGCTCCGAACCTTTACAAGAAGTTCATTAATAGGAACGACTCGCCGCGAGGTGGCGACAAAATCTGTTGATTGGGCTTACTAAAGTAAGTAGGATTTTCGCTAGGGTGTTGTTGCTGCCCTCGTTGGCAGTGTAGGTAAAACGGTTCTGATGAGAAGACTTTGGTGATCTCAAAACATCTGATATCAGTTCATCCTTCCGTACATCCAAAATTTATCTTTGAACGTTCAATATTTATATGCTTTAGAATTTCTTTCTTAAATAAAAAAAATTTTTTGATCAAAAGATTAAATTAAAAACGAACTTAAGCCAAACTAATTAAATAACTTTGAATAAAAACCATGCAGTTCGAATAAATTTCATAGCTCAATTATTTCAACTTCTTGTTAACAAAATAGCCCAATTCACAATCTTGTGCAAATGGTCTTGCATCGTAGCATTTGCAAAATGGTATAGTAAATTGATACTCACCACTTAACAATTGCTAGTGGTGAGTATCAATATACTATTACATTTTGCAAGTGCTATGATGCAAGACTATTTGCACAAGATTGTGAATTTGGCTAAAATGTTTCTATAAAACTTTGCTTTATTTGTTCGCAAACCTTAACAATAATTTTATTGTTAATTCAAAACACTTAAATGTTTTTTGTGTATATCGGTCTTTAACAATATAATTTATGTCGAATTTATGTGCAAAGCAATAAAATTCAATTAAAATTTGTTAGACAAATAACACCTACGCACACACGCACACACACACACACAAACACACACACACGCAATTCGAAATACAATTAACATTTGTAATAAAATATACAAAATTACTTTAACACGAGCGCATACAACTATAAAGAATATACAGATAATACAGATCAAATTAAATACTAAAAGACAAGCAATTTAAATGTAAAAACACTCCTTTCATCATGTCTATGAAAGAAATTGTCTCTATGAAAGAATTGTATGAAAGAAATTTCGGTGATTGAGTGTTTAAGCATGTAGACATCTATAGCGAAGTCTATGATAACTTTTATTTTATTTTAATTATTACATAAGAGTAGGACGTGTGAGAAGTAAAGCATTTTGTTTTTCCAACTGAGCTAGACGTAAGCCTGTTTATGATCTTACCAAAGGTCTGTTTCCTTTGTAAAAAAAACAGAAAGATTTTTGATGTTTTAATCGTCAATGGCCAGAGTAACTATTCTTTAATTACGAAACTTGACTTATATTACTTTGTACTCAATACAGACATAAAACTACCAAACTAGCTGAATATATCTCGCTTTGGCGCTTAGTGTATATGTGTCACTCAGGTAGTCTACCCCCGTGGCTATTACGAATCTCGGCCTCTTATTTATTAATGTCGCTCCTATTGTAACTACGAATACAGGAAAATTAGAAGGTTACTGGGCTGGGCAAACTACGAGTTAGTGGCAAACTTATTTCGTATTTGAATCAGTTATTCATGTGATCAAAAACTAAAGTTTCTATTAGTTTTTACAAATTTTGACTAATTGAAAAATTGAATTTTAGTTGTCGTACAAAGAAAAAATTATTCCCTAAAAATTTTTCAATTAATACATTTAGCCAAAACTTAAATCTACTTTCAATTAATTTCGCAATTGAAGCAATTGCTCATGTGATCAAAAATTTTTTTTTTTAATTTTTACAAATTCTGAGAAAATTAAGATTTGAATCTCAATTTTCACCTGCAGTTTTCGTAATTGAAATCGTATTTTATTTATTTCTGCGTAGTTTGAAATTTAGCAAAGAAATTAATTGAATTAGTAATTTTCTTAATTGAAATCGTATTTTGGTTTCTTCTGTGTAAAAATTAGTTATATATTATTGGTTTGGAATGATGGGAAATATCCTTTGTTACTCTTCCTTAGATCCGGAACTGTTGAAGAACTCCTCTTAGTACAGAAAGAGTAACTTGCGTGATATTCCATTTCCACTTAAATAAGATAAACAAAATCAATATATCCATGGGTAACCACAATATCCATGGGTTAATTTGGAATATCTCTATAAAGAAAAAAACTGAATTAAAAACACCTACAAATGTCTTGACCACTATATTAAACTGTTTCCGAATGATTCAACGTAAAACGGCCATATGCAAGGAAAAAATTATTTTCTCATTTTTAATAAAAATCTCTCAATTCATGTGTTTTAGAGAATGACAATTATAGAAAAAATAAAAAATTACACTATTTAATATTTTTTAATAAATTTTTTAATCAATGATCATGCAAGAAACATTTTGCTCTCCCTCTTTGTATGTTTAATATTTATTTCACGTTTTCTTTTATTCCTTTTCTCATTATTAATAAAAACCGTTATATCTGAAAAGAATATACTTTTTTGCTTATTATTGAATTTAAAAAAAATATTCCGCTAGAGTAGTCTGCTGTCTTTAATAGAACGAATAGCAAATAATTTAATGTCTTATTATTTTCTTATGAGCTTATCTTTATATTATTTATATTAATTAAATAAATAAAAAGTTTTATTTCTTCAAATTTTTTAAATTTTCGTACTTGTCACACCCGTCGGTCACACCCGTCGGTCACACCCGTCTCATTTTAAAAATATGTTTTTTATAAGAAAATTAATTTGAACAGATATCTATAGAAAAGTTATTGCGTACCTTGTAGTAAATATTTTAAAAAATTTATACTGAAAGTCATAATTCTTTAAAACGGATATTTGTAAGTTCACACCCGTCGCAGTTTTCTGAGCAGAAATCGTGTTCTATCAGTGCCTACCCGTTATTTAACGACTTTAACCTTAATGTCCTTGCGAGCTTCAACGTTTTTTTAAATAAAAAATTTTATATTCTTAATTTATAACAAAAAATGTGCGTAAAAGGAATTAATCTTAAAATATTTTTGCTAAACTAGAAAGTTTATTTTTGACTTTTATAACAAAATATTTTTTTTTTCAAAAATACTTTTATCATTAACTTAAAACAGAAAAATGATTTTCTCTATCAGCATCTTTAGTTAATACAAGCCCTTGAATAACATGCCACGCTGATTCAGTTTAAATATATGAAGGGCTTATTGCAATAGCTCAGTAAGCCACATGAAATCAAAAATTGGTTTTATGTGCTCATTTCCTTGCTAGGCAGGCACCATAGTTTTGCATCCTAGAGAGATTTTTAGATAAATTCTAGTATTTTGCTATTAATTATGCTCCCTATTTAAAATAGTAAGTTCAAAAACCATACAATTTAAAATTTTGCACAAACTTTAACGTCGATTTATTCAATATTTTGATATTGTGGCTTACAGAGTTATTGTAGTAAACCTCTCATATATCTATTCATTTAATATATATCTATATATATGGACTAGATTGCAAGTACATACATATATACATAAAATAGTTTTTGTTGGTGTCTTAACGGCAACAGCTGTGGCTTAACGCGTATTTTGTCTACTTAAGCTATTTCTGTTGATTTTACCAAAATACGAATGGAATAAAAAAAGCAAATACACGCAGCCATACACATACAAATACAAAAAACACATACACACAAAATCCCTCGAAACACAAGAATTCCACATTAGTGAAACTATATCAAGCATTAAAATCCAACGATATACACAAAGAAATAGAATAATACAAAAATTTCTTGTTAACTTAGAGCTGTGCGGTATTTTTATGACTCCGTGACTTAATGATAAACATCATAAGAAATGAAACCAAAAATCACCAAAAAAAAAAAAAACAATGAGAGAATATTTAACGATTGGTTTGAAAAGAAGCGAGGAGTCTTTATGATAGTAAATTTAAATTGTACATTTATTCACATATTATACCAATATACACTCACCAATATACACACATCAACACACACAAACGCTTCCAACCTGATACAAGGACGTCTATAACTAACTACCCATGCACGCAAACACTATTAGTGATTGCGTGCATGTGTTTGAGTTTTAGCAAATATAGATATTAAGTTTCTTTTATCTCCCAAGCATTAGTTTTATTGTTTGATTTTTAGTGGCATAAAGATTTAATTTCATAAACATTCTCGTATTTGAGACGACGCATTTAAACTGAAAAGAAAACTATTCACATTAATGTAAACTACACACATACTCCCACACATGCACACTTTTGATGCTGCCAGTAAAGAACTATTTTAGATTTAGATAAATCCGGTGTGGAAAAGCTTTTGATGTTTAAATTAAATTTTATTGTTATTCTTGGTTTTAGGTATTCAGGTGTTGGTTTTTAATTTAAACTTAATTTTATTTATTTAAAAATACTTATGGCAGTAATATGAGAAGACATGTCATATATAAAAAATTTCTTCGAACTGTATCAGCCTCAATATGAACTCTTTTAAAGATAGTTTTATTAGGAAAATTGTGTGTTAAATTGTAATGTTAATTGATATTAATAATTATAAATAATTTCTTTGAATTAAATTTAAGGTTTACCAATTAAGTTATGAATTTTAGTCGAAGTGTATGGTTTTTATCCAAAGTTATTTAATTAGCTTGGCTTAAGTTAATTTTTAATTTAATGTTTGGACCAAATAATTTTTTTATATTTAAGAAAGAAATTCTAAAGCATGTAAATATTGAACATTCACAGCAAAATTTTGGATGTACGGAAGGTTGAACTGACGTCAGATGTTTCGATACCACCACAGTTTTCTCATCAGAGCCCTTTTACCTATACTGCCAACGACGGCAGCAACAACACCCTCGCGAAAATCTTACTTACTTTAGCAATCTCAATCAACATATTTGGTCACCACCTCGCGGCGATTCGTAACTATTAATGAACTTTTTGTAAAGGTTCGAAACTTCACTAACTGTTTTTTCTTTATCATGTTCAACTAGTTTAAGCTTTTTGATTTCTGTCTTACCAGCGTGAAATATCATCGATATTTTCAATGCTGGGATTTTTTGAATGTTTATTTTGCCCAAGTTCTTGGAACAGTATACATTCATGTTTTTTGCTAAGCGCCTTTTTAGAGTTTTAACAATTGAGTTATGAATTTTAGCCGAACTGTATGGTTTTTATCCAAAGTCATTTAATTAGTTTGGCTTAAGCTCGTTGGCTGAATGATTGGCACATTTGACTACAAACCTTGAGGTCTTGAGTTCAAGACTAGTTTCAGACATGCCAACAACATCATGAATTTTTCTTACGTGTATTTTTGTGTTTTTGTGTTGGTTGTTGTTTGACTGTTAAAGTGATGAAGGCATAGCACTGATCACTTTGGCAGTACCGGCAGCGATTAATACTAATGCAATTCACAGCAGCGAACCGTCGGCGAAATAAAAGAAAATAACTGGCTTCACAGCTTAAACGGATTAATGCCTCTACTTGACACCAGAGGGACGGCAACACTGCTCTACAAAACAAAATGCAGCAGCAGGGTTGTAAATGAATTAAGCATTCTATCTCTCTCCCACTTCACCACCTGTCCTCTCCATACTATCCCTTTCCCAAAGAAGGAAACACATTAGTTAATTAACTGTTAGGCATTAATTGATTGATGGTGTTACTTCTCTTATAAAGAAAATTAATATTTTGATGAAATTATTATTTTTTTTATTTAATAAAGAAATTCTAAAGCTAGTAAATATTAAACATTCAAAGAAAACTTCTTTGTATGTACGGAAGGTTGAACTGATATCAGATGTTTCGAGACCACCGCAGTCTTCTCATCAGATCCATTTTACATACACTGCCAACGACGGCAGCAACAACACCCTAGCGAAAATCCTACTTACTTTAGTTAGCTCAATCAACATATTTTGTCGTCACCTCGCGGCGAGCTGTACAGAAATCAAAGAGCTTAAAATAGTTGAACAGGACAAAGATAATACAGTTATTGAAGTTCCGATCCTTTACAAAGAGCTCATAATTAGGAAGGATTTTGGCTAGGGTGTTGGTTGCTGCCGACGTTGGCAGTGTATGTAAGAGGGCTCTGATGAGAAGACTCGAAACATCTGATCTCAGTTCAACCTTCCGTAAATCCATAATTTTTCTTTAAATGTTCAATATTTACATGCTTTAGAACTTCTTTCTTAAATAAAAAAAATTATATGATCGAAAGATTAAATTAAAAACGAACTTAATCCAAACTAATTAAATAACTTTGGGCTTAAGGTTTAAGTTAAGAGTTATCCTGCGTGCTTTGTATATCGAGTCGATTTAAAAACAATCGATTTAGAGAAATTAAATTCACTAATAGCAAAATTTTTTTAGACTTTCCTGCAGTTTCATATTATTTGGAGCTTAAATATCATATCTGAAATTAATTTACTACATACAATTTAAAATACATCAATAGGGGCATTTTTTATTTTCGAAAAACGAGAAATTTACTCTGATTCGGTTTAGAGAATAGGGCCGTATTATTTTAGCTTAACTGCTTTTCTTGAATTGAGGTAATGTAAAATTGTTATTGTGCAGGGATATTAGAATGTTCAATCATCAGGCTACCAGCATGGCTCAGTATTGACTTCGAGAGCACTATCTTATTAGCCACTTATTGTAACGCAGTGTTACAAAAATTATTGACAGCTGTCATAATGGGCTATCTTGCACCATTACTATAAGACACTATTACCTCATTTGATGTAGGCTGCTACACAGCTGGTTGTATGCATTAAAAATAATATAATATTGTTAATTCATGTATATTTAGTTTTACAGAAAGCAGACCTTTAACACGACTATAGGCAAACAGGCAGCAAATATTTCTCGAGCTACCGCTATAAATAGCCCCGATTGGGTAAATTGAAAACTAGTTGACTTGAAAAACTCTACTACATATTTACATAAATTATATTTCTTTATTTATTTATATACATATTTATTTAAATATTTATTTTTTTGTTTGTTTGCTTATTTATTTGTTTGTTTATTTCCCCTCAACTTGTCATACACGAAAATAATACAAAAACGATATATCTTAGTTAATTAAAGTGATTTTATCAACAGATATTTGCCATTTTAAATGTAATTAATTATTTGCTGCCGTTGCAAATGTTGTTGTTTTTGTTAGCTGAAGTAGCCCATTTGTATTGTTATAAACAAACAGATATTTATTTATGTGTTTGTTGTTTTTGTTATGCTTGTTATTTATTATTAGCTCATACACAACAACATTTATACACATGTTTTTTGTTTATTATTTATTATCAGCGTATAAGCTTAAATGTTCGTGTAGATTTTAAGATACTACACGCTATTAGAATAAATACATTTATGGTTTTCCGCTTTATATTTAAGCCGCTTTATATTTTAGCTCAGAAATTTATGATTTTAATACATAAAAAATTTGTGATAATCGGCTCTGTTCTGTAAACCGAATCTGAGTAAATTTCTCGTTTTCCAATAAAAAAATAATGGCCTCATTGATGCTTTTTAAATCATATATATTGTAAATTAATTTCAGTTATTATATCTAAAAAAATTTGAAACTGCAAAAAAGTCTGAAAAAATTTAGCTATTAACGGATTTAATTTCTCTAAATCGATCATTTTTAGATCGACTCAATTTACAGAACATGCAGAAATATCTGTAATCGAAATGGTTTTGAGTTTAATAATCTAAATTATATGTTTTCTAAGAAGAAAGCTAAGGGTAGGAAATTAAAATATTTCACATCTATATAATTTTGACAAACCAACTTAAGTCTAATTTTTTTAATTTTTCAGCAGAGCGGAAATACTATATTGGTATTGCCTTTTGGAGAAAAGTGAAAATTCGGTATAATGAAATGATTTAGATTGGAGTTTTATTTAGAGTTTTTATCCCTTGTCGACGTGTTTGAAATTCTTCGTTGAAAGATCGCAAATTAAGAGAAATCGTGATGAGATAAACTTTCAAATCATTAATATTTTCTTAACCAATTATCGTATGAATATGGCGATTAGACCAAAAGTCGAGCCTTAAAAATCTGTTAATAAAAACTCAAATTGTTCTTAACTCGACTTAAATACTTTTGTCAATAGTCAACATATGTGTATGTACTCGTATATAAGCCAGGGGCATGCGATGCTTGTTATAGTCCACGTCATTCGTCGGCTAAATAGTCGACAATTTACATGTACACAGTCGACAATTTAGTAGTAGACAATACAACTAATGAAAATAAACAACAGCAAGACCACAATAGTCAGTTGTACATATCAACATAACAGTTAAACAGCAACATACTTAAACAACAAATTATTTTTCATTTATTTAGTTTTCTCTTTGCCTGGCTCTGATATAAACAATGTTATACAAGAATAATATTAATATTTATATTTAAAAAATTTAATATGTAACTTGAAAAATAAACTAAGGCCTGTAATTTCTTTATTTCTTTCTTTCTTTATTCAGTTATAATCCAAGCCCTTTTGGGCCAAATGATTACATATTAAAATGGAAGAATTATTCGTTTAAGTTTCTTTTATAAGTTTCTTATTCTTTTGCTATAAGGTACTATCGTATTCCATATTCTAATAACTCGCGCTTGGTATGATCTCTGCATTATCTGAGTATTAAAATGCACTTGTAACAAGGTGTGCGTTCTCGATGAGTTTCCAAATTTTAACTTCTCTACCAAATACCTTGGCCTACCATGTTTAAAAACTCTGTAGAAAAACAAAAGACATCTAAATTTTATGAGATCATGAAAGTCACATTTCAAAAAGTTACGAACAAATGAAGAGATTGGTTGGTTGGGTCCTATTTGAATTAAAGACAAATCTTACAATCCGATTGACACAAGTTCTTAGATTGTTTATATTGGCCTGGGATGTTCCGCTAAAAATTTCCAATCCATATAAAATTTTCGGCATGAGTAATGAATATGCTATTTTCCTATGGACACTAAATGTCAACGGCGTTCCTATGCTACCCAGCAAAAATATTCGTCTACCAGAAGCAGGTTTGTAAGGGAGAGATTTTGGTACTCTCCCTTACCAACCCGCTTACATGATTTTTGTATGGGATGTCCCACTTGGTTGGTCTGGAGGCATGAGCTTCTTTTTGTGCATCTTAGATGCATTAACCTCATGTCTTTTTATATGTATATAATTAAAAAAAATTTTGCTCTTTATATCACAATTTCACCCACACTTCGATAAATTTTTTATTTGAAATTATTTTAAGTTTGCTTTTATATTTATTTATGTATTAAGTGGTACAAACACAATTGAAAAATATATTACACTACAATTTACTTTTATTTAATACTTTTTGCTCGCGTATTGAATCAGGAATAGATACCAAGATCTCCGCATGGTAGGCTAGAACACTACCCACTAAGCTATCGAGGCACATTTATTTTCATACACAATTCAATGAAAAAATAAAAAAATCAAATTACGAAGCAAAAATCACACTCGCATCCATATTTGTACCCACGTAAGCGAGAGATGATGCACTATAAAAAAGTTTGAGTTGAATAAAAAACTTTGTGTTTAAAAGACATGAAAAAACATAAATAGCCGACCAAATTCATCGTGTATGTGGTAAGTTTCTTCGCTCGCTTACGTTATTGCATTGTCGTAAGGCAGAGGGGATGCACTGTGAGCTTTTCCGCATCTCCGAAGCACTTCTAATTAATCTACCTGCTTCCTTGTACCAAATTTATTTTTGCTGGATATACAGCCTTCTCAATGTTCGATATACACTGTGAGTTACGAAAGACGTATGGTTATCAAATTTTAAATTGTTGTCAATAATAAAACCTAAGGACCTATGGTGGGTTGGTTACGTATTCAATTCTATGATTATCAATAGAAAGTGGTGGAAAGACAATAGGCTGATTAGAGAATAGCATCGCCCTCCATTTGTTAGGATTTAAGACAATATAATTTTGCGAACACCAATCATTAATTTTTTGAAGACAATCATTTATATATAAAATGAACATATTAGCATCCCCAGGAGTAAAAGAACTTACTATTTGAACATCATCTGCAAAAACATGAGTGGTTGCCATATTAGTGCTTTCGAATAAATCGTCAATATAAATCATAAATAATATTGGGCCTAGGACAGATCCTTGCGGTACTCCGCTATATAACGCCATCATAGTTGATTAGCTATTTCCTACTAAAATAAGCTGGCGGCGATCCTTTACAAAAGAATGAATAAGACGGCATGCTGATACTGAGCATGACAGAAGACGTGCTGCAGCCAACTCTAAATCCCGACTAGAATCTATTTATCATATTATGACTTGAAAAATACTCTACCATTTGACCCTTAAGAATAATCTCTAAAATTTTAGAACATACAGATAAGATACTAATCGGCCGATAGTCCGTCACGTATCTTGTTCTCCGTACTTTTGGTATAGGTATCACCCTCGCTACTTTCCACGCAGTTGGAGTTCTGCATGTGATCGTGTTTATAATACGAAGTATATATGGAAATAGAGCTGGGTGAACGTGCTTCACAAAAAGATTTAGATTTTACACCAGTAATAGCATCGTACAACTCTGACTCAGAAACATACCTGAATGAAAAACCGAATTCCATAATCCTATGCATAAATGCGACACAATCATTAGTGTTAGGTAGCGACGGCATCAAGCATGCACTATTAAATTCTTCTAAGTCCAACGGTTACCTTTCAACAGTACTACCAGTACAACCCATTTACTTAAGCCTAGTCCATAACTGCTTCTCAGTGCTTTGGTTAAATGTACCACTTATAATTCTTTCCCTTTCTTTCCGTATTGCCGCCTTCAATCGGCTTCGATAATGACAATAAATTTGCCAATTTTCAGCACCCATATTCTCCAAGTATGCCCTCTTTGCCAAATCACGATACTCTCTAGCAATCAATATTCTACGACTTTTCATCCAGGGATCAACTCTGCCATGATCAAAACTCCTCAGACGCACAAACCTTTCAACAGCCCCAACAATATTATCAGTAAAGATTTTTGCCTGAGCATCAGTGTCCGACGTTTCGTACATGGTATGAAAACTAGCATTTCTTAAGTAGTGTATACATTCTTCCACATCAAAGTGATCATAGTCCCTAAAAGTAAAATCCTCGATTTCTACAGCATTCGGAATATTATACGATAAATGTATAAGTGCGTGACAGGAGTTTAATGCTGGAACAAGGCATTGTACCTTATCTACCACCAAGTCTATATTAGGAACAAAGAAATAATCAATTAATGATGTTGATTGCCTGTAGTTACAGTAATGACTGGGCCTAGAATTATGGGCTACAGAAATACCCAATGTATCGCAAAAATCCTGTACACGTGAAGAACCACCAAATAAATTGACATTAAAATCACTCATAATTACAAAATGTTCATAACGAGATGCAAAATCCCCTAATATATTCTGACAAGCACCAAACATGCCACTTGGCAGATACACCACACCAATAAGAACTACTACTCCAGTTAACAATACCTCAATAAATATTGCTTCAATATCTCTATCACCACGTACTTCATATATCACTTTCGATTTATGTCTATCAGAGACAAAGCAACATACTCCACCAGCACGGCCTAATAAACGGTAATTTCTGTGAACATGGTAACCATTTACTGAAATAGCAGAATTGGAAATGTTATCATTAAGCCACGTCTCAGTAATGCCTATAACATCCAATTTTCCACCCGAAACAACTTCCCTTATTTCATCCATCTTAGAAGAGCGACTACTTTGTGCAATGCTTTGAGCATTAAAGTGCGCAATATTAAAAAAATCTGTACTAAGTCCTAATAAATAATTATTGTTACTGACCACAGTTCCTATATTACAACTTAAATCCATTACTGTATACATATGTATGAAACTATTTACAAAGTATGTATAAAATATATTTTTTTAAATCTTATTATATTGATTGTACAAAAAATTCGTAGGCAAGACTACTTATTGCCAAAAAAAAGGTTAACAATTTATAATAAAATAGTCCTTATTTGCCAAAACTTTTGTAATAGTGCAGTGGATACCTACAAGAGCACTTTCAAATTCCTCTTTTTCTACCATTTTCTTCATAGTCTAAGAGCCGACTGCAAATTTCTGCACTCATATGTTTGTTTAACAAAATAAATTCTTTATTGCTATTTTGAAGTGGTGGAATATAGTGATGCAGGGTTGCCTCTTTAAATATGGTCGCGGGTATTTTTAGTTATATTAGGAATAATTAATTTTTGTAGTTGCTAGATGCTGCAAATTGGAGCGACGTGCTTTGTTCTTCATAATTATAAGAAGAGAGCAAAAACGTTAACTACAATAAAAATAAATAAAATAAAATTTTGGAAGTTATTTTCGGTCATGTGATTTTTTAAATAAATTTAGTTCGCGTCACAGAGGGATGTGTAAGGAAGTTCCAAAAATAGGCTACCATTTCTGTTTTGGCCGGAAGTTAGGTTTGCCAGATTTTTTATATAGACAAGAATGAATGAAGAATGAATGAGAGTTTTCATACTACACAATTAAAATGAGGTATCAATAGAAGCGTCTTAATTAGGGATGTAACGAATACCGATACCGAAACCGATATATCGGCGATACTTCAGATTTTCCGATACATCGGTATCGGCGATATTTTACTGCCGATACGACGATACTTTTAAACATTTTTTCAGAGTTTTTTTTTAACAAATAATTTATTTTTGTTCGATTTTACCATGGACTAAATACACTTCGTTATTTTTTAAATCTTATTAATATCAATTTTAAAAATTAATAATATTTTATGCTGTTATTTTGTAAAAAAATTATTTATTTTTTGTTAATTTTACCATGAATTCAAATTCAAGCCGTTGTTTTTTAAATCTTATTCCAGCAAAAAAGAGATACTCCAAAGAAGTCATGAAAATGTAGAATTTGCGATCTGGAAGTATTGCAAATTTTGATAATTTCTAATTAGTTTTACATATCCTTGCCCTTGCAACAAGTTCTGTTTTTCGATTACCAATCACCGAATTGGAAGAGATGCTAGGACAAATTTCTTTTTCGGTATTCTATAATGATTTTTCCTTGAGGAAAAAGGATAAAAAAGTACCCATTTTCACAATTTTTTTATGCGAATTTAATTAAACTCAGAACTGTATTTTCATGTAAATTTAAGTGAATATATATAAACTTAGAAGTCTTTTAATAATTAAGCTATTAAGTTATTTAGATGAATAATAGTTGATAAATGTCCTTTAAAAAAATCGATTTATTAAAAAGCATGGCGAGTATTTTTTCAAATTAAAAAGGAATTAAACAATTTTTCTTGCTTTTCTACTAATTATCTGCATATTTTTAATATAGATTTGTTGGAAGCAAAGAAAATGTAGCTCCTTAAAAATTACTTCCAATGTTTTATCAATTTTAAATATTCTCTCTTATAATGTAATTTTGTATAATAAAAAATTGCACTTGAGTTTTGTTAATCTAAACTTGAACTCAATTTCAATATTCGTATCGGTATCGGAATCGGTATCGGCGATATTTATTTTTAAATATCGGTATCGGTATCGGATCGGCAAAACGGCGTATCGTTACATCCCTAGTCTTAATCATATGTTGGTTATAGGATATGTGATCTCACATAAAATTCAATATGGTGCGCTCCAGAGGACAAAAAATACTTGCGGCCATATTAATAGAGGCAAGCCTGTACCACTATATTCCACTTCTTCAAAATCTTAAAGCGGCCCACCCACTTGCAATATAATTGTGCAATTTTTCGTATTGCTCAAAAATATTGCCAATGTGTATTTCATATTTGAATGTGGCACAATATATTGGCAGAAATCAAAAGACCTTTGATTTTTATTGTACAATAAAGAAAATTGTGCCATGTGATGGCAACTATTGATCAGTGCTATATTTTCTTTTCACTGTAAGGAAAATTCGGCAATATTTTCTTTGAAAATAATGTGCCATTTATTGCATAGTATAGGCCCTATAGGATCGATGGGAATATATTATATAGGTCAAAACGACAATAATATGTACAATAGCAAATGTAAAAATATTGTATAATGTATGGCCCGCTTAACAAAAAATGTATTTCATTAAAAAACAAATGAATGCAGAAATTTGCAGTCGGCTCTCGTATTATTGAATTGCCGTTTTCAATTGTGTTTTTTTGTTACAAATATCATCTACTTACATTATTTGCAGTCTACACCTAACTTAACTTAACATTAACTTAGAGTTAATGTTAAGCTCAAGTTAATGCTTTTTTCAGGTTATAACATAGTTGTTAGTGCAATTGTTTTAACAACGCAGTCATAACTTCAAGTTACAACAGCATTTCAAGTTAGGTGGAGACGTAGAGTTACGTATCAATGATATTTATTGAGATTTGCTCAAATATTAGTCATACGTAATAATGAATCGAAACTATTGCATACTTTTTTGTGCAATCAAAAAGTTTATTGTGACACAGGGCGAATGACTAATTATTAATAACAATTAATTATCATACGTACCAACGTGGTAGCACATTAAATTAGTTATTACCAGACTTTCAAGGAAGTGTATTATTTTTCGCGTGTGTCTTGTAAGTTTGCAAATTTCTTTATTACCACGTATCTTCCAAGCGGCTGCAATTGTTTCGACAGTTAAAGTATCGTTATATTCGTCTTAACGACCCCAGTTTCTATAGATAGGTTAACAAAATGGCGGATTTTTGGCACGAAATAGTAATACGTTAATAAATAAATTAACTAAAGATATCGAGTAGGGTATCAAAATAAGGCAGTATATAAGCCATCCCGGTAAAAAATTTTCATGTTTTTTGAAGCACTACAAAAATAAAGCGCTTCATAATTCGCTTTAAAATATGAGCTTGCCGCTTTGAAACAGTGTTTTTGGTCGAGTGATCGATTGGTACGTTGGACTTCAAACCTGAGGGTTCTTAGTTCGATACTGATTGAAGTTAAAATAACAAAAATTAAGTAAAAATATGAAATTAATAAAAATAGATAAAGAAACGCAATAAGAAAAATTCAAAATGGCGTCAATCCACATCGAACAATTTTTTTCATATATTTGCAGTTCTAGTGCTGAAAATGTTGATGATTTTCAGCGCTTCAAAAGCGCTTTTGTGAGCAAAAATGTAGTACTTCAATCCGGGAACTCGCCATACAAAAATCAGCAGCGATATCAGCTGGTTTGTCAGCGTTACTTTTATTCCATAATAGTAGAAACCTGCTTTATTGGAAGCAACTTTTTTACTGGGATATGTTCAAATTTAATTAGAAATAAGAAGTTGGTTTAAAAAGTTGTTGATAAGTGGCTGGCACTTTTGCGGTGCTATAGAAACCAAACGCGTAGGCCGATTTTGATCATTCTGATATCAGTCGATTTGCCTTAAAGGTATGAAGGTAGTAAAAATTGAATATGGCGGCAAACAGACGCCTGGGTAGCATTGAATAGGTATTTGAATATAATTATCAGTTTTATTTTGGCATTTTTTATTTCGAAGGCGCATTTATGATCTTCAATCTAAAAAGTGAACCTTAATCGAAATTTCCAAAACCAAGCTGTGTACAAAATGAACATTAAAAAGACTAAAAATAAAAAAATTTTCAATTGATTTTAATAATCAAAAACTTGACTGCGGACCAAAGCTACTTTTACAGTCGGGAGATATGGAATCTTCCCAATAACAGCTTCCGACCGTAAAAGTCTGTATGTTACACACTACTAGATTTTTTTTTCTTTTTGGTTGTTTTACGCAGCCGTGTGTTTGATTTTTAAAATTTATTTTTTATTAAAAATTATTCTGAATTATCATGCCCTTGCAAAATACACTCAAGTAATTACATATAAAAATTAAAATCACAATATCTATAAATATTCCAATTAATATTTGCTAGCACTTAAGCCCGTTTCACAGTATAACACAAGTCTTAAGATTTTTATTGGATTTTGCTAGAGAGAAATTGTGATTGTCGGAAAATCTTACTTAACAATACATTTTGTTTCTAGACTATTACACTTCAAATAATATGAAAAACATGACTAGAAATAAACCGCTTCAAACCTTTCAGTAGCGTCGGCTGAGTAGTTTTATGTAGGCGCCGCCGGTGCTGATGCTTGATAATTTTCGGCGATTCAAGTTTTCGAGATATTTTTTTATAAAAATAGTGCCTGAAAAATACTATAGAAAAGTTCAAACACTTTTAGTCCTGTACAAAATACAAGCAGCGGGGGCATGCAATCGACTGAAAGATGGTTGGCTTGTTCAAACCGTGTTGATCGGATGAAAATTAAATGAGTTACAAGTCTTTAGATTTGAAAAAACTTTGTTTTTACAATTTTTTTTTAATTTACTATTTTAAGATGCTCCAGTAAGGCAAAATAAATTTTTTAAAATTTATTTTAGACCCACATCTTAAAAAGAATTTTGTTCCAAATATAGCAAGCTTAAAATTAGTTACATCGGTTTAAATATGAGAAAGTTACAACATATTTAGTGAACACATCAAAATTTTAATTTTCATTCGTTGGTCCTCAGCTCAGTACGAGCATTTGCTTCCATGCCACTACTTTTACTCGTTTGAAAAAGAAAGGTCGACATATGGCATATCAAAGTTACTAAAATTATGTGTAGCTTACAACACTGTATTCAGATTTTTTTAATTAAAATTTTTATGAAAGATTTACGGCAAAACAAGTAGAAAAATGGTGCTATGTGGTGTTTTGTGCATATTAAACTTTTTTCTTAATTCTATAAAATCGTTCATTATTGATATTTTCCAATGAAATTTTGCAGTTATATAGGAATTTATGTGAAAGCTATGATTTGTTTCTCATCATCATTAGATGTCCTAAGAAAGTTCCAATAAATCTAAAAAATAGGTAGATTTCAAAAGGGTGCATACCCACCAAAAATTGTAAATTCGATTAAATTGTTTTTATAAAATCATGTCTGTAAGGACACCTTTTAGACATGTATATAATAATTATTTCATCCTTGAGAAAAAAATTTATAGAGATAACAATTATGGTGCTTTTTTGGGCAAAAATTGTCATTCAAAAATATTCAATTTTCAAATTAAAGATTGTATACTTTTTCTACTCTGAAAGAATACTTCCATCAACTATTTTTTTTTAACTATTCGAAATTATGTCATATAAGTAACAAAGAAATAATTGTGACAATCGGTTGTTAATTTGATCCGATATCTTAAAAATACTGGACCAAGGATTTGAAAAATTTAGAAATTTTAATATTAATATGAGTGTACTTCATTAACTATACAAGATATTTGTTTAAAGAAAGACTTTTTTAGAACTTTGCAAGGTATATAAGGACACAAAAAATGTTTGGAATCGAGTGAGAAACAGACAAGTGTTGAAAAATTTTACATGACCGAAGTGCACTACTTTGCACTTCATACCTCTGAACCTAAGAAATATGGGAAGCTCATCTTCCTAAATTAAATAAAAACACTCCTTTGATATATCCGAGTAAAATTTTATACTGATCGGACTAGAGTTAGAAATGGTTGATATATTTCCAAAATAATTAATTTTGCCCCACTAGCATTTTTCTTATACTTATACTCCATACAAATTTTTTTTTATTAAAATTCAAAATCGGATGTTTTCACGAAATCTATTGTAACTTTCTAAATTTTTTGCAGGATTTTAACAATTTTACTTTTTGTACTTTGGGAACAAAATTTTATTTAAGATATGGGTCAAAACAAAAATTAAAAATTTTTTGTTTGCTTTAATGGAGCATGTCAAAATGGTGAATTTTGAAAATACGCAAAAAATTTAATTTTTTTCAAATGTAAAGGCTTGTAATTCAGTGAATATGAACTGAAAGAGGAAAAACATAACTATGCAACAATGCCAAACTTGCTTAATTCAAGTAAACAGTGCTCAAGATTTTTGGAAATATCTTTACAAACTGCAAAAAAAACTAGTTTTTCGCGAATACTCCGAAAACGGTTCTTAAGAGAAAAAATAAATTGATGCCATATTCGTGTTCAGCAGCCCCAATTTAGCTTAAAAAACATCTCATTTTTGAGGTGCTTTTTTTTTGTGAACCAGTGTTATCGTAACAGATTAAAGAAACACATAAATTTTATTCTTTAATCTATTACAAAGGCGAAGTCGATTCGAGAACAGTAGCAAGACCCATTATTTGCTTCTTTTGCTTTGTAAAAATACAACACTGATAGAATAAAAAATCTTTTCTTTTAGAAAAATGTCTAAAAATGAGTGTTAGTCTTAGGTGATGTCAAATTTCTTTCGGTGTTACTTCAGATTTTCATGACACATTGGTTTTACAATGTCATACATTTGCATATTACTTGAAGTGTGGGCAAGTCTTAATACTCAGTTTTATAGTGTAAAACGGTCTTTAACAGTGCTGAAAGCCGTAAAATACAAATGAAAACTGAAGAGAGTATTGCCGCTTCCAAAGGCAGCGTTTTTATGTTCAGTTGTGAAAGTTGTGATAATAATTAACATTAATTTTTTCTTTGGTGTAATATCTCACGTTCAAGTTTTTCCACCTATAAATGTTATGAACTTTACACTAATAACAATGAGTTAGGAAAAAAATTTTATTGAAAAAAATTAGGTCTTTATTTTTAAGAAGTGTAGTGTACAAAATTTTTAATAATACTGCCCACTTGACCAAGTCTTTCATTAGAGATATTGATCATATATATCTTAAGCATTTATCGTGTACAACTTTCGAGAGTGGCACTCAAAAATGAATCGAAAAAGTTTAACTGTCGCTCAGTTTTGTTTCAAAAAACATTCGATTCTCTCACAAATAAATAGCGAATCTTTAGCAATATTGAAATTGAGCATATATGGAACAAATTCCGATATGGCAAATAGGAAGGAGAAAAATTAATATTTAAAGATTCTTATCTTTATTTTAAATATTCTTATCTTTATTTTAATGTAAATGGAATATGGTACATAATTTTGTTTTCCGGTTATTTTTTCTAACCCCAACCAAAAAAGAGGGGAGTTATTAGCTTTTAGTGTGTATCTATGGATTTGTGCATCTGGGTGTCTCTATATCTATGTGTCTGTCTGTTGCCTCTTAGAGCCTAAACGGATGGACAGATTTCGATTTATTATTGAAAGCGGACTTGAACGATAGTGATCTTAGCTATGTTTGAAGACAATCGGTTCAGGAGTTTAAAAGTGATCACCTCTTTTGTAGTTGTATCCTCTTGAATCTGTGTATCTGTCTCTTCCTAACTCCCAAACGGCTAAGTCGATTTTAATTTAGTTTCTTTTGTTTGAAAGGTCACGGTTCAGCTGTTTTAAAGATTTCACCCATTTTCTTCGCGAATTTTAAAATTAGGAATTTAGTGCTATTTTATATTTTAGTTTACCAGCAATATTGCAGAGAATCGAACATGGACCTGCAGGCTAACAAACTGGCACACTTCCAGTCTGTCACCAATGGCAATTTTTTTCCAATAAATTATTGCTCACATGTATGTAATATACACGTTTTCGTTCGATATTGCCAATGTTCACTTTATATAAAAATATTCCAATTTCGCGAATGTTTATTATCGCGACATTATCGAGAGAAGTTCGATTTGAGCATTCGTTTATAGCGAATCTTAGGTCAAGTGGGTGTAACCAGTATCTGTGTACGTATCATTATTGTACATGTGTATGTTCGTGCGCAAATGTTTGTTTGCATAAGTAAGTTTATTGGTTGCATAAAGTGCAATCACATGTTTGTGGCGTTTTAATAACAAATAACACTTGCCAAAATGGATTTAATACAATTGATAAAATTTTGCATTAATTTATTTATATACAAACACCCAGAAAAATGTATACAAGTGTATACATTTGCAATCATATTGCAATTTGTATTGATTCCTCTGTAAGATTAAAATATCTATAAATTAGTTCATTCTCTGAATCATTCTGAGAGTCAGTTTAAAGCCTTTTTCAAGTCATATGATATTTTTTATGTTGTTCTCTATTTAATAAATTACTTTTAAACGTATATTCTAAGCCATTTCTCAGCCCTATTATAATAACTAAGCTTTAAATCGTCAAAAGTAATCGAAAAAAAATACTAACATGTGATTTATACCAAAATGATCACTCAAATTCTAGGTGTGATCCCACATTTACGATCATAATTGATATTTTTTGACTACTCCTTACAATTAATATGATCATAAATTAATTTATCTTCTGATCATAACTGATACTTTTGTCAATAGAAAATTTTATCACTTTTTAATTTCGTAAGCTATTAATCAGTTGTTAGTCTTCACAAGTAATACAAAAAAAGATTCAGTTAAAAATTTTATTATTATTAATATTTTTGACATTTTAAATTTGTAATGAACAATTTTTTATATTCAAGTTATTATCTGTTTGTTATTTAAATAAATTAGATAACAAATCTTGAATTATGTAAATGTTGAACATGTCTGCTCTTTTTCAATAAATTTATTAAAGAAATTGGATATTTTATTTTTTTATTAGCTGTAATTGTAACATTTTATTGTTATAATAATTAAAATTATAACAAATAGTTGTATAAAAGACTGTACTCTAATTGTACTGTACATCACGAAAAAAAATATGATTCTAAAGACATTCTCTAGATTTGACTTCTAGCAACATTTACTGTGGCCAAATTTAAAAATATTTCTTGCCTAAAAAGTAATCTAATTGAATCGGAAGCCTTTTCTAGGGTTTCAGAATCTAAGTATGCCAAAAATGTTCTAGCACCTGTGATGGGTATAAAATTGTTGAAAGGAATATTATTCTTTTATTATCCATAAATGATTTATTTATAGACACTTTGTGTTTTCAAGAACGACATCAAATAGTCTAGTAATGCTGTTTCAGTAAAACGATTGGCCAGCAGAGCCAGACTTGCTCAAGTTATCCTCCACTTTATAAAAACATATATATTTTTAGCAAAAATAATTATAAAAAAATAAGTTATAATAAAAATCACATCATTTTATTATCAAAAGCTTTATAAATTAAATTGCTAATATAACCAAAATGTATTATGAAAATATAAGTAAATAATTAATAATTTTACGCCTTAATGACTTTTATTTGTGTAAATTTGCTAAATATAAAACATTTATTTCAACTTGATTATATTATTAGCAACAATAATGACCTTAACAGCGACAACAGTAGCAAAGAATGAGAGCAACAGTAATAGTATCTAAAACTGGGCAAGACAATACAATAAAAAAAGGCCCTTTAAGGTCTTCGTAAGCACTTTTAATAAAATTTTAAATTAAAACTTTTTTTTGTTGTCTTAACTTTCGCTGTTGATGTCGTTGTCTTATAAAATATACACGAGGGTTGCTCAGAGCCTTGATACCTCTGAAGATACCTTCGAGCTAAAAATGCACCGTTTGCAAATTGCAAGCTTTGCCACAACAATTTATACGTCGACGAAACGTTTCGCAAATGATATAGATTTTGAACTTCAAATCAAATTCAGGTTCTTCAAAAACAAATTCAGAACTTTCCAAATCAAATTCAGTATTCTACAAATCAAATTTAGCATTTTTAAACCAAATTAGGCATTTACAAAATCAAAATCAGCTTTTTTTAAACCAAATTCATTTGAAAAAGGCTTATATTGATTTTTGAAATTGTGAATTGCGTTTGAACATTTTTGAGCTAGATTTGTAAAATACTGAATTTGATTTGAAAAATTCTATATATATTTTTGTTAAGCCCTGAATTTGATTTGGAATTTGAAGTTTTGAAGCCGAATTTGAAGTTAAAAACAGAATAGACGTAGAATAGATAAGAGTTATTGATATTGAAATTTTTTAAATGCAACATGGCAAATAAAAATATACATTGAGAAGAAACCTTGTCAGGTATATGGGGGAATAGAACACTGAGTTCGCATATTCTATATTCAAAAGTCAAACGAAATTTTTAATTTAACTGTAAATGTAAAAGCACAGGCTTTGCTAAAACTAAAGCATGGGCTATCACTTTTATCAAAAAGTATAGAATGTGATACATTTTTAAGCAAAAGCATTATGTGGCAGATGAAAAATGTATTTCAGAAACATCAAAATCAAAAGAAATTGTTAAATTAAGAAGTCAAAAACCGAATCTCCAAATAATAAATAAAATTTTTCAATTAAATAACACTCATTTCAAAATTATATTTTTCGGGACTTAGAAACTGCGAAAATCCCGGAAACTCTGGTTCGGGTTTTTGGATTATATTGTTAGTCCCGAAACTCGGGATTTTCGAAAACCAGTCACGATTGGCATCTCTAAGCTCCAGCAAGTGATACATATTTTGAAGACTCAAAATGTTTATAAATCATACGCCCTATAGTTCTAATATGTCATGCTACTAAGGCCCAAATTCACAGTCAGTATACTTAGTCCCTGTCCGCAACTTTCTTAAAATTTCTTTTGAAGTTGCATTCGTGTCCACACAATGAAATTCTAGAACTTGTTGTTGCTTAATATTACGAAGAAGAAAACAAAAGAGAGTGGCATATACATGAAGCAGAGTACCCCTTGCCAATCTTCTCACCTCTCTCTCCACTAAACTCAAAAGCTGCGCAGCAAAAGTTGACTCGTATGGACATAGACAAATTACACCATGCTTTAGAAACTATTATATGCATATAGGCATACTTTTAGGAGCGAAAAAATAATATTTGCTGCATTAGCTTTGTGTGCTTAAAAATGTTTAAATTGCCGCCTTAAGATGTGATATATTTTTTATTTCTTTACTTTTGCTTGTTTACATATGAAATTAATATTTCGATACTATTCCTTACCCATTTTAAAATTTTTAGCTAAACAATACACTGTGAATATAAAATTTTAGTTAAACATTAGTTATCATTTTAATGGCTGTAAATTTGTAAAAATAAACTAAAAGGACAAACATTTTCATTAGCCAAAAAAGCCACTGACGCACTTACAAAACTAAGTTAAAAAAAACTTGTATGCAAATGCTTCGATCGCTAGCAAGGATTTTATAAACCATAAAGAAAACAATTTTGTTAATCAATAAAAATATTTTCAATTAAATTACAATTTTTCTAAACTCGCCATATAAATACCAACCTTCGTACCAACAATGTTAATTTCTAATGATACTTGAAGTTTTTGAACACAGACAAATTCTGTAAACTATGTGGGAGTGGATATTTTCAAAGGCTGTTTTACTAGCAATGAGTAGAAGTGAAAATGTCTTTTGCTTTTTAAACTATTGCTCTCTTGTTTAGTTGAATATTTACATAAATTTTTTAACGAGTATAACCCAACCCTTCAAGTAAGAAGATGTCACTGTTTGGAAAAAGAAAATATAGACAAGAATATTTCAAAAATATTTAACGAAAAATCGTGTAACCCTTTTTTGTTATTGTCAAAAGGAAAGAGCCATTAAAAAACTTATTTCCGTTTGAAGGGAGTGACGATTTTTTAGTGTTTTTATTTTCTGTTTTTGTTTTTATCTCTGTAGAACGAAAATAAAATGAAGGAAAAGCGGCAATTAGTAAGAATTATTGACAAATATTGTATAATTATGTTTTTTTTTTACTTTTTTATTTTAATGGTTTCAATTAAAAGTAGAAAACATAGTGTTGAAATTACAAATATTAAATTAGAAAGATTGCTAGCGAATAATTATGGAACGCTTTGTGATTTATTATTAACAAAATGGGAGACACTTCAAGTCTAACAGAATAAGTAAGTTTTATCAAACTAATTATGTTTCTTTAGGAAAGTATAAACAGGGGAATACAAAATGTAAAACTTTTAATATCAAATACTCTATCTATATATTATATAAATGCTTTTCCTGTATAAAATCTTCGAATTAATTCAACATGAATTGGCAAAAACCATCAAGTAGCCAATATTTCTAAAAATATCCTGGCAAGTAATTGTCCCAAATTGATATACCTGAAAGGAGAAACAAAGACTCTGAACTGAAGTCAAATAAGCCAATGCTTATAGAACAAACTGAAATGCCTGAAATAGAAAACTAAGGCTCTGAACTGGCGGTAATGCTAATAGATCTACTTGAATCACCTCATATAGACGTTCAAGGCATAGCACAAAAGCAAAAAATACTGATAAACCTACCAGATTGAAAAACTTCAGAAAATCCTCAAGAGACACAAACAGGCGCGGATCCAGCTTGATGGTTTGTGGGTGGGGGGGGGGGGACTTCCAAGTGAACATTCTGAACTGAAAGAAAACTTCTTTTGTAATGGTCCAATTGTTTCTCAGGGGTGGAATCTGACAGAGGCATAGAAAATGTAGAGTCGGTGTGTCTAATTGTTTCTCAGGGAAGGCGTAGAATCTTAAAGAGACATAGAAAATTAGCAATATAAAATAATAAATCGATAAAAGGGACACTAGTAGAAGACCTGCACGGTAGTACTATAAGTATATTTAAAACATTTTCTCCAAGACTTTGGATATTTTTAAATAAATCGATAAAGAACTTCAAGCATAATATCTAACAAAGATATTTGACCACTTTTTAGCGGTAATTTTTTTATATAAAAATATTTTGTAAACAAAAATTTTGTCATATACGTGAAGATAACTTCGGCACGACGACATGTATATCCATTTTACTGTTTTTCTGATATTTTTATTTTTGGGAAGTTTTTAATATTAGCGTTTTTTTCGTTTTAAAGTTTTTGGTTTTTGGCGAATTTTATCGTTTTTTGTCGAATTTTTAGCTATTGCGATTTTTTTGTTTTGGTTCATTGTTCGTTTTAGCGCTTTTATCATTTTGACAATTTTTTCGCTTAGGAGTTTTTCCGTTTTTTCTGATATGGCGATTTTTTTCGTTTTTCAGTGATTATTTTAGCTTTTGTGATATTTATGTATTATGGTGCTTTTTCGCTTCAGCACTTCTTTTCGTTTTGGCAATTCTTTTTTGTCATTTTAAAATTTTTTTTTTTGTTTTACCGATATTTCTAATTTTGGTGCTTTTTTGTTTTAGTGCTTTGGTCATTTTAGCGATTTTTTTTCATCTTAGTAATTTTTCTATTATTGGTTTGTTTAGTTTTGGAGATTTTTTTTCGTTTCAGCGCTTTTTTTCACTTTGGCAATTTTTTTTTTCTTTTAGGCTATTTTTCCATTTTGGGACTTTTTCCTTTTGGCGTTGTATTACTTGAGAGGATATACTATAATTATTAATTTTTCAATTGTTTAAGTATTACGGTTGATAAGATACGGCTTAATTTCAAAATTACATTACCTGATAGAATACCCTTTAATTTTTAGTGGGTTTCTTTTTATCATTCTTTGCCTTTAAAATACAGCACTAGCTGTGAAACTTACAACAGTTTACCTCTTACGGTTAAAGAGATACTGCCAATTGTCAAAATTACATGGTCAAAATTACATTAACAGATAGAATACCCTTTAATTTTAACTTTGTTTAAATTTCAGTATTTATTGGTGCAGTCTGTATAATAATACACTAAGATTGAAATTGCAAAGAGTCTATATATTAAGTGTCTGTATAGTCAATTAGGATTTTACCATGTTTCGTTGCTCGCTTTCGGACATCCTATAATATTTTTAACTTTCATGATTTTTTCGTAATTGTCGTTGGAGCGGCCGAAGTTACACACAGTCTGTGATAATTTCAGGTCTGCAGCTCTTACGGTTCTCAAGATAGAAGCCTGTGACAGATAAACAAACAGACAGACGGACGGACAGCGCAGCGAAAGCAATAGGTTTCCTTTTCACCTTAGGTGTACCGAATCCTAAAAACAATTTTCAATTTTTTTTCTAAGGAACAAAGACAAAGAATCCATCAGGCATTCTGGAATTTTGAATATGTTTAACAGCGAGAGTTTCTTATCAGCTGTATTAAAACGAAAGTGAAAAATCACTTTTAAATTCTTAAATGATTTTTGAAAGTCTGCGCATAAGATAAGAGGTTTGAAACTTTTCAAAAGTATGGTAAAAGCACCAATGAAATGCGGACATATGGCGATATTTATAATATTTTAGCTTTGCTGTGTATGGGTTTAATTTTCAATTAATATATTCTATGGATTCATTTAATTATACCATAAATTACTTTAAGCGTGGTACGGAGCTCTTAAGGAAATTTACATTCCCATAAGAACTGTTTGTAAATAAAACTTACGGATATTCACGTTGGTAAATTCCTTTAAAAAATTTCCGTTTGCTAGTACAGAGTTCTAAAAGAAAAGTACACAGAATTTTGGCCGTGATTGTCTATTACAGGCATGTTACAACTATAAGTAGAGACTTTTTTCCGTAAACTGAGACAAACAGCCATGTTACAGAATACCATTCCGATCGGAAGTAGTTTCAATTCCGTAAGTTGCTTCTTCAGAAAACGAAAAACGAAAATTTTCTTCGTAATCAAACCACTTTTAAATTTCAAAGCGGAATCTAAAAACACTTTTCTACTGACTTCATTTGCAGTAAAAAAACAAAAAACGTGCATACTTTTGGAAGCGTCAAATAAATATTTGGTCATGAGCTTTCCAGGTTTGCATCTAAAAACAAGAGTAAACAAACGCCTCAACGTATAAAAACTTTATTATTGTAAAAACGAAATACAAAATAAACGGAATCTAAAACACCAAAAATGTACTTTTTCGGAATGACAACCACGGAATCAAAACCAATCCGAACGGAGTCTGTGACATGGCTGAAAAATTACTGTTCATTGAATTGTTTGGTCACAGAATTTTTTACGTTTCTTATTTTTCGCAAGTTTTAATTAATTTCTAGTGTTTTTGTGTGTTGTAAAGTCTAAACGACTATTTTTTCATGTAGAAATAAATGTAAATTTCCAAATGTGAATTTCCTTAAGTACGGAGTTCTCATATGTTGTATTATATTTTCAGTTTTTTTTATAATTAAAGCTCCTAAAAAATTCCATCTAAACAAAATATATATTTAATCGAAATAAAATAAACTACACTGTCGGGTTTCTTCTAATACAACATATTAAAAATGCATGTAGAAAACTTGTTATTGTTGCTATTTCAAGTTCTACAAGCAACAAAACCAAAGAATTTAATTATAATATGTATAATTTCACTATGTAAAATATATTTATATGTGTAAGGGAATCCCTTTAGATGGAATACTGGAATTATTAAAGCATGTTATTTAATAAAAATGAGAGAAATTTTATAGCTAAAATTAATTACAAGTTTTATATTGTATAAAAGCAGTAATTATACTGGTCTGCATGAAGAGTTTTCTACCCTAAATTAAAGCCCGTTTTCAGTTTTTTTCTATCACAAATATATGTTTTTTAATTGGCATGACTAATATTTTCCCTAGCCACATCAGTAAATTTCGTTCTAACTCGATAATGGTATGCCCAATTTCGATCAGAAAAACGCCACTATATCCAAACGAAATTGCATTTAAACTTTCGTAATATAGTTTTTTGCTCAACGCTTTCGTATTTGTGTATTAGAAATACGTATCGCAAAAATGTGTTTTTCATGCAAAATTAATTTTTTTCTAAAATCTCATAAAAACTTTCAACCTGCAAAAACTTTATTTTTTAACTATTTTTCTAAAGGAATAATATCTTACGAAAAAATTAAGTCATATATCATGAAAATTTATTAATAAATGTTGATTTTATTAGCAATTACGTAAATACACCCAGACACTTAAGAGGTGCACAGAAAAAACTAAATTTCATTTGTAAAGGAATTCAATGAAATAGTAAATATTTTATCTAGGAACGGACCTACAAATAAGTTTGTAAATATGGACAAAAATATCTCAACAATTTCATTAAAAAAACCTGTTTAATTTCAGTGAACAAATTGTTTAAATCTATAAAACAATTTGTCTAAAAATATTTACAAATTGTAAACAAAACAATTTACTAAATCAAACAAAAATATTTACTGGATTTTCTGAAAACTATCAAGCAATATTTTTGTCTCAGTTAATAAAACAATTAGTCTAAAAATACTAACAAATGTTAAACAAAATAGTTTACTTAATTAAACAGAAATATTTACTGAAATTTTTGTAATATATCAAATAAAATTTTTTTCTGGGTCATTTATCATCATCATCCATTAAGCATTTATTAAATTTGTTAAGCGTGTTCAAGCCTGAATGTTTATCTAAAGACTCTAAAAAAATGAGTGAAAATTATCGCAACGACATTAACGAATTAATTCACTCAAAACTCTTCAGTAAACAAACTTGGTACAATCGCATTCCTCTTGTTGTTGTTGTTGTTGTTGTTGTTGTAGTTGTTGCTGTTGTTGTTGTTATGTGTGTGTCTGTCGTCATTGGGGCTGTTTTTTTACGACACAGTTTTTCTTGTTGTGTTTGGTGTTTGCGTCCAAAATAAAAGTCATACAAACAATTCATTGATTATGTAAAGAACATTTATTAAAAATGAAATTTATTTTTAGACAAACTTTTGTTTGAAAATTTTTTTATGATAAACGTTTTTCAAACCAAGAATAAATTTATTACCGAAAATATATTTTAAGTGTCTGAGTTTATTAATTTAATTGATAATAAAATCAACAATTATCTGTCGATTTTTATAATATATGGCTTATTTTGTTCGACAGACATCTGTCCTTTAGAAAAATAGTTGAAAGGTAAAGTTTTTTTTCATTTTTGAGTTATTTATGAGCATTTAGAAAAAAATGTTAGCATGAAAGAGCACTTTTTTCGTACTAATTTGTGAATAACTCCGAAAGCGTTGATCAAATCCAAAACTTTAAGTAAAAAAGTTTGAAGATAAACAAGTGCAAAAATAAATAACAGTAAGTAAAGATAAACATATTAGTTTCGTTTCTCATTCCCACAAAATAGGGCAAATTTAGAAAAAAAGCTTTATTTGTTATTTTAAGAGTATGTCTACAGGTTGTTTGTCATTGGTGATTTTTCCTTTTATTATTAAATATTAATATTAAATAAATCAATAAAATGGTGTGTATAAACTATTTAAAACTCTATGAGTAATAACTCCAGTGTCAAAAAATATTGAAAATATGTGAAATTGAACAGGATATAGAGTTTCACCAATTTCCTATGAATTTGGCATTCGGTACCTGAATATTTATTCCAAAAATTAAAGCAAACCTTTTCACAAAAGAACAAATTGCGTTTCACTCGTAATAGTTTAAGTCATAAATAATTCAATTATATTAGACCATTTGCTTAAAATTGGGTTGTGAAGAAAGAGGAATATGTAAAAAATTGTAATTCGTGACTTGTCTATTTGTATGGATTTTGTTGTGGTAATTTTTAATATCTGATATCATTGTTTTTATCATTGTTTTGGGTTTTAAAAGTGATGAAATCTAAATAAACCAGAACGGAGATCCAAACCGTTATAAAGTAAAATTAAAGCTGCACGAAAAAAGGGTGTGCATAATATAAGGAGAAAGCAAAGGAAAAGGTAAAGGAAACTACTCTCAAAAAAACTTGTTTTATTTATTAATTCTTTGGCTTTGACTTAAAGGACTTCGAAGAAATCAAAACTTCTAAGAAATTAAAACTAAGTGAAAAAATATAGAGATCATATCGTCCTAAAATGAGGTAACGAATGACAAATATAATATGCGTTAAAGCAAACAAAAAATAAATTACATTTTTTTGAGGATATTGTTATGTATCCATAATCTACAGACGATTACGACGTATTTTAAAATAATCAGTCATGCCACAGAATACCATTTCGATCAGAAGTGCTTTCAATTCTGTAAGTAATCAAACCACTTTCGAAGTGGAATCTAATGACTTCATTTAAAATAAATACTAAAAAACATGCATACTTTTAGGAGCGTTAAATAAATATTTGGTCATGAGCTTTCCATGTTAATAAAAAAGCTAAATGTGAGCTTTGCATCTAAAAAGAGGAGTAATCAAACGCCTCAAGGTATAAAAACTTTATCATTGTAAAAACGAAATACAAAATAAACGCAATCTAAAGCACCAAAAATATACTTTTTCGGCCTGACAACTACGAAATCAATACCAATCCGAACGGAATCTGTGACACGGGTGAATAAAATGAATATTTAATTTTTTTATTTTTTTATGTTAAATTAATTTTACGCCTATATCTATTAAGTCTGTTTCTTTACATGCCCGAAGCTACTCAAACTTAACCGAAACCTATTTTTCCATACAAAATTTGTATCAAGGTTGTATTTTATAGAATAAACACAAGCACTAACAAAATTTTTTTCCGAATTACAGCTTATATGTTATTCTTTTATGGGCCCCCTTAAAAGTTTTCTCATATGAAAGTGGAAAAAGTACAACAAAAATTTTACATGATAAAACCACTAAAGAGCAACTAGTGTATAGTAAAATATAATACAAGTTTTATATAAAAAAATGGATTAAACAAGTATAGGGCTATTGTTATAAGTTCGTATTACCATAAAGAATACTAATTATAAATAATTAAGAAATGGAATATATTTTAAGAAAATTATTATTTTCTAATATGTCGTAAATGATTTTTTTTTTTTGGAAGATGAAAATACTCATTATTCAACACAAAGGAAATTCTTTAAAGTAAATATGAAATTTTAACGGAAAATAAAAGCCTCAATGTTGTTAAGTGCTTTTGTCACTTAAAATATTTAAACAGGCATCTAGAATTGTTTTCAACTAGCCATGCCAAACTTAATGTGACTATACACAAGCTACATTTTTATTTATTTATTGAATCTTAGATAGACATTCACCAGTTGTAGTAAAACAGAGCAATCGAAGCAACAAAATACTTATTAGCCAAAACATCCTGCCATTCTTAATTTATACCTCATAGTTTCTATCCCCTCATATTTTATTCTAAAAATTCTATGTATTTTTAGTATTCCATTATATATCAAGATTTTTTTAAGCACTTAGCAAACACTTCAAAAACATAAATTAAAATTCCTATTAAAATTAAGAATAATATAATTCATAAGCCATATTTCATCATGGTTTTTTTTCTGCCAACTTAATGGAAATTCAATTATCGATATGCAAATTATTTCAAAATATTTATTTAAGTTTTCTTTCACTCTATGCTACAAAAACACACATTTTAAAGTACAGAAGATGATGTACAATAAAAAACCCAAAAAACTAGAAAAAAAAAGGAAAAATCATTCAAACATAATTTGGCTCATACTGCTCTGCACCTCTAAATAATTTCACAAATCTACTTGAAGATATTCTACAACAAATAATTAGTATGCCAAACACACAAGTTGTTTTTCAAACTAAAATTAGCATTAAAATAAAAATTTATTTGAAAAAAATAAAGAAATCCATTTGCATTTATGGTCTACAGAATACGCAGGCTGTAGTTAAAAATTCATTGAAGCATAAAATTGTTTGAAACTGTTAACAATTTAACACAGACATACAAAACTTAGTGTTAGGCCAACTGTTTAAATTTTATTTTTTTAATGAAAACCTAATGAAAAATTCGCTAACGAGATATAAAAACATGTAAGAGGGTTATAAGCGGTTGTAACGAATCTTCTATACCTTTCAATTTAATATGAATTAAAAATATTTTGCTAGAAAAATTGCTTCTGATAACGGCGGCATGTGATAACGTCCATGCACAGAAAAAACTAAATTTCATTTTATGTAAAGGGATTCAATAAAATAGTAAATATTTTGTCTAGGAACGGACTTACAAACAAATTTGTAAATATAGAAAAAAATATCTCAAACATATTATTGAAAAAAAGCTTGTTATTTTTAGTGAGCAAATAGTTTAAATCTATAAAACAATTTGTATAAAAATAGTTGCAAATTATAAACAAAACAATTAACCAAATCAAACAAAAAGATTTACTGGATTTTCTGAAAAATATCAAACATTATATTTGTCTGAATTTATAAAACAATTAGTCTAAATATACTAACAAATACTAAACAAAATAGTTTACTTAATCAAAAAAAATATTTAGTGGATTTTTTAAATATATCAAATAAAATTTTTGTCTGGGTCATCATCATCATCCATTAAGCATTTATGATATTTCACTTTGTTAAATGTGTTCAAGTCTAACCCCCATATGCAAAAAAAGTAAAGTGTCTTTGAAATGTATGTTAAAACAAAATTTCCATAGAAAAACCGGTTTTAACATACATTTCAAACACACTATATTTTTTTGCATATGGGGGTAAATGTTTATGTAAAGACTCTAAAAGAAGGAATGAAAATTAACGCACCGACATTAACGAATTCATTTACTCAAAAATCTTTAGTAAACAAACTTCGTACAATCAATCGCATTCCTTTTGCTATCATTGTTGTTGTTGCTATTGGTGTGTATATCGTCATCGCGGTTGTTTTTTTTTTTACAACACAGTTTTTCTTGTTGTTTTTGACAATTCCTAGATTATGTACAGAACATTTACTGAAAACTAAATTTATTTTTAGACAAATGTTTGTTTGAAAATTTTTTGGTGATAGTTTTTTCTGTGTTGAAATAATATCCATTGACGTTATTTCCACGTTGAAAATGAAATAATGTTCATCAAAAAATAGAGATAAAGTCCATGAAAATAGTATTGCACTGTAAAGATTTTTTTCATAGGCAGCCTTCGGCCGGCTTTAAAGGTTTTCTCCTCCGGGTATGTCGAATAGTGGCTTCGCTGAGTAAACATTTTTTGATAGCCAGAAACCAATATTCGATATTTAGCTCCCACTTAAATTAATGAAGAGAAATTTTTCGTGCAGAAAAGAAACGGATGACATAGCCAGATGACCCGGCAACGAAATATGTAAGTATATATTTTAATAATAACCGTCAGAGAAAAGAACCTGTGACAAGACAAGTCACGTCACCGGTTCTCAAAGATTAGCAACAGACCCGAGTTTTGGAGGCGATAACTGACATAATTAGGACACTAGATCCAAATTTAAGTTACTTTCCGCGTAGTTTTTTTTAATAGTACTGCACAGAAAAAAACTATAATTCGTATTCTATTACTAAATTCATAAATTCAAATAGTTTTTTACGGAAAAGGGACCTGTCACAGAATTCGTAAAATTAAAAACTAAAATTCGTAAATACTTAATAAGAAAAAAATCTAATTTTTTTCTATTAAAATTTTCTATTGGAATATTTAAAAATCGTACAAAAATATAATAAAAACACATGCGTGTTAAAATAAAAAGCTATGATAATTTTTTCTGTGTAGTCTAATTACTATACTTCAAATAAATATTTTTGATTTGGAAAATGTCTGCTTTGTAGAGTCACGGGGGGAATTTTCCTAAAATTTTTTCGTTCTAGTTGACTGATATGTTTTCTTTTCACCGCCGACTAATCGAGAACATATTGTACCACTCCCATTTTCACCAGTTATAAGACAAGTGATTTGAAAACAATTGATAAAATTAATTAATAATAGCTTAAAATAATACGTCTCTAGAAATATTTGTAATAAAACTTTTAACAATATAATTAAATTTTATTCATTTTTATTTGAGGTTTGTTTTAAAAAAATTTGTTTGAATAAACGAATGTTATTCCTTTATTTCAAAATACATTCTGTAGGATTTCTATGCGTTAGTATCACAGAAGAAAATTATTCCTAAAGAAATTTTCGACTAAATAATTAATCAAAAATTAGGACAAATTTCAATTAATTTCTCAATTGAATAAATTGCTCATGTGATCAAAAACAAAATTTTCTAACAAATTTGACATATGTTTAGTAATTGAAATTCTGAATTTGAGTGATTGAATATAAAATTGTCATTGTAGGTTGAACTTCAACAACAAAATGAAATAAGTCTGATGATTTCCTAATTGAAACCGCATTTAAGTTTTTTTTTTTGTATATTAATATCTTTAACATTACATATTATTCCCTAACAAACGTAGCTTTACACCTTAAGGACCATGTCTAAATTCAAATCATAAAATTGGCCTTTATTGAAATGAGCTATTGAAAGTTGATAAAGCTGCAAGCTCATTATTATGTCTTGTATTGTTTTAGTTTTCGAATTTAACACAAAAGTTGAGCGGGTTTGTGTATCATAAAAAATAGGTCTTAAGCAAAACAGGTAAATTGTATACTAAAGTTTAACGTTTATTTTCTATGGGGAACAATTCTCAATTTACGTTTATTTAGTCCAAATGAAATTTCTGTAAATAAGCCTCTTTTATAAACGAATTTATGTTTGCATTATAATGCTAGTTGACTGTAATAAGCCAGCCCTTTCCATTTTAAGATTATACATGGATGAATTCTATACAATTATAAATTAAATTTTATTTATTTGTTAAGATCCCTTGGGGTAAAGCGTTAATGGGAGTTGCTTGTGTAAATAATGAAGAGCCATTCAATAGCTTTACAATTTTGTTAGTATTTTATTATGAATTGTTGTTACGTTGTCATTGTAGTTATACTGTTAATCATACAGACTTTTGCCTGAGCAGGTGTTAGGATTGTTCGTGCTGATAAAATAGTAAAGTGTTATATATTTTTTTAATTGCTAAATAGTAACTGCAAAAATTTTCAAGAAGTTTAATATGTTTGCCGTAAGCATAATTTTCTATTGGCAGCTACACAGAAAAAAATAGACAAGAATTATATTCAATAAGACCATGTTATTAAAAAAAAATATGAATTTCAATAACATTTATCTTTAACATAATAAAATATTGCGTTCTAAGTATTTCTTTTCCATACCGGTTATTTCTTTTCTTTTTATACATAAGTACTTAAAACAAGTTGTATCCCATAAAAAAATAAATGGGATATGGCTCAGCTAGAGAGTGTATGCTTTACGTCCGGAAAGCCCGGGTTCGTATTCCAGCCATGTCAACATTTTTTAATTTATATATATATATTTTTATTTTGAAATAATTTTGTTATCAATATAGGGGAATTCTTTATCACAGGAAATTTGAAAAAAAAATTATTGAATACCGGGATTTTTGTTATCAAAAACGAAACTTATTTTTTTCTGTGTAGTTAAGGAAAAAATGTCCTATTCTTTTTCTCAGCTACTGGCTGAAGAATTTTTGCTAATTTTGCCTATTAAAATCAACACTTCTTTGAAACACCCTTTCCTTGAAACTGGCTGTATATATCAACTCTCTATAGAAATACTAACTAGAACAAATAAAATGGTTAATTGTGTTTAGCATTTGAATAGAGCGGGGGAAAAATACAGCCTTTTTACTCACCAAGTAACAAAATTTTGTTCATGTTTTGAATACAAAAGCTTAATGGTTCCGAAAATGTTCATTTGTAGTTTTTAATTTCCTGTTGTTTAGCTGTGTTTGTACTTCAAATACGTTTTACTCGTTGGCACTTGTTGTAATTGTTTAAACATTTTACCTTAATAACTACAAAGTAATATAGAAGCAAAAAGCAACAATAATGGTCGTAACTACAGTAACAGCAAATTTGAGTAGATTTTAATTAGTTGATTTTATGTTGAATTGTTTTATTGAAAACATGAGTAAATAACACGTTCTTGCTAAAGTCCTTAATTAAAATTCAATATCTTTGTTGACTTAAAAATAAAAACATAAAAGGAAAGATATTTGAGCCATTATATTTTTAGAAATTAAATTGGAAATTATTACATTTCTTTTAATAACTTACACGTGTTCCTATGAGAGGGGAATTTTTATAACCTTGATTCAGACATCCTTAGCAGTTTTGATTTAAAGTTTTTTTTACAAAATCAATAATGTCATAGAAAGCTTCCCTGTTCGGCTATGTCATAGAGAGCTTACCTGCCATTAAGCAAATTGTCGTGTATAATACTTTATCAATTCTGGACGTGTATAATGAATGGCTATCAAATAAATAATACAAAACTTGTTGAATTTAACCAGTTAATGATAAAAATTCTATGTTGGAAAATTTTTATTTCGGCTTAAGTTCATTATTTGAATTAATGTAAATTGAAATTAATATTAAGAGTGGAATATTAGAATATCTAATCAGACTAGCAGAACGTATCAGTACTACAAATTTCGACAGCCGCTACACTGTCATCATCAGCGTTATTTGCTCACTTTTGATACGTTTGGATCATTACTGCTACTCAGAATAGCATAATGTATCAGTACTACTGATTTCAAGGTAAAATTTCTCTTAAGTTGAAAATTAAGTTTTTTTTTAAGTTAGTTTTTTCTAATATTTCTTAGCAAAAAAAAACGATTTTGCGCGAATAAAAATTACATCGTCATTTTATATCTCATTCCCACCAAAAAGAGCAAATTCGAAAGAATTGGTTTTATATTTTAAAAGTTGTTTGTCATTCGTGACTTTTCTTTTTAACGTTATTTATTATTATAAAAAAAATCAACAAAATGGTGAGTCGTATAATTAAAACTCTATGAGTAATAATTACAATTCAATAAACTATTAATAACAATTACATCAAGAAAAATATATAACATGAGCTCCATCAATTTGCTAGGAATTCGTCATTCGTTACTTGAATATTTATTCCAAAAATTTGGGCGAGTATTAAATAAAAGCAAAAATTTTTCGAACATACAAAATTGTGTTACAATCGTAATAATTTGAGTCGCAAATAATTTAATTATATTAAAACATTAGCTTAGAATTTAATTGCGAAGGAAAAAAACATGCAAAACATTATAATTCGTGACTTGTTTATTTGTATGGATTTTATTGTGTTGGCTTCTAATGTCTGATTTTAGTGTTTTGGTTATTGTTTTGCATTTTAAAAGAAAACTAAATTAACCATGGCAGAGATCAAAGAACGTTCTAGAAAAAAATTAAAGTTAGACAAAAGTTGGTATGCCAAATACAAGCAAAATAATCGTAAATGGAACTACACTTAATTTCAACTAATTTTATTTATTAATTATTTGTCTTTTATATAAAAGAGTTGTAAACAATTCACACGAAATGATATAATATAGAAATCATATCATCCTAAACTGAGGTAACGAATGACAAAAAAACAGAAAAAATACATGTTTCCACAATTTACAGACAATTCCTAATATTTTTAATTTTTTTTTTTCAAAAATTGGTAAATATGCACTAACAAAATTTTTATTATTTTAAAAATATGCATTTATTACCAAAATATGCAAAAATTTCCACCTACGTTTAAAATATGCAAAAATATGGAATTACAAATCGATGCCAAAAATTTGATGATTCGCATAGATAATTAATCCATACCTCTTTATCTATCACCACAAAAAACATGCATTTGCATGAAAATCCGAGCGAGACCTGTTTATTAGCATTTTAAATCCTTATTTTGCCAAAAACATTTTTGTTGGGTATGTGTTAAAACTTGAAAGAAAGTTTAATGTTCTTGTACACAAAATGAATGAAACAACATTTCGAGCATCATAAACAAAAAAGTTACAAAATTAATAATAAAGTTGTTTAAGATAAATGATCATCCTTTAAATATAACAAAAACTGCTATTAAGTTAACCCTACTACGGCCCTTTTCACAATGTGCGACTAAAAGTTAACGTGGACTTTAAAGGCAAGTTTTGTATGTCGAAATTGCTGCTAAAGTCCTTGTCAACTCTTAATCATACAATGTGAAAAGGGCCGTTAATGGGTTTAGCTTTTATTTCTCTTATGAATGGAATCAAGCAAAAAAAACTACAAAAAATCTCCAAGTTATTTATTCGAAGCAATAAAATTTCTTCTTATTTCAATACTAAATTCTGAAAATTTTCTTGGCAAGAAAAAAACAATAGAAGAGAAAAAAATAAATGAAATAAAATCATATATTTGATACATTTGTGGTTAATAAAAATTAAATTCCATAAATAGTTAACAGCCAATATACGAATATGTACTTATTAACACACAAGAACAAAGAAAAATTCCTATAAGGATATTGCACATATATACTCATGTTCGAATATTGACAATAAAATCGGACGAAAACAAAATATAATTATTGATTACGCAAAATAACACGGATTTTATTTTCAAGTTATCTAGGTTTTAGTCAATTGTGATACAAAAGTTATTTGTTTTTCGTTTTCTAAAACTAAGGAGGTTGCAGGAAATTGTCCCTTCTTCTATCAGAACTTCTCTCAAAATTATGCCTTTTCATTAAATTATCATATAAAATTATTATTGCTTAATATTTAAGGAATCTCACAACAGCATTAAAAAAAATTTACGTTTTATTTAATTTATTATATTTTAATTAGCAAGTGTATTTAGTAATAAACAACCATGACATATATATAAGCATAGAAATATTTTCATGTAAATTACTTAGAGAAAATTTAATAAGTTTAAGTACGAGAAATTTCTATGCCCAATATATTGTTACACAAACTTGTTATACAACTAAATGTAATAAAAAAATGTTTCCTGTGAGTATGTGTATGTATATTAAACAAACTATTTCCTTCTACACAAAAGAAAACATATTTACTATTACAACATACATAATGTCGTAAAGCAAAATAAAGTTAATTAACACACCATTATAGAGACCTGACCAAATAAATATTTATTGCTGTTGCAAGAATGAACATGTGTTTCTAAGTGCAATTCTTGGCACGTGCGAGTGTGTTTGTGCATGTTTATGTGCATAATGTAAAGAATGCAAAAACAAACTATTAAATATTAATGGACTTTAGACCAAGCAACAAAAATTCAACTGTATAGTAGTAATATATTCTTAGTCGAACTGTATGGTTTAAATGCAAACTTATTCAACTATTTTTTGGGTTAAGCTCGTCCAATTTAATTTTTCAATTAAATTATTTTTATTTACAAAGAAATTCTACAGCATGTAACAATTGAAAAGACAAAGAAAATATTGGCTGCACGGAAGATTGAACTGACACTTTTCGTGAAAATTTAATACGAGAATTATATCACTTAAGTTGATATTAATAAAACTGTTTTACCACGGCAATTCCCAGTGCTGCAGTCGGTTTATTTTTCATTATAAAATATTTTTTTATTTATAGTTTCCGTAAATAGTAAAATGCGGATTTAATTTTACTTCCGATCTGAATTTTAGTCTGTAACTTCCTACATAAACAATATTTAAATAAACTTATGGCAAACAAGTACAATAATGTTTTCGGAATTATAGACAGAGCACGAAAAAACGCAGAGCAGCGCCGCTCTTTTTGTTCTGTTTTGTGCTCTACGTAAAGAACGGAGTCAATTTATTATTGCGCTTGTTCCGCGCCATTATTTTCGTGCTGCGTATAAGAGGAGCTTGCGCAAAAAAGGAGCATTTTCCTTTGCGTTTTTTAGTTACGCTTTTTTGCGTAATGTGCATAAAGAGAAAAAAGAGCATGAAATGCGCATAGCACATTTACAGTATTCAAAAATGTTAGTAAAGGCAATGGAAAAATATTTCAATGGGCGTTATTGCATGCTACCGTAGTTTTTTGTAAAAATTTTCACAAAAAACACCGAATGGCTGAGTCCATGTACAAATATCAAAACGGATATAGCAACAGTAGGATGACAGTACCAGTTCCGGACTCCCGCCTGAAATGGGTCGGTAGCGCAGTTCGCACTTCCCGTTCAGGGGCTGGACCAAATGACGGGTCGGTAGTGCAGTTCGCACTTTCAGTTGAGGGGCTGGACCGGAAGTTTGATTGTTAGTGCGGTTCATATTACCGGTTCCGCTCTGGAGCGGAAGCTCGGTCGGCAGTGCGGTACCGGAACTTGGTTCGGTACCGGAAGTTGGGTCGGCAATGCTGTTCAAACTTTCGCTTCTGCTTCCGGACCGGAGCTTCGACCCGTCTAGGGACATCATAGATGCTGCAAGAGCCAATTTAAAAATTTCATTGAACCACCTTATTTGTATGGGATCAAGAATAAAAAAGTAAAGAAGTAAAATATAATGCTACAAATCGAAATGTCTTAAAATTATGTCACTACGAAAGAGGTACTTTGCAGCACTCAATAAACTCAAACTAACCACTGTTGTCATGAAAAAGAGCATGCGCAATACGCCGCTCAATATGCTCAATACGCAGAGCAAAGCGCTAGACAAAAAAATAAAATGCACACTGCGCAAAAAACAGCGCTAATATAACTAAAGCGCTTGCACTGTGGATACCAATTGCTCTTAATTTTTGATCCGTTCTTTGCGCTTGCGCGTATCTGTGCAAATCGGAAAACTGATTATCGCACTTTTACAAAACAAAAAATTTTTAGTTTCAATCGCATATTTGCACATCCGTTGTTGCCTAGTGTTAGTTTTCAATATAAAACATATTTCTTTTCCTCAATTCATCTTAAAATCAAAATTAGCCTTTGTATTGAAAATTGTTAACTATTAAGCAAGAAGTAAGTAGCACGCTACGTTTGACCTATTTAATTCACTAATGAGCCCTTTGATATTACATTTATGCAAATATTTACTTTAAATTAATGAGAAATATTTAATTCAGTTGACTGTATTAAAAGCCATAATGCATTAAACTGCCTTAATGTTTTTAACTGCATTAAAGACAGTTGTAAATAAGTTACAGCACACATTCAAGTTATTATTCTTGGAGAAAAATCAACTTCAACCTTGAAATTATGGATATACGGACAACAAGCTCAAAAGAAAAAAAACAAATGAATAACTGGAACAATCTGGTAGTGTACCCTTCCATGCAGACTAAAAATTTTCCTAATCGGTCTATAGAAATCATGAAAAATCTTAAACGAACTGATAACTTCCCCTTTTTATGTCGGCTGAAAAATCAAGCTAAAATCATTTTGTTTTTCACAGGAAAATTCATTTAACATTATACATAAAGGGAACAAAATCTTACTATGAATTTTATTATATTAAAATTTGAAAATAGGTCATGAATAAGCAATTATCTCTAGATTGTGGAAACATAACAGCTTGGTTTTTGTCATTCGTTACCTTACTATAGGACGGCATGATATCTATATGAGTTCACATCGTTTTAATTACTTAGAACTTCTTTAAATAACATGCAAAGAGTTTATACATAAAAAAAGTTGAATTTGTAATTCCCTTTAGCTTTCCCCTGCTAATAATTTTTGCTAATATTCTGCATACCGTATTTCGTCTAGTTTTAATTTTTCTCTATAACTTTTTTGTATCTCTGCTTTGTCTAATTAAATTTTCTTCTCCTTTATAATCCAAAGCAATAACAAAAATTCCGAAATAAGATATTAGAAACTAACACAACAAATTCCTTACAAATAGAAAAGTCACGAATTACAGTTTTTTTAATGTGTTTTTTTTTTTGTTCGTAATCAAACTTTCAGCAAATGTTCTAGTATAAATGCATTATATACAACTCAAAATGTTACAATTGAAACACAATTTGGACTTTTATTCAATATTCGCCTGAATTTTTGGAATAAATATTGAAGTAACGAATGACGAGTTCTTAGCAAATTAATGAACATTTCAATTCCATATATTTTTAAAAACTTTTCTTTTTCATTTCTATTATTTATTACACATAGAGTTTGAATTGATTTAACCGACTCACCTTTTTTTTATTTATTTGATAATATTTTTTTAATATTAAAAAGGAAAGTCACGAATGACAAACAATTACCAGACATACTTTTAAATTAAAAACAAAATCTTTTCTTATGAAATTGGTCTATTTTGTGGCAATGATAAACGAAACTGATATGTTTACTTTTATTTATGGTTTTTGTAAATAATGCAATGCGTAAATCTGCATCATAAAGCGAAGACAAAAAATGTTTATGAAATGAGAATGAGATATGATTTTGTAAGCAGAAAAAAGATTTTAAAAACACAAAATTTTTTTTCGTATAATTTTCTTTAAAGCATGTACATATATTACTTACAGTAAAGATTTTAATAATTAATATAATTATAAAGTGGTAAAGAACTCTGATGAGATTAGCGGAAGCTATCGAAACGTCAGTTTGGCCCTCCGCACAGTCAAAATTTTCTTTGTCTACATGCTTCACATATGTCTCTATATAAAAATATAATTTAATTGAAAAAATAAATTAAAACCAAACTCAAGCCAAAATAATTAAAATTTCTTTGGACATAAACCCATACAGTTCGACTAAACTCATAACTTGTTTTAATAATTTTTATCTATTACTATTAGAGAAATAAAACTGATTAAAAACTGCTGAGACAAAAAATGTAAATTTGTTTTTAATCTTTTATTAAACAAATGAGTTCTCCAACGACTACTCACTACCTGAAGTATGACATATATTTAGGTTCTTGAAGTGCTAAAAGAGTTTAAGATTTTTATCCAATAGTAGCCCCACTATAACACATACATGCATACTACATCCAAGAAGTCCTTTTAAATTTATAAAATATTCAAGAAATCATTTAAGATAACAACCACCAATTATTACTTCTACACTTAACCGTCCACTTAGCCATTGGATGTGTGTGTGTGTGTGGGTGTGTTTGCGTGTGTGTGAGTGGGCAGTAGAATAAAACCCCAAACACTCTAATTTTATTATTTCAGCAATTCCTTGTTAAAATTCAGTGTACTGCTACAGCATATCAATGTGTTTATGTGTTAACAAATAATATCCAGTTATGCCATAACAGTAATTGCATATGTTGCAGCTTTTAGATGGCAACATATTGCGCGTATGAGACTTTGTGCCTTAAAGTGTAATTGCACATCCATGTTATTGGTGAACTAGTAAATGCAATTATAAAGCAACATAAATGCAATTAACTACTGCTAAAACTAATAAACAGACAAAGAAAACTTATGAATGAATAAACGTTCGACCAGACAACCAAACCAGCATTAAACTTAATTTAACTAGCAGAAATTAAGCAAGGAGTAGTAGAATGAATGATCGGCCACACTGAATTTCATATACAGTTTTCTAGGTATGCAATAAAAACTAAGAAGTTAAGAAAATTGAATTTTCGTAGTCTTTAAGATAAATTCTTGTCCAACTTTAACTATTTTTCATAATCATTTTTTTTGTGGTTTTGCTTAATCTTTTCACAAATGCCCTTCAAAATGTAAATACTGAATAAAAACTCACCAAAAAATTTTAAAAGAAATCGCCTACAACTGGAGACCTATTAAGATATTTGCTAAACAAAAAAGGGAAGTGTTAAATCGTGTAAGACAAATCTTCCTTGTATTTTCCATAAACATTTCTACAAAGTCCTTGTATGTAAATAAAAGTTACATTTTCACAGAACAACAACTTTATTTCTTTCTTTTTTACCCTTTATTACAAAAAGCAACAAAAAACTAGCTTTAACAATAATAGAATCTTGTTAAAAATAATAAAATTGTAGAACAAGTCATTGAAAAAATGTCATTGCTGTCGAAATTCAAACAGGACGGAAAAATTGCAGAAAAAAGAAACTTCAAACAAACTCAAGGGGCCAATGTAACGTGTCAATAAATAATGCTGAACAAACAATCAAACAGTAAGACATGCACTTAAAAGTGATTGTATGAGTAAAGTGGGAATATCCCACTTGGCCCCGACTTTACGACTTCACCAATGACGGGTGTACCGCAATGTCATCAACGACGTTTGCGACTAAATTTCGGGAGAATCGTTCACGACTCAATGAGAGACAATGTCGCTTACCAACGTGATTACGTGAGCGATAATGTTACCGATTTGTCCTTCAACGATTACATAGCGGAAAATGTCGCTTATATTGTCGTCGATGATTACGTGAGCAATAATTTGATATATTTTGTCATCAAAAAATATATTTCTTTTGTTTTTAATTTGTATTTATAATTTTTAATATTGAAATTTAACTTTTTACTTACTTGTTTGCTTCCGTTTCATTTAAATTATTTATGTTGAGGGCTAACTTAGCTGCGGACTCAAACTGAGCCTGTTTAATTCGCTATATCTTTATAGGTTATCGCGCTAAACACCTTGCTGCAGCACCTCCTAAAACATCGACAACAAGAGGTAAGATATTCATCTGTTCGATTGAAGACTAAATGTAAGACGTTGCTGCTCATCTTGTCCTTAACAAAGTTTGATTAAAGACAAAATGTAGGACATTGTCGCTAATATTGTCTTCAAAAACATTGTATTGAGGATAAAATATAAGACGTTGCTGCTCATCTTGTCCTCAACGGTTTTACAGAAGACAAAACGTAAGATACTGTCGCTCATATTTTCCCCAAATAAATTGGACTGAGGGCAAAATGTAATTGTTGAGGACAAGATTAAAATCATAATGTAATTGTTGGGGACAAGATGAGCGGCAACATCTTCATCCTCAACAATTTTACTAAACACAAAACATAGGATATTGTCTCTTATATTGTAATCAAGAAAGTTGGACTAGGGACAAAATGGAAGACATTCTCGCTCTCATTGTCCTCAACAAAATTGCATTGGGAGGAAATTGTAAGACATTGTCGCACGTCTTGTCATCAACAAGACATTGTCGCTAATTTCATCATCAAAAGTGTTTAATAAAGGTCAGCATCCTTGAATTTGTCGTGAACGACGGACGATTCCCTTACAATTGTCGACGACGATGTCGTTTAAGAAGGAATGGCCAACTGGGTAAAAGTGTGTATATTTGTTTCCTTAGCTTTATGAGCATTTGTATCTGTATTTGTTCTTATATTCTATGCTACAAGTGCAGTGTCAATATACCTAAATTTCGGTATGTGTCAGGAGTGTTAAATTTCTGGGTGACTGTGTGTGTCTAGCAGGACATATTTATTTAACACTTTTTTAAGTGTATTTTCAAAAACTTGTCCAGAAGTAGCAACAAACTTGTTGGTAAAATTTTATATACAAAACAATGCAATAGTTAACCTGGGGTAGGGTAGTGAAAGCCATAATAATCAGCCATGTCACAGATTACCATTCCGATCGGAAGTGGTTTCAATTCCGTAAGTTGCTTCTTCAGAAAATGAAAACCTTAAATTTTCTTCGTAATCAAACCACTTTTAAATTTCAAAGTGGATTTGAAGAACACTTTTCTACTGACTTCATTTGCAGTAAATACTAAAAAACGTGCATACTTTTAGGACCGTCAAATAAATATTTGGTCATGAGCTTTCCATGTTAATAAAAAGCTTAATGTCAGCTTTGCATCTAAAAACAAGAGTAAACAAACGCCTCAAGGTATAAGAACTTTAGCATTGTAAAAACGAAATACAAAATAAACGGAATCTAAAGCACCAAAAATGTAATGTTTCGGAATGACAACTACGGAATCAAAATCAATCCGAACGGAATCTGTGACACGGCTGAATAGTTTCTATTTTTATTTTCGGAATCTTAAAGACAACGAATTAATGTTAAATAGAATTTTCGCTACTTTTTATCGAACCTAGAGAGAAGAGAAGTTGTCACAAGAGAAGTTACATGACTGGCTCGGCTTCGAATTTTTAATGAGAGAGCGAGAGAGAGAGGGAGTTGTAATGTTTTATAGCTTTTGGAGGGGATCAATTGACATAATTAAGATACTCTGTGATAGGTTCTAGATTCACACTTAAGGTATTAGTCCTGTAATGAATTCTGCAACCTTCGGTTACAAAGTTTGTGCAACTAAGACGTGTGTGCCAACCCAGAAATAATTGGTCTACAAGACCGACGTGAGCTTTGGCGTAACAATTTTGCGTAGGTTATATTTTGCACATCTACTATAAGTTTGTGTTAGTTTTAGATATAGCTTATATTTTTTCAATATAATAAATTATTTTCTTAAGAATTTAGTCATATTTTACAAGGACTTACAAGAATAAAAAAAAATTAACTATTCTTTAAATTACTTAAAACATACAATTCTAAAAACAAATGTAGTTCTACTAAAATTTTTTTAAACTAATATAAGTTTTGTAGACTCTACAAAAATGGGTCCGACAGACCGAGAGTGAGTACACGTGTTTCATATTTTGATGAAATTTAATTTTAGTCTTACTACTCTACGCTGAAAAATATTTGGGATTTGGAAAAATCCGCTCACGACTCGGTAACATATTGTACCACTCCCATTTACACCAGTTAAAGGACAAGTGCGTTGAATACAATAGACACAAAATTTCCCCCAGGGAAGTGAGAGTCCGACGTTACTTAAACTAATCGCAGACTAGGTAGGTTTTCTAACCACAAATCCAATTTCGTAAGACAGATAAAAAGAAAATATAAATGCTTTTAATACATTAACTCCTTCTACATCTAGTACCTCAGTCAGTCAATACTAGTCCACTTCCTTATCTCATTTTAGAGTAACCACCGGCTTAAGAATATGTACTAGGCTGTGAACATTTGTTTGTACACTGTTCAAATAGATACAAAACAAACAACATCGCAAAAAAAACATTGACACCCTAGTATTCGTAGACCGATGGTTTTCCAACTAGGAATGAGGGAAATAAGAAAAATCTTTATTCAAAAAAGACAAAGAAAATAGTAAATTCTCACACCAAAGCTGAAAAAAATTTTAAATTGACTCAGCCGATATTCAACCACTTGGCTGCTGCTATTGTGATTGACAATGAAGTCCAAGCGGATAAGAATTCTGATGATGATATCATGGTTGGCCTCGAAACATCATGGTGTCAGTTCAACCTTCTGTGCAGCCAAAATGTTAATGTCCTTTCAATTGCTTCACATGTTTTAGAACTTCTTCCTAAATAAAAAAATTTAATTTAGGCGAAAACAATAAATATCTTGAGTTTAAGACCATACAGCGCGACGAACAATTTATAACTTAATTCCATAAAGCATATAACAAATTTCTTTAAGCGTTTTATAGTTTCAAATTCCCTCAAAGTGTAAAGTTGACAAGCAGTCCCTAAGAAAGAAAATTAAAAAACACGATGGACATTGAGCTAAAGCTGATTTCTGATATTTCCTAGAAAACATATTTCTCTTCATGTCACTCATTTGTATGCGAATGCTGCTGCACTTCCTGTAAACTTTAAAGAAGAGACAGCCGTCAAAGAAAAACCTCTGTGATCATTAACCCGTATACCATGCGGAAAAAACCCACCCCACAGTTCCCTTTTCCGTTAAAAGTTATACAAAAAGTAAAGAAGTAAAAGATTTTGTAAATAAAACTAAAAACAAATATAACGAACAATCCATATTCCTGTTGTTACATTTAAACTGGCATGAACGTATGAAAAAAAAGTTTTGTGAGATTTTTTACGCTTCCTTTTTACAAATCATAGAAGTTTTACTTCGTTTCTGGACTCTTCAAAAAATATTTTTTATATAGCTTAGTAAGTATGTATGTATGTGCACATTGATCCGTGTGTATACATGTCGGCGACAGTTGTCCTTAGGGTTTTCTTTTTTTCTTCATGAGCAAAAGTATTATTTTTAACCCTCTAACTGGTCGGCATGTGAGTATTTCTGCATTCTATATTTTTCTTTTCAAAGTTTTTGTTCCTTTTCATTTGTTTGTTATAGTTTCTTTTTTTTGTGAATTGTATATTTTTCTACAGCCACTGACAGCTTGTTCCTGGTGGTATTGTAACAGTTTGGTATTGTCACTCCTCGTGACAAGACTGAAGGAAAAAATCCTTGCTTGAAAAGTATACCAAGTTGCAACTATTGTTGCAATTGTTATGTTGACATGTAGAGATACATATTTTTTATTAGAAAAAAAAATAGTCATTTAATAGTAAAAAAATATATAATAAAACTGTAGAACAAGGACCATACAACTAACCGCAAAAAAGGGGAAAGAAAAAAATTTATCAAAGTGTTTAAAAACTCTAAGAATTATTTAATAGAGGTCTTTCCACAAAAAATTTGTTAGAAAGCGTTTTGAACTGATGAGAAAACAAATGGATATTTAAGACATTTCTTTCTTAAGCTTCCCACTAAACCTGAGATTCGAAATAAAAAAAGGTTCGCTAAAATGAAGAATTTTCGAAACAAATTTGTTCGATAAATGCTCGTGAATCTAAAAAAAAATCTAATGTCCGCAAATGCGAGCTTTTGTCGATAATGTTGCGACAATAGGCTCAATTGCCAAATTTCATAAAATATGAATGTTCGCAGCATCGAAATATGTCTCGATAAGAAGCGCAATTATATTATAAGTTTAAAAATTCAAACATTTATGCGCAAAATCTAAAGAAATAAGTGAGAACTACAGCAAAAGCTAAAATCAGACAATGTGCAGAAGTGGCGGCTAAGACTCGTAAGACGTAGATAAGAAAATGTGCAGACTATTCTGTTAAATATCTTAAAGGAAAGTAATCGGATAATATATCAGAAAATTTGCAGAAACATTATGACAGAGAACTGTCGACTAATCTGGTTGATTGTCTGGTAATGTGTCAGACTTTAACTGACATTAGACACGTCAGAAAAAATGTTTACTGGGTAATTGTAATTAAACCTAACCTTTTTCTCTTTAGTAAAAGCGCTAACTGATTAACAGTTGTCTATTTTTAATGTAACAGTGTTACCTAAAATTAATAAATTATAATAAAACAAACAAAATTACCCTATGCTAAATGTTCATAAAAAAATCGGCATTTTTGGAGCAAAAATCGGCAAATCAGCACTTTGATAATTTTGAGGCAAAAAAATCGGCCAAATGCCGATAAATCGGCAAATATGGTAGGCCTGCTTGAATTTTTTTTAATTTTAATTTTGGCCGGACAAAGTTAAACTAAGAGTGTTTTATAGCAATTCTTACATTTCTTGTTTTATTTCCATATATGTGGCATGCAAGTAATATCATACCCCCATATGCAAAAAAAAATAAAGTGTGCTTGAAATGTATGTTAAAACTAGGGATGTAACGATACGCCGTTTTGCCGATCCGATACCGATACCGATATTTAAAAATAAATATCGTCGATACCGATTCCGATACCGATACGAATATTGAAATTGAGTTCAAGTCTAGATTAACAAAACTCAAGTGCAATTTTTTTATTATACAAAATTACATTATAAGAGAGAATATTTAAAATTGATAAAACATTGGAAGTAATTTTCAAAGAGCTACATTTTCTTTGCTTCCAAAAAATCTATATTAAAAATATGCAGATAATTAGTAGAAAAGCAAGAAAAAATTTTTAGTTCCTTTATAATTTAAAAAAATACTCGCCATGCTTTTAAAAAACTAATAATCTTCTAAATAACTTAATAGCTTAATTATTAAAAGGCTTCTAAGTTTATATTTATTCAGTTAAATTTACATGAAAATACAGTTCTGAGTTTAAATTCGCATAAAAAAATTGTGAAAATGGGTAATTTTTTATCCTTTTTCCTTGAGGTAAAATCATTATAGAATACCGAAAAAGAAATTTGTCCTAGCATCGCTTCCAATTCGGAGATTGGTAATCGAAAAACAGAACTTCTTGCAATGGCAAGGATATGTAAAACTAATTAAAAATTATCCAAATTTGCAATACTTCCAGATCGCGAATTCTACATTTTCATGACTTCTTTGGAGTATCTTTTTTTTCTGGAATATGATTTAAAAAACAACGACTTGAATTTGAATTCATGGTAATATTAACAAAAATAAATAATTTTTTTTACAATATAACAGCATAAAATATTATTCATTTTTAAAATTGATATTAAATAAGATTTAAAAAATACCGAAGTGAATTTAATGCATGGTAAAATCGCACAAAAATAAATTATTTGTTAAAAAAAAATCTGAAAAAAATTTTAAAAGTATCGTCGTATCGACAGTAAAATATCGCCGATACCGATGTATCGGAAAATCTGAAGTATCGCCGATATATCGGTATCGGTATCGGTATCGGTATTCGTTACATCCCTAGTTAAAACCGGGTTTTCTATGGAAATTTTGTTTTAACATACATTTCAAAGACACTTTATTTTTTTTGCATATGGGGGATAGTATTTAGTTCAGACGAGCCCAAAAGTTTCTTATGGAAGAGCAAACACCAATACATTTAAAGAAAAACTAATTTTTATTCAATATTTTTTGTTGTAAAAACCAATGCATACAAAGAAAAAATTATTTCATATTATTTTTTTTAATACAGTGAAGAACGAAAAAAAAACTAATAATGCGGGTGCTAGACGGATCAATATTTTAGCTTCAATATACGAGTATGTGCTTGTGTGCGTTTGTTATGAAAATCTAAAGCATTTTGAAATTCTTCGATATATCCCCTCCGTATATGTACATATTTCTTGTACATATTTCTTGTAAACAAACGCACACAAACACATATATTCAGCCATGTCACAGAATACCATTCCGTTCGGAAATGGTTTGAATTCCGTAAGTTGCTTCTTCAGAAAACGAAAAACGATAATTTTCTTCGTAATCAAACCACTTTTAAATATCAAAATGGAATTGACAAACACTTTTATACTGGCTTCATTTGCAGTAAATACTAAAAAAACGTGCATACTTTTAGGACCGTCAAATAAATATTTGGTCATGAGCTTTCCATGTTAATAAAAATCTTAATGTCAGCTTTGCATCTAAAAACAAGAGTAAACAAACGCCTCAAGGTATAAAAACTTTATCATTGAAAAAACGAAATACAAAATAAACGGAGTCTAAAGCACCAAAAATGTACTTTTTCGGAATGACAACTACGGAATGAAAACCAATCCGAACGGAATCTGTGACACGGCTGATTGAAGCTGAATAGTGACCTATGTGTCATTCGCTTAAGACAAAGTTGTTTGTGTATTTCGTATTGCTAGTGCTGAGTGCTATATGTGTGTATTGAAACACACAGCCAAACACACGTATTACTAGGACTGAGTGCTGTGCGTGTATTAAAACACACAGCCTATACCTAAGTGATTTTACAAAAACAAATGAGCGCCAAGCGTAAGGGGCTTGAGCTACGCTGATTTAGTTTAATGGTTATTAACATAAACACTTGTATTTTATCCAATTTTTAAAAAAATTGGTCCGAGATGTCTGTTTTTTATTTTCCAGATAAATTGTCCAAAATGGGTGAATCGTGTCGCAAAAAAACTCTCAGCAAAAAAGTTTTGCCCTGATAAAAATTTTTTCCGGAAACAATGGGTGGGTGAATCCACCTTGGAAAGAAAATTGATTCAGCGTCACAAGAACTAAAGCTCACGAAAGAGTTTCGCTGGTAGAGTTCTAATGAAACTTGTCATTGGATTAATGAAATGGTCATTCAATCAATGAAATTCTTTCACAATATTAATGAAATTTTTCATTGTCATTGGATTAATGAAAAACTCTAAGGAAACTGTTTCATATTATGAAGCAAAATTCTTTCAGTGCAGATATGCATACTAAAGTATGCATAAAAATTATTATTTTTTCAATTCTAACTAAAATTTACTAAGAAACATTGAGTTTGAATTTCACAAAACGCACCCCGAACTGATTCCCATTTGAGACAACTAATATCCCTCTGTGCGATGTTTGAATTACTAACACGTTGACTACACACACATTGCATGAACCAATGGCAAAACCGAACAAATTTTTTCAACCGAATCGTATAAGCAAAATAATACAAAAAAGGCAAAACATTACAATTTCATAATAATTCATATTTTCAAAGTATTTTTTTTTTATATCTTAATTACCTTATAACTTAGTGAAGAATTCTAATAGTCGTTAGTATATTGTACTTATCATACAAAATATTTTTTATAAACCATCAAAACTTAACTTCCCAAAACAGAACAGTCAAAAGATGCATAAGCTAAATTTCCACTTAAAGCGAAATTACTTTTTTATACTTTTCCTGCTATGGTTATTTTTATTAGCCAGTCTTTAAATCGCTTTCGGTGTCATTTACGTTTTTGCTTGTTAACATTTTGGCATATTTTGTGTAGTAGACTTTTAAGCAATTGTGGTCTGTTTTATCCTTTTTTTCTTTTAATTAAACGATTTTGCCAACCATCAGCAACAGCGCTGAAAAACCACTAATAACAAAGCTTCAAGGCACATACAGTAAAATCTTGAAAAATCTGAGAATTCTAACAGACGAAATTAAAGATTAAGAATGCAGGCGGTTTCCTCAATACCGTGTCTTCAATTAGGTTTCTTGTAATTTTTTTCTATGCATTTTTTAAAGAATTATTACATTCAGTGACAGTTACATTTAAAAGTTATCATTGGGCATTTATATTCCTTGCCTTTCCTTTTCTTTCCTTTTTTTGTTGCCATTTTTATTACCAATTTAAATTTACTGTGCATGCACATCTGGGCATCATAACTAACTAGAGCATGGCATCAAAAGAATGAAATTTTGACATGATTTTAATTCTTTTCCTTCTTTTTTTCTGGTTTTTTGTATCTTAAAAACTTCTGCTATAGATTACAAAACAGTTTTTTTTTGCTTTCAAACAGTTAAATAGTCGTGTACGAGTTACAAATTTAAAGAAGACAAGAAAAGGACACAGCCACTGGTAAAATTGTTTAATCAACATTTTATGACAGATAAAATTGAAGGGAAAAAGAATAAAAGGAACATATAATCTAAAAGAAATTGTAGTTTGGTTAATAGGATTTTGATTGTTGCTTTTAACGATTTTAGCTGCCTAACAATCAATCAGGTAAAAAATATGATTTTTTTTCACTAAATCAAAATAAATACATCAACATTACGAATTTTAATTGGTAAATTTTAATTTGTAAAGATAATCGGCCCTGTTCTCTAAACCGAATCCGAGTTAATTTCTCGTTTTCCAAAAATAAATAATGCCCCCATTGGTGTATTTTAAATCGTATATCTAGGGGTGCGGTAGTGCTCCAGGCCAAGTTCCGGCCACACAGTGTGTATTATTACACGAAACCATTCGAGCTGTTTTTACCCCCTCATAACTTTGCTTCATTTACTCATAAAATAATAAAAAAAAGTTTTAAATATAAGTTCTCCCTACAGAGGTAGCCTCATAGGTGAAAGATTTGAAAGATCTACCATAAAAGCTTCGCGAGATATCAAAGTGTAAAAAGTGCATATTTGAATACATATTCACTGACTGATACACTGACTGACTCACGGCCTCATCAATATTATTTGGGACTTCCACTATAGCTAGAAAAAGAAAAAAATTTAAAACGGGCACTTTTCATCTGAGGGGACTAGGGTACCCCTTCTTTGTATGGGGTACTTCAAGTATAGCTAGAAAGCTGAAAGTTGGTACACAGGAAGGTCCTGATGAGCTGTTAACGAAACAAATTTTAAAACGGGCACTTTTCATCTGGATGCAACTAAGGTGCCCCTTCTCTGTATGGTGCACTTCCAGTATATCTAGAAAGCTGAAATTTGGTACACAGGAAGCTCTTAATGGGAAAACTGTTAAAACGGAAATGTTTCTTCTAGGGTGGGGGGAGGGCTAGGGTGCTCCTTATTTATATGGGGCACTTATTGTACCAAATAAAAGTTTAGAAAAAATAACTGAGACTCGCACAAAAACATAAATGTGAAAATAAGGCCAAGTTCCAATCCAAAAAATTCGACAGTAAAAAGTACTGAGATCAAAATAAGGACCAAGCTCTTGATAGGTACAATGCGATCTTATTTCTAGGCAACCTGATAGCTTGGCATTATTATTTTTTTTTTGCCTTTCTAATATAGAAAAAAGTTATGAGAAAAGTATTGCCATGCTTACAGGTTGCCTAGAAATGAGATGGTATTGTACCTATCAAGAACTTATTTAATCTTAGTACTTTTAACGGCCGAAAATTTGTGGATAGGAACTTGGCCTTATTTTTACATTTATACTTTTTTTGCGGATTTCTATTACATATAACTAATTTATATTTAAGGCTGTTGTGGCTGCAGTGGTTATCGGGTTGACTACCAAGCAAGTGATGATAGATGAGCCCAAGTTCAAATCTTCGCTGGGGCAGCTCACTAGAACACAAATTTTTCTAATGAATATACCAATACGCATCATAAAATTACTGCATTAAATTTGTGTTGTTTCAACTTGAAATAACTTTGTTTCAACATTAATTTTTTTGTTATTTCACGTTGATTCAACATGATTGTTCGTATTATTTCAGCATCAACTTCATTTTGCTTTAACCGTACTGGAATATTAAATCAAGATGAAATATAGTTATTTCAAAAGGAAAAATGTTCTTTGAAGGCTATAGTAAAATCATGTTGAGTTAACATGAAACACCTATGAAGCAAAATCACTAACGAAAATTTTAAAAATTGTTGCGACATGAAATTTTTCTGCTGATCATGAAATTTTATGTGTAAAGGTCTAAGATACAGAAATTGTTTCTCCAATAGATACACTATAAAACATTACTTCAAATTTACGATCGTATATTGTCTAAATTTGTGTTGAAAATTTCTCCCTGTCTAAAATTACATAGTTATTTTATTAAAGAAAAAACTTTCAAATTAATCATATTTAGTCCAAGTGGAAAAAATGTCAATTAAAGATAAATACGGCTGCACGCAACCAATCACTTTTTTTAGTAAAACATTTTGTTCAAAAATAATGCGTGTGTAATTTTAGGTCGATAATAATCTGTAAAATGTTGCCGACTATTATCGACCTAATTTTCAACAAAAGTGATCTAGAGTGTATCGAGCTACAGAAAATTGGTGAAATGAATAGCTTTTAAGCCACTTTGCTACATCTTTATAATCCTTTGAATTTTGTTGCTTTATTTGTGGACTCAAGCTGCATTTAGACACAAATGTTTCCTACTCCTTTGGTACTTTTAGCTAAAAATGCAGATGTGTTTATATGAAGTTTTTTCTTTAATCGGATAATAATATTTTCTTAACAATTTTGTTGCCTTTGAAATGATTTTAATTGTTTCAAGATGAAATCCTTTTTAACTCTATTTTCGACAATTAAATCTTTTTCCTGTTTTAAAAGCTATACAAATTTTGTTTGGTTGTTTGTTTGTTTCCATGTTTACGGAAAGCTTTACCCAAAAGCAGCCCAATAAAAAGCCATAAATGTAAATGACTTTTCATTGAAACACTGCAGCATGAATTCATTCAAAAACTAAAGCTGAAATTCAAATTCTACTAAAGCGGAGGAATACTAACACAAACGTAATACGAATCAAAACCCAGCCGTAAAATATACGAGGCATTCAATAAACAGCCCTTTTCAAAGACCTTCAAAGACCTGAATTTAAAATCAAAAACTAATTCTTTTCTGCCTTCTCAAGATAGCCTCCTAGAAGGCCTCAACACTCCTTTCTAAAAGATCCGATACACATTTGTTTTCCCTTATTTTGGAAGGAGTATTCAATTTTGAGATTTCTCGTTTGGAAATCACAAATATTCTCGTATTTTTTTTCTCAAAAATTTTTATAAAAGACTGAACTTTACGTACGAGAGGTATCATACATGATGCTATTATGTCATTTATGTTGCAGCTACTACATCTTGTACAATTCGTTCTTAATAAATACTCGAAATTTAGCCTCATATATAAAAAAATTATTTTGGATAAAAAGAATGAATTCGAAATAAAAAATCACGATAATGAAACATATAGAATCAGGGTATTTTTATAACCCAGATACAAATATGTATCTCCATTTTATTTTTAACAGACCTTTCCAGAGAAGGCCTTCTATCAGGCATGCTACCTTTAACCTGCAAATAGGCTTGCTAAAGAATGCCTTCAATCGTGCCTTCTGAATAATGGGTCGAGCAAAGCCTTGGTCCGCGCATTGAAATCGGATGTAAAAAATATATGAATATGCAATAGGCCTCTTTACTCCTTCCATTTACGGCTGGGAAGTGTTGCATAGTGTTTGTGCAGCTACTGAATAAAAACAGGGATGGTAGTCCTGGCACCTTTGTGCTCTTGCACATTTTTTTATTTTTAATCATTGTGTTAATTGTTGTTAGACTGCTAAAGTGATGAAGCCATAGCACTGGTCACTAAGCAGTACCTTCAGCAATTGATACTGTTCTATGCTAACGTACATCACAGCGCCCTCCTTCGACGGTAATGTTAGCATAAAGAAATCGTCGGCGAAGTAAAACAATTAATAGTATGGTTACACATACAGCTTAGGAATGTTGATGCGTCCTCTTAACACCAGAGACGCTGTAACGTAACACTGCTTAAAAATTAACAAAACTTCATTTGCAGTAAATACTAAAATACGTGCATACTTTTAGGAGCGTCAAATAAATATTTTGCCATAAGCTTTCCAGGTTAATAAAAAGGTTAATGGGAGCGTTGCTTCTAAAAACAAGATAAAACAAACTCCTCAAGGTATAAAAACGTTATCATAGTAAAAATGAAATACAAAATAAACGGAATCTAAAGGAAAAAAATTAACTTTTTCGGACTGACAACTACGGAATCAAAACCAATCCAAACGGAATCTGTGACACGTCTGAGCAAGTAATCAAGTATACCACTTATTTGCCTGGTACTTCTGTTTAAAAAAAAAGTCAGTCTCATTTACTTTTGCCATGTGACCAAGCCTGCTGCTAAATCCATAGTACATGAACACTATTAACCATAAACATAACGAAGTTCTGCATAAAAACTTTTTACAAACACTAACAAACATTTGAGACTCTCTCAGACTTCATGATGGCGAAAGCACACATATATAATATTGGAAGTATATACCATATATAGTGGAGGTATATACCACGCGTTACGCGGCAACGCTTTTCTTACTTTTCGAACTTTTAACGCTTTAGGAATGGTAAGTTACACACCACGCTTTTGATGCTCTTCTGCTTATACAATTTCATGCCTTTGCCGGCTATATTTTGTCTTGCCTTTAAGTTTTATTTTTCTTTATATATTTAATGCACTTTTCATCCATTTTTTAATAAAAAAATTAATATCTAATAATTTATTTCCATTAAACAAACATTTTAGCATATGAATCTGGCAGTACTACCTGTCATTTTGTATACGACGCGTGAAAGTTGAAGAATGTTCAACTTTTTGCGAGTTACGCGCGTCGCAAACTTCGCTTTGTATCTTGCCTTATGGAAACACACTATTTCAACTTTTTTGACAGAAGTCTGTAACGCATTAGCGTATTTAATGCATGCTATGTACCTTCACCTTAAGCTAATCAGCATTTCGCAAGTTAACGCGGCGAAAATGTGACCTTCTTGTCAATATTAGGAGCATGAAAAAATTCACATTTTTGAAGGTTGATGCTAAAATTACAGTAAGTGCTAAAATATATGAAACACATTATCGAATACTATTTTATACTACCTTTCTGACAGCATATGAGTCCACGTCAGAGAATCGACAAATATGTTAAGGCTATAGAAAAATCTACCCATATTTTGATATAGTCATAACAACTAAAGCGGTGCTCAGCCAAGACTTATTCAAGCAATAGTTGGAAGGGTTTATCTTTTAATTTATCCAATGAATCCCCTAATATAGCAGTCAAATAACTAGCCCACTTTGTGTTCTCTAAATTTCAAAGATACACATTCAGGCGCATACATACTCATACAGAAATAAACACAAGCACACTCCTGAAATGCATCACTACAATATGCAAATACAATCATGATATTGTTGTCTCTGCGAAATCAATCTACTGTTGCTGCAGCTGCTGTTACAAACATTAACAGGGTGCTAAAATGGGGTAAATATTGTGGCAAGATATATGAACAGGAATAATTTGATTTTTTTGTTTGTACGAACTCTATCCTTCACCTACTTAAAAGCATTTAAGCATGCATTTCACAAACAAAGAAACAATTCATTTTTAGAGCCAAATAGAGAGAAATGATACATTTACAGATACTATTTGTGGCTTTTATATGATTGTGTTGATGGTCTAACTGCACCACTGCAGTCCATTGTTCATTGTACGACAATTGTGCAAATGTATTGCAACTGTAAATGGACTTTGGAATAATGTTACCTCTAAGGCAGACCATTTGACAAATTGTTAGATAATTCGACATACACATATTTAGACTGCATTTGTTTTATACTTATATGTTTCTTGCTATTAAGCTTTTTATCCAATTGGTCCAAATCTATGAATATCTTTCAAACTGATGCAAAAGTTTTTATATAAAATTTATTGAAATTTATATGATATTATTGGTGTTGGTGATAAGCAGGTCAACCAAAAATATAATATATCATGTTTTTTTCTGGATGTCTCACAAACATGCATATAACGTTTCAAAACTTTTTAAGAATATTGGCATCGATTTTTTAGAGCATATTTTAGCATATTTTGCCATTAAAGGCATATTTTAGCATATTTTCGGCATAAGTTCAATAATGAAATTAATTTAAAATAAAATTATTTTAAGAGTGGAATATTAGAATATCTAATCAGACTAGCAGAACGGATTAATTTCAACAGCCGCTACACTATCATCATCAGCGTCCTTTGTTCACTTTTACCACGTTTGATCGTGGATACTAGTATTAAGGAAACATCAGCTATTTAACCAAATTTTATGAGAAAATAGAATATGAGTATCTTACTCGTTCTTATTAATATGGTAAGCCGAAATTTCACCTTTTGATTATTTATTTCAATTTTTCCAACACTTATTTTATTTTTTGTTTTTCTTGTGCGTAAGCTCCGCCTACGATCAATCAAGCTATTGTTGTTGATCATGTTTAAACAAGTTATCTTTATGTCTTACAATTTGCATTCTGATTTTCAGTTTTAAATTAGACCGCAAAATCCACACATGCATGCAACTTTTTTGCGCGTGCCATCGCATTTAAGTTTTCTTTTTACTTGTAACTGAAAATCGCTCATTTAAAAATATATTACATATAGCGAATTTTTATGTGTAGTTGAGATATATAAGAACCCTGTGAAACACACATTTAACGCAGTATCCAAGTTGAATTACTCGGCTGATCAGCGGCTCAATATTCATCCGATTTTTTTAATCGACTTTATTTTTACCCCCGACCAAAAAAGGGGAGTGTTATAACTTTGTAGTCTGTCTGTGTGTCTGTCTGCGCCATCGTAGAGCCCCAACGGCTGGAACGATTTTGATATATTTATTTATTTTAGTTTGAAAGGTGACTGGATGGAGAGTGTTTTTAGCTATGTTGCAAGAAAATCGGTCAAGGCGTTTAAAAGTAATCACATCTTTTCTCGCTGTATCCTCTTCATTCTGTGTGTCTGTGAGTCTGTGGCAACGTAGCTCCCAAACGGCTGGATCTATTTTAATTTAATTTTTTTATATAATTTTTTTTTTAGAGGTGACTTGATCTAAAATCTTCTAATCTATGTATGAGGAAAATCGACCTAGTCGTTTTGAAGTTATCATCTATTTTCTTCGGTTTTTGGTTTTTCTAATTTTTAATTTAATGTTATTTATACTAGATACAAATAAAAATCGGACTTAAACTATTTTTTTTTCGTTTTCTTTAAATTAATTTAGAGCTAGTTACGTTCTTCGCAAAAATATAAAGGAAAAAAATATGAACAGCCTGTTCAACGATGTCGAAAGGAGATATTCATGCGCATCCAAAGCGAAAGAACACTGATTTGCGTTCATGAACAAAGTCCTAAATATGTTTCTATACGAACGATGACTCGAACGACAAGTACACAGAAAAAAATATCATCAAACTGCAACTAACAATTTCAATTGTTGATATTTAATTTAAATTAAAACATATATTTTGATAATACAACAAATTTAGTTGTTGATACGACAAACACAGAAATTTTTTTTAACAAACTGAACTAACCAAATTGTTTGTTATGTATTGTGAAAAAAATGAACAATCATCATTGTTGATATAACAAATGAATGCACACATATAAATGAAACAAAGCAAATCAAGAAATTTTTTTCAACAAACTGAACTAACCAAACTTTTTGTTAAGTATTGTGAAAAAAATTGACAATCACCATTGTTGATATAACAAATGAACACACACACGTAGATGAAACAGAGCAAATCACGTTTTGTGTGTATTCATTATATGCGTATTTGATAACGAATTGCTGTGTAACTGAGAAGTAAGAACGGTAGTCTATTAGTCCAGCGGTCGCTGGTTCGATTCCGCCCAAAGACATTTGGTGTTTTTCGCAGACAAGCAAAAAGTCGCTTCGAACAAAAAAATTGTTAACAATTTTTTTCTGAGTTTCCTTTAACTTACAATTTTGTAATTGTATTTACAAAAATTGTTGTAGGTTAAAAAGCAATTAATTATTTAATTGATATAACAAAAAAATTAATTGTATTTACAAATTTTTTGTTTCACGTACGCTTTGTACGTGGTTTCATACGATATCAGATTCATAAGCATAATTTCATAAAAATCGATGTATAAATATTAGTTATATTCATAATAAATTGAAGCCATTTAATTTTTGCAAAAGCTGCAAATATTTACACTGTACAACAATATAAAATTGTTTTAAATAACGATGTTTTTACAACTGATTCCGGTAGAAATAAAAAAAAAAATACATGCGTGTATCGGCGTTATGAAAGATAACATCTAGGATTTATTTTAGAGGGAGTTAAGGTGCAGGATGTGTTTAAGAATTTTATGTAAAATACTATGGGGAATATTTTAGTGGAAAAATTAACCCCGCTATATCGCCTCTGAAGGGGACTTTTTTGCCCCTTTATTTATTTATGTGCCAAGAAGACCCATACGTGAAAGAGCTAGAGGGTTAAAATGTTTTACAAAACTGTTAAGCGTGTTATTTTACATAGAAATACTAAACACTTCTTACACGTTAAAATTAAGGCCTACAAGATATGTAATGCCGAATCAGTATTATTATGTGCAAAAGGGGGAAAATTTAACTCTCCTTAATATAAATCCCAGATGCAAACTTTCAAAATGCCGATACATGTATGTTTTTTTTTTGTGACCTACCAGAATCAGCTGTAAAAACCTTGTTATTTGAAAAAAAATTATATTGTTGTATAGTGTAAATATTCGCAATTTTTGCCAAATTCAGGTGGTTTTAATTTATTATGAATAACATCACTATTTATCAATCGATTTTTATGAAATAAAGCTTATTTTATTTGTAATATAAGTGGCTTTATAATTTGTTAATAAAAATTGTAACTGTTTGCTATTTTCGATTTTATATATATATTTAAAAAATTAAAATTTTTCAATTTTGCCAAAAAAAAGTATGTATTTTTCAACATTAGGGTGTGAATAATTCTGAAACCATTGAATATATAGAAAAATAATGTTAGAATAGCTTAATTCAAAGTTTTGTGTTATATTTGTAGGGAAATTGGTTAATCCATTTCCCAGTTATGATAAAATCGGTGGAACAACCTACCCAAAAATATACTTATTGCAAAAATCAGGTAATTTCACTTTATTGTAAATAAAATCCATATTTATCTATCAATTGTCGCGAAATAAAGCTTATTTTATTTTTGATATATGTGACTTTACGGCCAGTGAATAACAATGGTAACATTTTGTAATATAAAATTTTTTATAAATTTTTAAAAAATAAAATTATTTCGATTTTGCATAAATAAAATTTTATCTTTAATTTTATCTTTCATCATTGCGGTCTGAATAATTCCGAAATCATCGAATAATAAAAAAAAAATAATGTAAAACGGCTTGAAGGTAATTTTATTAAAGTTAGTTAGTGGTATTTGCAATAAAATTGGACAACTCCTTTATAAGTTTTGATAAAATCAGTAGAGCAGCCTCTTGAAAAATCCCAACTTGAAAAAAAATTAATAAAAAAAAATTATCTATAGAATTTGAAATTTCGACTGTTTTTGTAGTTAGGTGAGTATAATACATCAAAAAAATTTTGTGGTACTCCTTGGCATTTTTTTTGTTGCATAGTGTTATTGATACATTGTAACTTTCCAATACTAAAATGAAAAACAACGATAACATACAAAAAGAAATCACCTCAATTAAACTAATTCAATTTATTGAGCTCCCTTTGCTTTTAATTTTATGGCTTTCCTACAATAGCACCAATTCAAGGAAGAGAAAAAATGTCGTACTGTTATAATCTTTGCAAAACAAAAAACAAATTATAAAAACACACATACATATTTGGCTTATTTTTTACTTTAATTTAGTACATGCATATATCTGTAGTCACAAGCCTTAACCGCCTAAGTCGTTTTCAAAAGTTTTCGGGAGTGCTGTTGAAATTATCAAAAACTCGCTTCCAATCAATTGTTAGTTTGCTTTTCTTTAACTTATTTATAGATAGTTGTCGTCTTAAAAAAGTTGCATACTTAACACATTGGTAGCGATTTGATTTAGACACGAATGGAGTCCATCACACCAAAAATTAAATTTTTTCCTAACTATATTTAGGCGATTGAGGGTTGTGACCACAGATATACCATGTGCGCATTTATTAGAAGAAACTTTGAACCGATTTTAACAAAAAAAGAGATTGTGCACATTTGTCAATATACATATATCCTTAATATGGTATTCGTTTTGTCAAATTCGGGTCTATAATGTGAGCAGAAAAAAATATCCTCGCCTATTGATTATATGAATTTACAAGTAATCTTTTAAATCATTAAATTAATGACAGAATTTTCATCATTGCCCACTGATGGTAAGGTGACCAGCTGAAGTAAAGGTTGACTTCGGAATGAATACAAGTGCCTTGGGGTCAATAACGAGGACTCCTGCCATATTTTTAATGTCAAATTACATCAGGATTATAACGGTTTTTATGGCATTTAAGCTTTGTCATTTCTATGCTCAAATTTCGGCCTTAATTCTCATAATGAACGGCTCAAAGCATTTTTCTCACACTAGCTACCAAAATCTCTAATCATGAACTACATACATTTTCTATTACCGGGAAGGGTATATTAGATTCGTTACGACCGGGTTTAACTCACTGACTTTCTTAAATTACTTTCTGATTATACATTCATTCATTTATTTCTTTTTTTTTTTTCTTTTCCTTGCTTATTTTGTATGCTAATGCCTTTATATATCTTTGCTCATGCATTTTTTATGTCTTTGATTGATGTACAATGAGACTTGCAAAAACATCTAGAATATTTAATATTTGAAAATCTTTTTTCCACACTAGCAAAACAGCAGCAGCAGCAGCAGCAGCAGCAACTTCAACAGCATTAGCAATCATAAAACCAATGACTGTACCGTACTGTTTTATTATTTACTTACGCCTAATGCAATTTTCTTTTCCTATTTGCAAAATTTTGTGAAACTTATAAAGCTTTTAATGCAACACCACTACACATGCATACATTTAATCTGGATATTAAGAAAAATCGAAAAATATAAGTGTATGAGTGAGTACTGCATGATATGTTTGTTTAATAACTACCCAGCGGTAAACTTTTGTAGGCCTTCGTTTACAAGCCCTTCTGTAAGACCTTCCTAGACCTTCTTTTAGATCCAGTACTCATGCCCGCTTGCCTTCTCAGGAAGGCCTCATGAAAGGCCTAACTACTCTCTTCTACAGAGCTTGTTTTTTTATTATGTGTATGTATGTATACGTACATACATTTTGTGCACGTACCACGTTTGTAGCAACTAAACTGATAAACCGTTACAAAAAAAAATCTTGGAAAACAACAAATACAAAAACCATTAAAAAATAGAAAAAAGAAGGCTTTCTACCAGGCCTGCTGAAGAGGGGAACGCCGAAGTCCTTGGCTGGCTAGGACATGTGTGACACGTGTGTAAAAAATTTCTGAGTATGGAATGAGGTAATACGGACTTGTGTTTGCCAAATAAGGGCTTCCAGAAGGCCTGCTTACTACTTCTTTTCGCCGCTGAGTATTGAAAACTTGTTTGTGTGTTTCAAAATAAAGAGACAGGGTGTAAAAAATGTTAATAAGAATAATTTTGGTCAAAAAATATTTTCTTAGTTTCAAATAAAACATAATTTCTCCAAAAATAACACCACATAATCGTTTACCCTTGTTCCTCTCAAGCAGCCATTGAGGTTTATATGCTACTGCAATTGCTGTTTGCTATTGATTTGTTACGCACTGCATGTTTTTTAGGTTAAAAACTAAAATACATTTTGATAAACCCATTTCCATTAGACAGACCACTGGACGTCACAAGGCGCATAAAACATTTTTTGTGAGTGTTATTATTTTTTTTTTTTTGGTAAAATGCATAAGCCCATAGGAGCAACAGCTTAAAACAAATACAAGCAAATTTTAAAAATACAAGATCTGTTTTTACTTGAAATGAGTTTGGTAAAAGAGATTTAAAAAGAAAAATATAAAAGAGATTATTTTCGTCTTTTAGATTAAGCAATGATACAGCACATCAATTATTTTTCAGAAATGTATATTTGAAGTAGAAAAAAGGAAAAAAAATGGCAAGAGACTAAAATCTTTTAAGATTAATCACAAGCAAATGGAAACTTCAAAAGCTTTAAACAAGAGAAAATTAGAGCTGTTAAAAATATTTTTCATATAGAGAAATTCGGAACATTGAAAATTTCCTCTTGTTCTCTGATAATCGATCTTATTTACTCAACAATGATGATATTTGTGACTTTGAAGTTGAATGTTTCCTGTCTCTATAGGGAGGCATTAATTGCGCAGAAATAATGTTGCAGCAGGACGATGACACAAGTACATTGTACATACACATACATTTACATTTTACACACACATCGCTCATTTACTTCAATTTTGTCATAACTGAAAAAACATGACTTTTGAGTTTATAATGCAGAATTAATCATCATATTGTTCTTTATATTTTGTAAGAATTTCGTTAAAATATCTTGCATAATTGTCTTTTGAGAGAAGAATGTACTTTTATTTTTTCATTGAATTGTATGTAAGATTAAAAGTTTTAAGTAATTTTCTGCAAAACTAGTTTTTTTGAGTTATGCCACTATTAAAGTAAATGAGCGATTTGCATTTCATGGAATTGGTCCACGTCTAACCTTAGCGGGTGCCACTGAAAAAATGAACTATGAATACAGCTGAAAATATTATCATACTTCAGTGGTATGTATACCAACATAATAGCAAAAAAATTTACAATCGAGCTCTCTAAGCCCGACATATTTAAAAACTCGCCTTATATTTTGCACACCCCTTGTAGTTATACATATATATTTATTATTTCGTTCTGAATAACTCAGAAACGTTTAAGCATATAAAAAAAACTAATGTTAACCCTCTAACCTTCCACACGGCCTCCAGGCATAACTCACAAAAGTCACTTTTTAAACACATAGGAAAATTTTATGATATCAATATAAGTATAGTAATGTTGGTAGTACATTTGAGTACATTTCTCTCTCAGACAGCATATGCAAATAACGTTCAGTTTGGCATCTATAGCCATTAGTGTGGGAGCATCCGTCAAATAAACACCACATTTTGTAAAAAAAAAAGTAGTGATTTTCAAAACAATAAATATTTCGAACCGGTCAAGTTTTTACTGTCGGAATTTTTTTTCATAAAGGTAATTTATTTATCTTTCATTTCATATATATTTTGATACGAGAAAAAAGTGTTTTGTGCGAATTTTTTGGAATTTTTTATTTATGCCTCAAGGCATAATTGTCGGCTTACGTCATTTTTTTCTCCTTGCATTTATTTCCCTATTTTGAAAGACATCAACAAGGATTCAACCGAATTCAGTAAGATAGTCTGGCGTCAAAAGCACATGCAATTGTGCGTGAATGAAGTGGTATTTTGTGGTAATTCAACACTACCTGAACAAATAAGAGAGCTCGATATACCTGCCCAGATATTCACTTATTTCTTTACCCCAGAGATAATGAGTAATGTAGCCGAAGAAACGAACCGGTGTGCTGTAAGTCGGGACATCAATACAAGTTTCGATAAATGTTGATGACATTTATAAATACATTGGCATTCATTTATATATGTCAATTTACCGTTATCCGAATCTTGAGAGTTGGGGCAAACACGCATTTGAACCTATTCGAAGCACAATGATTTTCTAACGATTTGAATTGATCAAAAAATGTTTATCTTTTCGCAATGAAGAAGACCGTATCAAAAAGGGCCAGCCTGGCTACGACCCATTGTTTCGAATGCGTAATATTTCTAATCAACTCAATGAAAGATTTGACTCAGTTCCAAAGACTGTTCGACTTTGCGTGGATAAGCAAATGTGCAGTACGAAAATGAAACTATTCGTTTTATGTGATTCATTTGGATATGCCTACAGATTTGAGATATACAATGGTGCTGGCGACAACAAAAAATTGCCAGGTTGTCCAGATCTAGGTTCTTCAGCCAACGTTGTAATACGTTTGAGCCAAACAGTACCTGATTTCAAGAATTATATCATATACTTCGATAATTTTTACACTTCGATACCTCTTTTAGTTTATTTACGTGCCAGAGGCATTTATAGTCTGGGTACTATTCGAGTAAACAGAGTGGCAACCTGTAAGCTCCCATCGGATACAGCTGTAAAAAAGGAAGCAAGAGGATATTCGATTGAATTTGTCGGTCAGGCGTATGGTATTGATATTGCCACGGTGCTCTGGAAGGACAATAAAAGTGTCCGTTTAGCGTCAAGTTACATGTCAATCCAAACCATCAACCATCAAAAGCATCGAGGTACGACCGAAAGAAGAAGCAGCATGTCGAAATAGATTGTCCTGAAATTATCAAAGAATATAATAGACACAGGGGGGTGTGGATTTAATGGATGGATTGATGGGTAGGTATCATGTTAGAGCAAAAACACGTGATGCTGCAAGTCGTTTGTTCTATCATTTGATTGATATGTCTGCAACAAATGAGTACCTTTTATATCGACGTATCCATGCCGAAAAAATAATGATTCGAAAAGTACATCTGATGTTAACCTAAAATTGTTGGACTTGGCGAAGTTTCGTGAAGAAATTGCTGCTGGCCTCATCAAATATTCTTCGAAGCGCGTTATTGGCCGACCAGCTAGCCGACCATCAACTCTAGTTGATCGACTATCAACTTCAAATTCACTACCATCAACTCCAGTACTTGGTCAAGTTGTTCCCGTTGGTCATCGAGCCATTCATCCAGTCGCTGATGTACGCTATGATGGCTTTGACCATTTTCCAGTTTGGCTACCGAAAGCAGGTGGTAAACAATTTTGTAAAAATGGTAAATGCAAATCACAAACTCAATGTGTTTGCAAGGTATGCAACGTACATTTGTGTTGTTCTACCTCGAGAAATTGTTTTTTAGATTACCATTAAAAAAAATAATCCATTGTTCAGCTTTTTTTACCTCTTCATCTATTTTTCAACTAAAATGCATCAAAATTTAATTTCTACTTTATTTCATTTTTTTCATTTAAACCGACAATTATGCCTCGAAGAATATTTCACCTTTTCTCTCCTGGAAGTTAAACGGTAAGGTAAATTGAGAAACTAATGATGCGGAAGTATTTAGAATGTCGTTTTTAATCTAAAAAAAATATTACGACTAGTTTTTTCCATTATTTCAAAAAAAGTGGTTAGAGGGTTAAAATAACTCAAAGATGACAAAAATTTTTTGTTAAGGAGTTTAAGATCACATTATACAGCCGATTTTGATAAAACTTATACTATTTTAAACAAATCTATTCACAAATGTGTACAATTCATATTTTGTTAAAATCGGTGCAGCATTTTTGGTGCTAGAAGCATTTAAAGTTGCTACTAATACATACACACGTATTACTCATGCATGTAAGCTGAATAAGAGAAAAAACAACAAAAACAAAAAAATTAATGTGCTGTTGTCCAACTGGTTTTGCTAAGAAAGTAACAACAATAAGGCATTTGTTTCTATGTTTTGATATGAAAGAATTTTAGGAATGTCATAGGAACAAAAGGGAAGAGAGAGGGGTCACATAAATTTATTTACCTCTTTGAAAGGTGTTTTGTTTTTATGGTTGACCGCTCTTTATACGGTTCCGTACAACAAAGGTGAAAAGGAACCCTATTGTTTGCGCAACGCTGTCCGTCTGTTTGTCTGTTACAGGCTTCTGTCTGGAGAACCCTAAAAGCTGCAGACCTGAAAATTTCACAGAAGATGTGTAAATTCGGGCGCTACAACAACAACTACTAAAAGTTCATGAAAGCTAAAAAATTAATAAGTACTTAAATTCAAGCAGTATAAAATTTAAAGGGTACTCTATCAGGTAATGTAATATTGACGATGTAATTTTGTCAATGAGCTGTATCATGAAAACCGTAAGAGGCAAACTCTTGAAAATTTCACAGTTATGAACCCAAATAATTAGAAAAGTTATACAAACAAAATTTATAATTAAAGGATGTCGCCAAAAAAGTCGCTAGAATGAAAAAACGCGTGAACTAAAAAAGTCGCCGAAAAACGTAGAAACTAAAAAAAGGAACAAAATTAAAAAGATCGCCAAACCAAACAAAAAAAAAACACCTAAACAAAAAAAAAACACAAAAACTAAAACAGTAGACAACATTAAAAAAATCGGCAGAATAAAAAAAACCGCCAAAACTAAAAAAATTGCCAATATTAAAAAAAATCGCCAGTACTAAAAATCGTTAAAACTAAAAAAGCCAAAAACTACAAAATAGCAAAAACAAAAAAACTAAGAAAGTAGACATATTTAAAAAATTCACCAGAATAAAAAAAGCGGAAAAAACAAAAAACCACCAATACGAAAAACCCGCATAAACTAAAAAACTGCGAAAAATTAAAAAGATCGCAAGAACCACCATAAGTAAATAATCGCGAAAATTAAAAAAACGCAAACGCAAAAAAATTCCAAAACGAAGAAGCAGTTAAACAAAAAAAAAGCACCAAATTATTGGTAAATTAAAAAAACAAAACTAAAAAATCGCCAAAACGAAAAAAGTGCTTAAGCAGAAAAAAACACCAAAACGAAAAAAACCGCTACAACTAAAAAAAATAGCTTAAACCAAAAAAAAAATCGCTAAAACAAAAAAAATCTACAAAAAACGCAAAAATTCGCTAAAACAAAAAAAACTGAAAACGAAAAAAAGTCCCCAAAAACAAAAAAAAAATCGCTCATATCGCTCGTGTGCGAAGGCTTCCGTTCAAAGCCGCACTTTACTGAATTTATTTAATTAAAGTAAAGGAAAGTTATTAAGCAAAGTCATTAACTAATTATACATAGTTGCATTATACACTCTAAAACATTACCTCAAATTTACGATCATATATTGTCTAAATTTGTGTTGAAAATTTCTCCTTGTCTAAAATTACATCGATTTTGTAGTTATTTTATTAAAGAAAAAAAACTTCAAATTAAACATATTTAGTCCAAGTGGAAAACATTTAACATAAAGTATAATACGGCTATGGCTGAATGGTAGATACGTCAGACTATCAGTCAGGAGGTCGCGGTTCAAACCTGCATGCAGCCAATCGCATTTTTTAGAGTGTATATTGTGTGGCAGTTTTTAAAGGTATTTTTATGACGTTGAATAATTTTTCTGTGAACCTTAATAAAATTATTTATATCTAGAATACGGACGATTGTATCGGCCGTTGGCCATACCAGTTTAAATTAATTTTTAACAAAATTGGTCGTATTTTTCTCAAGTTATAAGAAAATTTGAGGAGCAGCAGCCTCTACAAAAGTGAGTTTTTTCCAAATATCTATTGTGAATAAAATCTATGTTTATCCATCGATGTTGGTGAAATACAGCTTATTTTATTTGTAGTATATGCAGCTTTATGATCAGTTAATAAAAATTTTAATTTTTGCCAATTTCGATTTTCTATAAATTTTTAATAAATAAAAATTTTGTAATATTGCATAACAAAAAAAAATAGTTTTTAATATTGCGGTCTGAATAAATCCGAAACCGTTAAGTATATAAAAAATATTTTTACAACGCATAAGAGGTAATTTATTTCAACTTTTTTAGTGTTTCTCGTGATAAAACTGGACAACTCCTTCCCAAGTTATAATTAAATCGGTGAAAATTTTTTTTCCTAAATATCGACCGTTTTTGTACACTCTAAAACACTTTTGTTCAAAATTAGGTCGATAATAGTCGGCAACACTTTACAGATTATTATCGACCTAAAATTACACACGCGTTATTTTTCAACAAAATGTTTTTACTAAAAAAGCGATTGTCTGCGTGTGTGTTTGAACCGCGACCTCGTGACTGATAGTCTGACGTATCTACCATTCAGCCATAGCCGTATTATACTTTATGTGACATTTTTCCCACTTGGACTAAAAATTTTTAATTTGAAAGGTTTTTTCTTTAATAAAATAACTACAAAACCGATGTAATGTTAGACAAGGAGAAATTTTCAAGACAAATTGAGTCAATATATGATCGTAAATTTGAAGTAATGTTTTAGATTGTAGTTAAAAGATCATAGCACTTTAATTTTTCTTGTTGCACAGTGTAATTGGGTATCTTTGGACGCGGCGACCACGTTCTTGAAAACGTATTCAGACGTTAATCACATATCAGATAAAATCAATTTCATGAATAAAAAATTTTTTTCTTTATAACCTCTAAAAAATTTGTGATATATAAAACTTACTGATTACTATAAAAAAGTCTTAAATTTTTTACAGCAAAACTTAAAATCTTCGTAAAATTTTGAATTTTTCTCTTTTAATTTAATCTTTAACTTCTAATAAAAAAAATATATATCCAATTTTCTTTTAATACCCCGGCTGCACTTTTTGACGAGCTTGCGTGAGATCACGTAGTTTATTACAAAACTCCCACAAGTTGTGTCATTTCAACTTCCGTTGAAAGTAAGTTCATACTTCAGGGTGTGACTTTACACACAAGACAACACAATCATGCACATGCATGTCTGTATGTCTATGATGAATTATGGTTCTTGTCGCGTTTCTAAGCCAAAGAGTTTTTATATCATGTGAAACTTATATGGTTGTAGTACGAGTATATTATGTTTCTATATGCGTCTTTAATTTAGGGTGGATCAAAATATATTTATATATACTTTTAAATTTAATTTTACGTAATCTTTAGAACTACTACATTTAAAGCTATTAAATCAGGATTTAGTTCGATATAAAAAATTATTTAACTTAAATAATTTTTAGGACAAAAAAAATATATGCAGGAAAAGCTCATAACTTCTGACGATACTGGAGTAGAGGGTCACTATATATTTATTAAGTGATGAAACAGAACAATATGGTAACGTCGACCGAAAAATCAGTAAAAAAAAATAGATCCCATAATAAAAATGACGACAGAAGGCACAAAATTTCTCATTAATATCATTAAAATTTAGCTTTTTCTCTTATTTCTATTTTTATTTTCCTTTATTCAATTCAAAGATTTTTTTTTTAAATAATAAAAATTTATTAAAATATGGTCACGTTTTTGTGGGAGTGAGTGTTTGAAAACAAAAGCAAAGGAAAATATATTATCAAAATAAAATGATATGTCAATTTGTATGGGGCCCCACGTTGGGCGCCAGTTATTAGAAGTTGATCACTTTTAATGTTGAAGAACGTTTTTTGCGTTATATCCAAAGATCTGTGCTCAAATCGTCACATCCGTGATCGTATCGGCAATCGTACTAAAATGAATTACGTGACACGTCAATCGTATAAAGTGTATGGGATTAAAGTACGTTCACGTATGTCATAATCCGAAAATGGCATTTTTACGTGACGAGTTGTACGTTCACGGATGTGACGATTTGAGCCCTGGTCTTGTAATGAAACGACGTTTTTCAATGGCAAAATGCTACTCACTTTATTATCCACTTTCCTCTCTTACAAAGCTTTTATTTCTAATTGGCGATGCCAGAAAAATAAAAATAATTACAAATAGTGTTCATAGAAAACGCCCAATTGGAGTTTTAGAATGTTTGTGACAACATAATGCTGTGAGCTTTACTCAAAATTAAAGCTTTTTTATTTTCATGTGATAAACAATACTAATTTTAACTATAACACTATGTAACAAAAATAATAAATGTTGTGTTTTTCTTCCGACGGGGTTTGTTTGAATTTAGAATGAGTTTCCGTCATGCCACGTCAAATTTGTTTGATAAGCAGACCGGCTTCGGTCTCAACGTATTAGGTGTAACGTTAATAGCATTGGATAGAAAATGAGAAAGTTACAACGTATTTAGTGAAAACATCCGAATTTGAATTTTAGTAAATAAAATTTGGATTTAAGAAAAATAAATGAGCTCAGAAATAATCTCTTTTTTAGGTTTTGGCAAAAAGTCAAAAATTTGTGAGCTAGTGTAATATAAATACTTAGAGTTAGCTGTAGGAAACATACTAAAACTGAGATATTTGCAAAGAAAGTCAGCTTTACAAAATGATAAAGTAACTTTTAATTTTCCTATTTGTTGAGAACCACCTTAATGTTTTTCAATACCTCTGTAAGTATGTATGTATGTGTACATGTATTCGTTTATAGTCTTACTTATACTTCACCTCAATCCTAAGAGTGTTTTTATAACGATTTTGTAGTTGTTCTTTTAAATATAAAGTTGAGTTTTGCAACATTTGTGTATCCATTTTGTATTTATTAAAATTAAATTTTTTGCAGAATTAAACTAGTATATATCAATTTAAATCAAGCAAGACACGTGGATGAGAATATTTGATGTATTGTAATTTTAAATAAGCAATAATACCATATGAGGTTAAAAGTCGAAAAAATATAAGCAGTAAGTTTATTACACTAGAACTTCCTGAAAAATCGTACAAAATAAAGACAATTTTGCCAAGGAATACTTTTCAATATCGAGAATACAGTGGTGATATTAACTCAAAATTAGCTTGCGTCGACCGACCTGAGCACTTATTCTTTGAGCAATTTATTTAACTCTCTTGCATTTAAGTCATATGCCAATTCAGGAACTAGAAAAAATTGTGTATTGTTATTATTTTTGCAAAAGTAAAAAGAAAATGCTGGTATTCAATGTTTAGTGCGAATGGTCTTGCGAAAGAGCAAATGCAAATGCCCTTAGATTTCATAAAAAAGCTACGATATGTTTCATTTGCGTCAAACATTGAATACCGCCAATGTGTAAATACACGTGCAAGGTTTGATTGTTTTTCTAGTTTTAAGCAAATACATGCATGCCCAGCAAACCAAAACATTCGAAAGTAATATCGCATTCGAATGTTGCGCACACGTTTCTCGGACAAAACACTCGCGAACGGCTATCGAAGTCGGAAAGAGAAAGAGCTGCTAGAGCTCACTCGTCGCTCAGTTTGTGGCAGCAACTCTTTCGATCTCGATGTTTCGCTGACAAATCAATAGCGAACCAATATTGAAGAAATATCGATACTAGGGATGTAACGATACGCCGTTTTGCCGATCCGATACCGATACCGATATTTAAAAATAAATATCGCCGATACCGATTCCGATACCGATACGAATATTGAAATTGAGTTCAAGTTTAGATTAACAAAACTCAAGTGCAATTTTTTTATTATACAAAATTACATTGTAAGAGAGAATATTTAAAATTGATAAAACATTGGAAGAAATTTTTAAGGAACTACATTTTCTTTGCTTCCAAAAAATCTATATTAAAAATATGCAGATAATTAGTTGAAAAGCAAGAAAAAAATGTTTAATTCCTTTATAATTTTAAAAAATACTCGCCATGCTTTTTAAAAAAACGATTTTTTTAAAGGACATTTATCAACTAATATTCTTCTAAATAACTTAATAGCTTAATTATTAAAAGACGTCTAAGTTTATATTTATTCACTTAAATTTACATGAAAATACAGTTCTAAGTTTAAATTCGCATAAAAAAAATTGTGAAAATGGGTAATTTTTTATCCTTTTTCCTTGAGGAAAAATCATTATAGAATACCGAAAAAGAAATTTGGCCTAGCATCGCTTCCAATTCGGTGATTGGTAATCGAAAAACAGAACTTCTTGCAATGGCAAGGATATGTAAAACTAATTAGAAATTATCCAAATTTGCAATACTTTCAGATCGCGAATTCTACATTTTCATGACTTCTTTGGAGTATCTTTTTTTTCCTGGAATAAGATTTAAAAAACAACAAATTAAATTTGAATTCATGGTAAAATTAACAAAAACAAATAAATTTTTTACAAAAAACAGCATAAAATATTATTAATTTTTAAAATTGATATTAATAAGATTTAAAAAATAACGAAGTGAATTAAATTCATGGTAAAATCGAACAAAAATAAATTATTTGTTAAAAAAAAAACTCTGAAAAAATTTTTTAAAGTATCGTCGTATCGACAGTAAAATATCGCCGATACCGATGTATCGGAAAATCTGAAGTATCGCCGATATATCGGTATCGGTATTGGTATTCGTTACATCCCTAATCGATACCACAAAAATGCAGGAAAAAATAATTTTTCAAGATTGTTATCTTTATTATTTAATTTATCTATTTTATTGTAAATGGAATAATTATTTATTTTAAATTTTAACTTACGCTGCATTCAATCAGATTCGAACACGGTACCTCCAGGCTAACAAATTAACACACATCCACTAGGCCATCGTGGCAAATTTTTTTCTATTCAATTATTGCACACATGAATGTAAATTACACATTCGATAAATTATCGAAAATAGTTCAATGCTGCGAACATTCACATTTTATGAAATTTGACAATTGAGCTTATTGTCGCAACATTATCGACAAAAGCTCGCATTTGCGAACATTCGATTTTTTTAGATTCACGAGCATTTATCGAACAAATTTGTTTCGAAAATTCTTCGTTTTAGCGAACCTTCTTTTATTTCGAATCTCAGGTTAAGTGGGTGTGTACCATGTGTACATGTATTAGTTGGAACTTTAAACGCTTATAGCACGCAAAATACTGAAACGATTTCAACAAAATATACAATGTGCACATCTGTCAATAAGTATCTTTAAAATGATAAAAGTTTTGTCAAAAGCGGCTGCATAATGAGAGCATAAACAGTAGCATAAAAAATGGTATCGTCTAGTAATTATATATGTAGATTAAATATAAGTGATTCCACGTAAAACGGCCCTATGCAAGCAAAAAATATAAAAATTTTCTCATTTTTAATAAAAATCTCTTTTTAGAGAATGACAATATTTTTTAAATATTTTTTAATAAATTTGAGTCACTTTTAAATGATCATGCAAGAAACATTTTGCTCTCTGTCTTTGTTTGTTTAATACTTATTTCAGATTTCCTTTTATTCCCTTTCTCATTATTAATAAAAACCGTTATCTCTGAAAAGAATATACTTTTTTTGCTTCTTATTAAATTTAAAAAAATATTCAGCTGGAGTATTCTGCTGTCTATAACAGAACGGATAGCAAATAATTTAATGTCTTATTATTTTCTTATGAGTTTATCTTTATATTATTTATATTAATTAAATCAATAAAAAGTTTTATTTCTTCGAATATTTTAAATTTTCGTACTAGGTCACACCCGTCTCATTTTGTAAATTGTTTTTTTATAAGAAAAATAATTTTTTGTCAGTAAACACATAACAAATACATAGTACAATTAAAAACACTTTGAACAGATATCTATACTAAAATTATTGTGTACCTTATAGTCAAAATTTTACAGAATTTATACTGAAGGTCATAATTCTTTAAAACTAAGATTTTTAAAGGTCACACCCGTCACAGCTTTATGACGGCAATTCTGAGCAGAAATCGTCTTCTATCAGTGTCTACCCGTTATTCAACGACTTTTAGCTAATGGCCTTGCGAGCCGCAACGTTTTTTTAAGTAAACAATTTTATATTCTTGATTTATAGCAAATAATGTGTGTAAAATGGTCACACCCGACTAAATAGAATTACTCATATGTAAACAGACCACTGTGCTCCGTCTCCAATACAGTAGCAAACCCACTACCCACTAAAAGGCCATTATATAACTTATGAACCGCCCCTTAGATTGTGGTTATATCAAACATTTTTCTTGCTTTGCGTTTTCTTATTTTTAAATTCAGTAAAAACGAAAGCATTTATTTTATTTTAACTTTTAAAAAAATATGTACATCATACTCATATATAAGAGAAGTTTTTTCTTCAAGTATACTAAGAGGGGAATATAATAGAAATTTATTTTAAAGCTGTACCATTATTTTAGACGTTTAAGCGTTTAAATTTAACTTAAAATAATTCAAACACACACACACACACACACACGCAAACATGCTTTTAAATGTATTTGAGTGCTTAGATTTTTCAGTGGTAAAAGTCAACAGGCCTGAAAATATCAGACCTTCAAGAAGGCCTACAAGAACTTCTTTATTATTACAACTAAAAATTTTTTACTTCTTTTGTATTTTTCGCAAACTGCCTTCTTGATTTTTCGTTCGATACACATTCCACATTTCCTTTTTTTAAGCAGGGAAGATGGAAGGAGTATTGTATTTTTAGATAAAAAAATAAAAAAAGTGCTTTTGAAATAACAAACATTCTCGTATTATTTTTTCGCATGTAATTTTTATATAAGACTGAATTATATATACAAGAAACATCACAAATGCTGCTATTATGTTAGAGCTGATTAACTTATCATTATTCCGCCGGAACTACATCGTGTCCAAGTGGAAACGTTTTAGAACACAAGAATTACAACGCAACTATCGTACTGCTAGAAGCAATGTCAATAATATAATAAAAAAATGCTAAAAGAGATTACTATTCTAATCGTTTTAGTTCTGCATTAGACTCGAACAAAACGTGGAAAACAATACGAGAAATTGGAATTGGGAAAGCGGATTGCTCTCATGTTGATGCCAATGAGTTAAATTACTTATTTACTAATCTACCAATGTTGCCAGCTAACCTAAATTTTTACAGTTCAATCGTAACAAGAGAAACTACAAATCACAACATCAGTGAGACCTTCGGTTTTTCCTGTGTCAGTCAATCAGATGTCTTTTCTGCCTTCACATCCATTAAATCCGATACTGTTTGGAGTGATGACGTGCATCCTAAATTTGTTATCACTATTCTGCCGCTACTTTTACCTTATATAACGCACTTTTTCAACACTATAATAATGTCAAGTACCTTTCCCAAGAAATGGAAGCATGCAAAAATAATACCGCTTCCAAAAACCAACACAGAATTTCGTCTGATTGCTATATTATGCTTTCTATCTAAAGCTCGGGAAAATCTTCCTCATTTGCAAATTAGTAAATTTATTGAAGATAAGAACTTAATGTTTGCTAGGAATCTGGCTTCCGTTCGGACCACAGTTGTACTACAGCTCTAGTTGATGCTTCTGAAAATATCCGTCGTGAACTTGATAATGGTCAAGTTTCATTTTTGTTGCATCTGGATCATTCTAAAGCATTTGATATGGTGGATCCATGCTACATTAGTTTGGAAACTTAAGCACTTTTTTAAATTTTCTTCAACCTCTGCTAAGCTTGTGTCTTCATATCTAAATGGTCGTATACAATCGGTATTTGTTAATTCTACATGGTCCCATCCTCTGAGTCTCAATAGAGGAGTGCCTCATGGATCAATTCTTGGACCTTTGCTATTCTCCATGTATGTGAATGATTTGCCGAATCAAATATCCTACTGCAAAATACATATCTATGCAGATGATGTGCAGTTATATTTGAGTAGTTCCACTAATACGATTAAAGAAAATATCGAGAAAGTAAACCATGGTCTTGAAAAATTCACTTCTGGGCAACAGCGAACGGTCTTTGCCCTAATCCTAGCAAATGAAAATGCCTGCTAGTCCACAAAAAAATATCTGTTCCAGTTATTAATGGTGACATTATGATAAATTCCGAATAGATAAACTTTGTTTCATCTGCCAAAAATCTCGGGATAATCTCTAATAATCACTTAACATGGAGTAATCATATTAACTCTCTCGTGGGTCAAACGTATGGTAAACTCAGATCTCTTTGGATGACTCCGTTTTATACACCATCTAGTATAAGGATATTGCTCGCGAAATCATATTTAATTCCCGTGTTATTATATGGTTGTGAACTATTTGCAAATTGTTTGCTGTCTATGGATTAAGAAGAATGGATCGCACCTCTTACTTTGCAAAACAACTACTTGGTATTTCATTTGAAACTCTGCTCAAAGTTCGCGTTCTTCTTCTGCTCCGTAAAATAATATTTACGAAAACACCATCTTATCTGTATGCCTCACTACGGTTTAGCCAGATCGCAAAGGGGAAGGTATATAATAGTACCAAAACGCAGATATCTTGTGTCTGAGTGGCAGTTTTATGTTCGTGGCATACGTCTTTGGAACTCTTTACCACATAACCAACAAATAAATAGCAACGCAAACAGTTTTAAAAACTTTTTATACAGTCATTTTTCTCATTGGTAAATGCTTTATATCTGCAATTTAATGTTTATTTTTAAGTAACTATGATTTTGTATATTTAGGGAATTCACAACAGTGTTCTAAAATGTGTCTTAATACAACGACGTTTTAATTTTAGTCTTTTATAATGGGTTGGCAAGTTTGTTGCTTTTTTTTTTGTTCGTAAATGATATTTACCACCAGATGACAAGTTTAAAAGACCAAGAAGCATGTTTTTTTTTCAATGCGGCAATATTTTCAATAAAGATTTTGTGTGTAGTTTAAGTGTGTTGGTGTTTCTTCGGATTGTTGATAGGTACCAAGCACTAACGTGCTTGTGTTGTTGTTTTGTTTGTTGTAGATTTTGAGCTCGTGTTCTATACATGTAAATAGTGAGAAATATTTGGCAAACTTCGTCGTTAATTTTAATACTTTAATATGCCGTGCTTTGTATCGTTGCTCACAATGAAATTTTAAGGTGTAATGATATTGCTATTTCCAAATTTTAAGATGCACATTGTGAATTCCCTAATTATTCTTATTATTAATTATACTATAATGTTGCCATGGATTAAATTTACATTTCACGTTCGTATACTTTAAACATAAGATATAGTCTTGTTTTATAGGAAATCACAAATTAAATAAATTGAAATTGAATTGAAAAAAGTTACTCTGAATAAAAAGAAATAGTTCGAAATAAAAAAAATACATTAATCAAAAATAGAAAAAATATGTGTACCTCCATTTGCTTTTTAAAAGACCTTCCTTAGATAGCCTTCAAAATGACATGTGGGAAGAGGCCGGTAAAAATCCCAACATTGGGAAGCGACTGTGCAAGGCCTGCGCCGCAATGACAGCATGGAAAAAAATTAAATAAGTATGGAATGCGGATTGCCAGCACTTTGTCTGCTAAACAGGCCTTCTAAAAGGCCTCTTTACTCCTACAATTTACCGCTGGGTTGAAACGAAGTTCCTGCTAAAAGTGAAAAGCAACAGCTGTTTATATGTTTAATGTGTTAATGATGGTCGTATAACCAACAAGATATAAAAGCGTTTGTTTCTTTTTGCTTTAAATTTGTATTCTTCTTTTTTTATTTTTATGATTATGACCATTATAAGAGCCAAATTATATTGAAAAGTTTTTTTTAATGTTCTTTTCTTTTCCTTCTTTCGTATATTGTGCAAAGAAAAATAAATTTGGAAAAATTGTTTAAGTTTTATTGTAAAATAATTAAATTTAATGACGACATTAGAAGGAACAGTTTTGTTTTTAGTGATGGAAAGGAATTCTTAATTGATTTTTAATGGTTGAAATAAAGGAAAGAGAGTTTTGCTTCTTTGTGGTATTGAGAAAATGTAATTGATATCCCAGCAGCTAAAGTTACAACTAGATACGCTTTGGTCATTGGGCAGTCATATTACTAGTTGTAATCTTACTGGTCAAAAAAGGACAGTCATATTCCTATTTGCAGCAAGACTAGTAACGATACTAGTAAAAAAAGAACAATCATATTACTAGTTGTATCGAGAGTAGTAACGATACTAGTAAAAAAAAGGACAACATTTTCAGGTATATGACTTGTATACAAAACATATTTTAGCTCGTAAAAAATAAGTAGAAAGTGGCTCAGTGCGTAGAGTACTTGCTTTGAAATATGAGGAATGTGTGTTCGTACCCTGGTTGAGCCAAAGTTTTTTTAAGAGTTACAAAATCTAAATAAAAAAAACTAGTAAGAGCACTAGTTTACAATAACTAGGATTTCAACTGGGATATAACTGTATACAAATGAACTAGTTGGGCTCCTAGATAGATAGATAGATAAATAATTCACAAAAGGCTTTTTATTCGGATGAGTTTTTAGGTTTAAGGAGTTTTCTGCCCCTTTTTAAGAAAGGGTCGAAAAAGACCCATACAGCGATACGTTAGAGGCATAAAATGTTCCATGAAAATATTTCTGCGCATAAAAGTGCTGCACTAACCTATTTCCTTAAACGTAAGCTTTACACGATATAACAATGAGGAAAAGGTGAGGGCATGTCAACAAATTTGCCTAACTTTTAAATTTATGGAAATCCCATTATCAAACTTTTACAGTATAATGAGGACACCCTAGACTAATTTTGGTAAAAAAAATACAAAAACATAGAACATTTCGAAGTTAGAAAAATTTAATTTCAATTGGTCATTTCCGGTATTACACATGAAAACAAAATATTTTAAATTAAATATTTTTTGTAAAAGATCAGACGATTTCCTATAAGAATCCCTTATTTGAATTTTTTATTATATTTTTTTCTATTTCCAAACAATAATTTAAAAAAACAAAATTTCACAAACGGCAACATTTTTGAACCCCATAACTCGGCAAATAGACATCATAAGAAAAAATGTGCCTACACATTCATATCTACTAGAAGTATAGTTATCCAAAATATGTAAAGGAATTTCGGCAAAAAAAAATTTGGGGTTGTACGCCTCAAAACGAATGCCCCATATACATATATAAACCTCTGCGAATGACGTTTTAGTCTAGCAGATACCAGTAAACCGAAAACATTGTTTTACGCCATAATTATACAAATATCGTTTCTGGTGTTTTCAGTACCTTCTTATTACGTACTCATGTGTACGTTAGTGCCAAGAAAGCAGTTAAAAACGAGCGCACGCGTTGATGTGAGCATACAAGTGTACAAGTCTACCACGTCAGTATTGAGTTAGACCGGACAAAATACGTGATAACTTTTTATTAAACCATTGACATTATCTCTTTTTTCTCTATATTGATTAGCTTAGGTATAAGGTAAAATTAATGTTAAACTTTTTACCAAAAAAATATATGAAGTTTTTTTTTGGTTTTTGTATGGATGTAATTGGATGCCAATAATTTTGTTTTTAATACGATTTGTCGTTTTGTTTTCAACAAAAATTACAATAAATAACAAACTACTACATTAAACTAAAATCAGAAATATTTTCAGTGGGTTTACAAACGGATCTTGGAAAATATAAGCAGTCGAAATAGTGTCTAGTGTACTACCACGTCAGTGGAATTGTGATAATGAAGTCATGTCAGTCGCAGAGGGTTAAATGTGTAGAAGTATGTGTAATAATTAAAAAGTTTACACCCAGCGGTAAAGCTAAAAAGGCCTTCTCACTCTAAGTCTTCTTAAAAGCCTTCTTGGTCCTTCTTCTAGAAGTCCTTAACTATCCCTAAAATAAACAAAGACATTCTGTTTCTAGGGAGCAGGAATGAGAACTCTTTTTTTAACAAAAATATACTTTAGAAATAACAAACATTCGCGTATTCTTTTGTTACAAGTAATTTGTATATAAGGCTTAAATTTACGTGCAAGAGATATCATACATGCTGCTATTATGCCGTTTATGTTGGAGCTCATTAATATACTTATTCCGACAAAGCTATTCATGCCCAATTCCTTCTTAGTAAATACATACACTTTAGCCTAATATGTACAAAAAATTACTTTGGATGAAACGAAATAGTTTGAAATAAAAAATCACATTAATCAAAAATACAAAAGCCGCTATAAAAATACCGAGATTAAAGTGATACATGTACCTCTATTTGCCCTCTGACAAACCTTCCTTAGTCCATCCAGAAGCAGCGATGAGAAGGCCTTCTCCGCACTGACAACGTATGTAAAAAAGATATGAAGATGCAATGCAGCGTACAAGTACATCCAAAAGGAGGTGTATAAAGGCCTCCATGCTGTTTCTTTTTACCGTTGGGCAGTTTTTTTATGTATGAGTGCATGTGTTGCTAAAAATAGAAAATCCCCAGCGACATGCAATTATTTATTTACTCTTTTAGCCGGTGCTGCTGTAAAGTAACGTTACTAGAAATTTTGTCAGGTAGTGTTATTCAAACACTCACACATTCACCTTAATACAAACTCACAAAAACACATATGCGTCTTAATATACCCAGCTAAATGAGTTGATATGCATGCATATGCCTGACTTTGTCATCACAACAAATTAAGATGAATCCTTTATAAATTGCCGACGTTGACAACTCAGCTCATCTCATGTCAGACAATTTACTTGATGTTGAAATTTCTATTTAGGCTTATAAGATGTCACAGATGCAGCCAGTAGAAATACATCAAAGTGGTAGCTTATGTGGTGGCTGCTCTTATATTAGTTTTAGCTGTTAGTAAGTGTTAGAAGCCAGTAGTGCGTAAAGTCACCCACTATTCAACATTGATATTTATGTTGCCTTGCAAGTTCTATGGTAATGGGTTTTCTTTTTTTTTTCTTCTTCAGAAGCTACGGTCTGTTATAATGAGATTTTACTGCGGCAGTTGACATGATTTTTAGCTCAAATTTAAATTTTTGCATTAAAAAATAAATTATAAATTATTATTGTTAGTTTTTGTTTTCTATGGATAGCTAACAGAGAAAACATTAATGTTCTTAAAAATTAAGAGTACATTACTTGTCTTCTTTTTTAAGACATAAACTTAAATTTTGTATTATTGTTTTCAATATAAATATCAAAACGTCATCGACTTTTCGACATTGTGGAACAGGCAGTTATTATTCGTTAAGTTCATCATCTGAAATTTAATGTGTTTTATTTATTGATGTTTAAGCGTATGACTCCCTAATAAGAAGAAACGGTCGTGAACCGAAAGTAGCAAAACTTGTAATGGGACTATAGAGAGAGAAGTGCTTGTGAAAATTTTATTTAAACCTTTCACAGAAAAAACTAAATTTCATTTTCAGTCAAAAAAAATTCAATGATTTAGTAAATATTTTGCATAGAAACGGACCTTCAAACAAATTTGTAAATATATACAGACAAAAATGTTTCAACAGGTTCATTGAACAAAACCGGGGCGTTCTGTAGAAAAATTGTCTAAATCTATAACACAATTTGCCAAAAAAAATACTTACAAACTCTAAACAAAATAGTTTACTGAATCAGAAAAAAAACTTCACCGAATTTTTTTGTAATATATCAAACAAATTTTTTGTCTGAGTCAATAAAAACTTTTTTTTTAATACTTTTAAGTTTTAAATAACAACATCGTCATTAATTAAGCCTTTTTGAAATTTGACTATGTTAAATTTGTTCAACTCTGTATGGTGAATCTAAAGACTCTAAACAAATGAATGAGAATTAATCTTCAATAGACAAACTTGTTATAATCGCATTCCTTTTACTACCATTGTAGTTTTTGCTACTTATGTATAGGTTGTCAGAAACTGGTTTTTGTTGTTGTTTTTTGTTAATTGCGCCCTAAATAAAAGCCAAACAGAAAATTCACTGATTCAATAACGGACATTTACTGAAAACTTAACTTTATTTTGGAAAAACTTTAGTTTGAAAATATTTTTGTGATAATTTTTTCTGTGTTCCACATTAAAAGTGACAGAAAAGATCTCTGTGCAGGGAAGGTACCTCACATGGGATTTTTTTATATTAAATATTACCTTATATGGGACCCTTCACCCAGCTTCTACCGCGACAATTTTTTGTACAACTATGCACACTGACCTCCTACTATCTCACACTAAAACTAAAAGCCTTCACAAATGCAGTCCTCTACATATGAGATAATTAATAATTGGTTTTCATGCGAGGTACCCTGCCCACCTCTAAGAAAATTAATTAATAATTATAGTATAAATTGAGAATTTCTCTAGCAATTCTTATGAAACTTTGCGCACATATTCAGCTTCCGTGAACATACAAAATTATTGATAGAAGAGTAGACACTCATACAAACTTCATACTCATTTTAATAGACTTCGCAACTTTATATGCCTGATTTGTAATGTTTTTTTTTTAAGAATTCTATTTATATTGCTACAAATTTAAGAAATCCTTTGAAATACAAACATTCAAAGTTAAAACTCCCACAATTTATCTCAAACTCAGTATTTTATTAAATTTATACAAGTGCAAGCGCGAAAAATGTGCTGACATTAAAATAAATCCCCAACCATAAATTTGTTAAACCCATTCGTTTTTTGATTTTTCAATTTTTACGCCCCAAAGTTTATTCATTGGTTTTTTTTGTAAAATGACATTGTTTTTTTGTATTTTATTGTTGCGTTTAACTTCCTCAACAATTTTTTTCGTGTGTGTGTGTGTGTGTGTGTCTGTATGCGTGCGTGTGGGAGTGAATAAAATTTACGAAAATTGTCTTTGAAATAAAATAAAAGCATCAACTTTCTAAACGCTAAAATATATTTATAAGATTTGTGTAAATGGAAAAAAAGGAGAGAGAACACATTTGCTTTCGCAAAACTCATAAAAACTGAGTACGAAAGGCATATTGAGATAATCCACTTCAAATCAACTAAGAAAAACGTTGAGATGGGCCTCATCCTCTCCGATTTTAATGAACCTCGGTATAGCCTTTTTTAAATATGTATAACAAAAAATCGGATATAGAATGCTCTTTGCTCATCTAGTTATGTAGATATGACCTCATCAAGAATAAAAAAATTAATCTAAAAAAGTTGACTTTACTTACATAATTACAAATATCTCAAGTAAGGTTTCACTTACAGAGATCAATAAGATAGCGGTTGAAAGGTAATTATACCCTCTTTATAATGATGTAATTAGAATTTTTTTCGGACCGCATTAAAAATGTAAAAAATTTTATATATTCGAAAATTGAAATCGCAATATCTTATAAAACGGCAAATTTTTAAAATTTCAAAAATTTACATGTTTTTGTTCACTTTTATATCTTCATATAAGCCCAAATTAAAATCTATCAGGTATGTGATGGAAATCGAATCCGAAAACGAAGCAGCTTTGAAAGATGGTTTTTAATAATATTTCTTTATTAAAAACAATTTTATCAGAAATATTAAAAAATATCTCTTTATTACAAAAGAGTTTTATCACAAAAATTATAAAAATTTTATGAAAAGCGCGTTACAAGAGACTTTCAAAAGTGCTTCGTTTTCAAAATCGATTTACTGACGTAAAATTTTCAAAAAGTATATATTTTTGTTTATTTTCATGTCTACATAGACTACTTAGACCTTAAGTGGTAAAATTTTTATTGCCAAAGTTATTAACAAAAATTAGAAAAATTAACAGAACTTTCAAAATTAAAATCGCTACACACAGAAAAATTTCATTTAAAATCATGTTAATTTAACATGATTTCTCTGACTTTTAAGCTATCTGACTTTTAAGCTATATTGCAATCGAAGGAGTTGCAAGTCCAAAATTTGATATGCAAAACTTTAATATACAAAAATATTCCACACAAAGTTTTACCAAAACCATAGTTGGTTGATTAGAGGTGGTTTAACTCTATTATTAAGAAAGTGAGTAAACAATTTTTTAAAGTCACTCCTTTGGAAAATTAAAAATATCAAGACTTCAGCTTAGGATCAAAGTACATTGACGAAATCTTATAGTGCACAACATATACAGAAAAAAATACATTTCATTTTCAGTAAAGAAATTTAATGAATTAGTAAATATTTTGTGTAGAAGTGGACCTACAAACAAATCTGTAAATACAGACAAAAATTTCTCGACAATTTCATTTAAAAAATCGGGTTTTTTAGTAAACAAACTATGCACATTATAAAACGATTTGTCTAATAATATTTACAAATTCTATAGAAATTAATTTACTGAAAAATATTTGTGTTTGAATTTATAAAAGAATTGGTCCATAAATACTTACAAGTTCTATACAAAATAGTTCACTGAATCAAGCAAAAATATTTATTTATTGGATTTTTGTAATATATCAAACTAACTTTTTGTCTGAGTCAGTAAAATCTTTTTTGAAAATATTTTTAAGCTTTAAATAACGGCATCATCATCCATTAAGCATTTATGAAATTTCCCTTTGTTAAATGTGTTTAACTCGGTATGTTTATCTAAAGACTCTAAAAAAACGAATGAGAATTAACAATACAACATTAATAAATTGATTGACTGAGAAATCTTCAATAAACAAACTTGTTGCAATTTACATTTGATACTAATTGTATGAACTCCGACATCGTATTCCTTTTACTATCATTGTTGTTGTTATTTATGTCGTCAAGGTGGTTGTTTTTTTTTTTTTACAACACAGAAAAATTATTTTTGTTATTGTTTTTGATGCTTGCCTCCTAAATAAAAGTTAAACAACAAACTCACTGATTCAATAAACAACATTTAATGAAAAATTAAATTTTATTTCCTCTAGAGTGAGCAAACATTAAAAGCTTTCTTAGATTTGAAGTTCAATAATAAAAATTTTATATCAAAGAAAAATGCTAAAAAGATGTTAAACAGAAACCAAACCATATACATTCATATGAAAACCTTCATCAAGCACATTTGCTAGGAGAATTGGATTTTCCCAAAATATCCTATAATATTTTCTTCATTTTTAACATAAAGTACATTAGCATGCCTATTAGAGAAGCATAAGACAATGCTTTGAAAGATCTTGTACTTCTTCTGAAGGCACTAAATATTCACACTATACGCCTTCATTCTTCTTACACAGCTATAATCGACATAAAAATATGTTCCTTCTACAAAAGATCTCATTCTTCTCTTGTTGCGCTTACCTACAGTAGTTTGTACAGGTCTTTATTATGTACTAGCTATACCCGGTGTGCTTCGCTACCCCATTGTTGTGCAGATATAGAAAAACTAATTAGCTCATTTAAAAATAACCATAAAATTGGTTAGCTTTTTGGCGATCTTTTTAGTTTTGGCGAATTTTTGCGTTTTAGCGATTTTTTCATATTCGCGATTTTTGACTTTTTTAGTTCTTTAATTTTTTAGTTTTAGAGTTTTTTAAAATTTCAAGACTTTTCCTTTTACGATTTCCAAGATACAGCAAACTGTTTAAACTACATAGTTAAAATTACATTAACCTTAAGAACACCCTTTAATTTTTGTTGTGTTAAATATTCTACAGACTACACCAATTAACACCAACTTTGAAAATTTCAAGAGTCTATGTAAAAGTGTCTATATATTACATTAGTATTTCAACATGTTTCGTTGTTCGCTTTAGAACACCCTTTAATCTTTAGCCCGTAGTTCTTACATATCTCAAAAAAACAGCCTGTGACAGGCAGAAAAACAGACGGACTGACGGACAGCGTATCGAAAACAATAAGATTAATTTACACTTTTGGTGTACAGAGCCCTAAAAAGAACCTTTTCAAAAAGTAACTTTTCAAAGCGTAACCATTTTCAAAAGAGTACCATTTTCAAACCGTACCTTTTCCAAAAAAATTTTTCAAAAAGTACCATTTCTTAAAACCACATTTTAAAAAAATTAGGATTTCGAAAAAGTACTTTTACTTTAAAATATAAACGGTTTTTCAGCCCCTAAATGTACATATTTTAAAAAAGTTTCAGACACTTGTCCGCTCATTTTTCTATCTAATTATGATGCTTTTAGAATTTTATGTCTACCTTACTTAGATTCGAAGATATAAGGTTACTGATTTTACCCATTTTTACCCCTTTTAATCCCCTTAGAATTAAAGATCTCGAAAATCCTTTCGTAGGGAAAATATACAAACATATGCATTCACTATGTATATCAATTTGCATAAAAAATAGTTGTATGGAAAAAAGTACCAAAAAGAGCAACCAATTTTACCCTTTATATATTCGAATTACAAAAAAGTACCAAAACTTGTTTGAGGGCTTCGTAAGTATAGAAGAATGCATTTTAAGTTGAATTTCTATCTTCATTACTTTAGGAGATAAACGGTTAAAAAAAATACCAAAATTATACTTTTCCCCATTTTCGGCCCCTAAATGTAAAAATTTCAAAAAAGTACCAAACACCCGTCCGCTTATTTTTTGATCTTATTATGCTGTTTTTTATGTCTACCTTAGTTAGATCCGGAGGTATAAGGTTGTAGAATTTACCCGTTTTTACCCTTTTTTACCCCCTTCCCGTTTGAATTTCCCAAAACCCCGTCTTAGTGGATATATACATCCTGAGAGCAGCCCACATACGAAATTTCAACTTTCTAGCTTTAAGGGTTTAGGCTGGGCGATGATGAATCAGTCAGTCAGTCAGTCAGTTAGTCAGTCACTCAATAACGTTACTCTGTTATTTATATAGATAAGTCCACCAAACATTTTTTTTCGAAATCGGTCAAGATTCTTTAGAAACACTGCCGAATTCATATCCGGAGTCAGCCAGAAAACGTAAAAAAATCATATACGTGATTGTCAAGAAAGCGCGCCTCTTTGTCTGAGCAAATACTGAAAACTTTGTCAAATCTCTATAGAATATAGTCAATTTATGGAAAAACTTGATACAATAAAGTTCAATTACTTCAATTATGTTAACTTCCTGTTACATTTTTGTTATGCAAAAAGATCGATAAAAAAACTTAAGTTTTATTCATTGTAATCTATAAATAGAAAAATTAACTCAAAATACTTAAACAAACAAATAGGAACGTACAACAAATTTATTCTCATTATCTGATAAGAAAGAATAGTTCTTTGGCAATTCTTAAATAAATTCCACTCAAACTGTAAAAATTCCACAAACTATAAAATCAGTAATTTTTCTAACAAGATTACAACAATGTTAACAATTTCCTTTAAACGACAACAACAACATTAACCATGACTGGCACACGCTATATCCTGATTGATACTTCTAACATAATTTTCACTTACTCATCTAATTTTATACAACATATAAAAAACAACAAAACAATATCAAATTATTACTAAAGCTAAAAGAAGTTCCGGCAAAAATAAGCTCATACATACTTAGACAACACACACATTAAGATACTCGTATCATATAACCACAAAAAATTGCTTTCTCATGGTATTTGTAACCATATAAAAGGGTGTGAGTGAGTGAGTGGTTAGAAATGAATTTTATAAGTTTTCTATCCTCATTTTTCAAAAGTTTGTATCAGCAAAAATATTTATAAGTTGTTGTTAGTTCCCTTTTCTTTGTTCTAAAACTAAAAAAACTATAAAATACTATCCAGCAATATTATCCAGCGGTCAAGAAGATGAGTGAATTTGCCTTCTATAAGGCCTTAGTTAGCAGAAGTATTGCCAAAAATCCCTGAGAAAAAATAGCTAAATATTGAAATAAAAGTGGCTAAAAATTAATCATATCTAAGATTTTAAATTACTGAAACAATCCAGTGAAACTTCAATTTTGTTCTTGTTATTCGAGTAATTTTTACTTTTAAAAATTATTATATTTAATCGGAAAAGTTTTCATTGCGGGAAAAATTTTATTATTATCGTTTCATCCCACTTTTTGAGGGTAATTCAATCTTAAAAATTATTCTATACATATTTAGTAATGAAATGAATACATTTTTTTCACGCTCGCCAGTTTTAGGTTTTTCGATTCGATAACTTCTCACATAAATAATAATCTATCACCAATCGAAGATGTTGGAAGATATTAATTAAAAAGCACTTCGAAATTATTGGAGCAGTTCTTTGTTTGCTTTAGATGCCTAAATAAATATTTTTAATGACAGGCCTAAATTTTTGATTGTACATTACTTGCGACCGTTTCAATCAATTCGTCGATATTCATGTCATCCGTTAAGTTGTCGTTTATTATAATATGAAACAGTGCAGTGCAGAAAGATATTTCGACAACAAGTAAGTGTTGTCGAAATATCTTTCTTATTTCAAATATGGATATTTATACGAATTTCGAAAAAGAAAAATAACATGAAATTTGTTCTCGAGTTATTCGTTTAATCGACCTAAATTGCTTAAATAAATTTTTACCCGAAAAAGGAAATTTTTGTTTAATTGAAGTTTATTTGACTTGAATTTTTCGATTATAAGATTTTTAATTTATGACAAGAACTTTATAATTCGAAAACTGGCGTTACAAATTCATATTAAGTTTATCTGACATCTTTATCATAATGCTGTACTCTCACGAGAACTAATTGTGTACAAAGTTTCATAAGAATCGGTTAAATAGAAGTAGCTTATATAAATATTTACTTTTCATGGGCATGGCACTGTCCACTTTTCTCATCATAATGTTGTATTGTAACAATAACTAAATGTGTATGCAAAGTATCATAAGAATAGGTTTGTTAGAAGTTTTTGAAAAATCATGATGTATTGTTCAAACAGAAGCTTATGTGCTGTTTCCACAATGCAAACAAGCGACTTGAGTAAAAAAATTTATATTGATATCGCTCAAAAATCTGAGGGCTTTCCATATAAATTTTAGACAAACAATGTTTGTTTGCATTGTGCAAACAACATATTAATGTCTGTGCAATGTTTCATAGGAATCGGTTGAGTAGAAGTAGTTGGAAAGACATGAAAGAGCGTGACCCCGGCCACTTTTTAATGGGACTAACTTGGAAGTAAATCCTCTTAAATAAAAAATCCGAAAACATCCATAAAAGAAAAATACATGACGAATTGATAACCTTTCTCCTTATTTTGAGGTCGGTTAAAAATAGTGGATATTTTGAGTGAAATCAGTTACAACAACAGCAAAACAATATTTAATGTTACATCACAAATTGCTATATTTGATCTTATTTGCAAAATCGTCATGCTACGGTAGAGGGCTAAAAGTAGTTCTCAATTTTTTTTTCATTATGTGATTAATGTAAATTCAAATCATTATTAAGAGTGGAATATTTAGAAAGTCTATACAGAAAAAAGTAGACAAAAATTATGTTCAGTAAAACAATGTTATTGGAAAAAAATGTGAATTTCAATAACATTTGTCATTAACTTAATACAATATTTATTTGTATGTATTTCAAAGTTGTTCATTTCACCAAACATATGTTTATACTCTCTATTTTATTTCTTTTTATACTCTCTATTTAGTCGTTAACGCGAGAGCGACGAGTGTACATGTATAGCAGTTGCGTTGGTATTTTGTCATATACAGTGTGTAAAATAAATGATGATGGCAAAGAAAGTGCTTTTTATTAGAAATCAAAAGATCTTTTTGGAAAAACAAAGGGGATTGTGACAAAATGTATTGAAAATTCCTGTATTTTACAAAATAAAAATATATTAAATTCAGTGTGAACCTCATTGTAATACATTTTTACGAACAACATAATTTCTTGTGATAAAATTTTAATGAAAATCTTTACGTTTACTTTATCCTGTTACTGTACTCTTAGCAATACAATGCAAAGTATTTTTGGGTAGCTTTGATGTATTTCATTCCCGTGCCGGCTATTTTTTTTTCTTACATAAGTACTTAAAACAAGTTTTATCTCATAAAAAAATAACTGGGATATGGCTCAGCTGTAGAGAGTATGCTTTATATCTGGTAAGCCCGGGTTCGTATCGCGGCCATGTCAACATTTTTTTAGATAATTTTATTATCAATATAGCGGAATTGTTTATCACAGGAAATTCGAAAAAAAAATATTATTGAATATCAGTGATTTCGACGGCTGCTACACCATATCACCTGCGTTCATTGTTTATTTTTAACACCCTTAACGGTGGCTACTAAGACTAGGAACATCAACTATTGAACAAATTTTTTAACAAATTAGAATACGAAAAGCATTATAACATCTTATATTCATTTTCATTAATTTAACTTTGGTAAGTAAGAAATTCCCCGTCTGATTATTTTTAAAACATTCCAGGCTCTTTTTTGTTGTTGCTTCTTGAATAAAATTTTCCTACCACATATTCAAGCTATTTTTTACCGACTTAAAACAAGAAGGACGTTATCAATTCGTGTGTATGTTTTTCTTACTTTTTATGTAACCGCATAACTCTGTCATTTTTGAAGCGATTTTCAAAATTTTTTTTAGTTTGAAAGGGCTTGCTTGCTAGTTACTGGGGGGTGGGGTATTTTCATCCAAAATATTGATTATCGCATAACTCTTCCATTTATGGACCGATTTTCAAAATTGTTTTGGTACTTGAAAGCAATTGCTTGCAATCAGGTCCCATTTTTTTCTCGAAAATCGGTAGCAATTCTGCATTTTTCAGTGACTTTCAACACTCTCCCACAAATTCAGAAATTACTGCAACAAAAATTGCATGTGTGGACTGGGACTATATCTCATCAGCGTTCATTGTTAATTTTTACCAATTTTGACCGTGGATACTAGAATTAGGAACGTGAACTATTTAACTAATTTTTTTAACGAGAAAGTTCAAAGAAAATTATACAAAAATACTATCTATAGCGATCGACCCGCGCAAAATTACATACATTTTTATTTTCTGATGATTGGCCTTATACCGAAGGTAATGCAACCAAATAAAGACCAAAAAAAAACAGTTTAAATATGTGTAACAATAATTAATTTAAAAATTACAATGCCTCTCGTATTCTATTTCGTTAAACAAATTGGTTAAATAATTTATATTCCTTGATACTAATATCCACCGTCAAAAGTGGTAAAAATGAAGAATGAAAGCTGGCGAGATAGTGTAGCTACCGTTGCAATCAGTAGTACTGATACGTTCTGCTAGTCTGATTAAACATTCCAAATATTCTACTCTATTTAATAATTTGAATTCACATTAATTCAAATAAAATAATTTGAACATCAATTTAAATAATGGACTCAAGCTTAAGATAATAACTTTCAACTTAAGCCTATTCAGTGCAAAGAAAACTACGCAAAATGTTGTCATTAAGTTTCTTATATAACTGAAGATAAAATGCAATGTTCTAGCGCTATTTGAAATTTAAATTCCAAATTTCGACCATTCGCACTATGCATAAGAATGCAATCAAAGGGGCCTGCTTAGTGAATGCCTCGTGATTTTTTGCCTCTGGATGTATATAGATATAGACTCATATTCTTACATTTTAATCCACATATTCCAACACATAATTTGAAGCATCGCCACAACCACTTAACTTGAACTTTTTTTAAATTATTTAGAATTTGAATTTGATGATTTTTGAATCACTTCAAAAATAATTTATTTTTCAAACTCATTTGCCTTTGTGTAAGTCAATTTGACTAAATGTCTTTGAATCAATCGATCCATCACTTCCTTAGAGCTTTTAGACTGTAACTAGATTTTGCATAGAAAGAAAAAATTCGTTCTATATAATAATATCTTCTTCTTATTTTTAGTATTTAGGAATACTTCAAAAAACAATCCTGAAACTAAATTAAGCTCAAGAAGACTCAAAATAATTTCAAGTCCACGTTGACTTTGTGATGTCGATATTTTGAGTGTTGAAGGGGCTGAGGCAGCGAAGGCCTGGGCTTGAGTTTAAACTAATATAAATAGACATAAATAACTAAAAGACCTTAAACGTAAGGCAGAGAAGAATTTCTATGCCGATTCACTATAATAATGCCCAACATCCCCAAAAATGAATATCAGATGCAAACTTTCAAAATGCCGAAACACATATACATATACTTTTTTGGGGCCCTTTTATAGGATCAGTTTCTAAAAATTTGTCACTTTTTTATTTATTTATTTATTTATTTATTCATTTATTTTTTTTATTTTTTACACAGTGTAATTGGAAAAATTGGATTACAATGCTTCTAAAAACTTCAATCTAAATTAAAAACTTTTTGATAATTGATTTTTTTAATAATAACTGCATAAATTTGTGTTTTTTAAAACGAATCAAATCATTTAAAAATTCATCAAAAAATTCAAAAACAAAAACTTTTGTAAAATTCATTTGAATAAAATAGCAAAGTATTTTCTTACTTTTTACCACTATAATAAATTGAATTGCAGTATTCTCTTCTCTGCCAACAGTATTTATGATTTCTTCTCTGTTTTAAAAATGAAACTTATCAAAAAAAAAAAAAAAAAACACAGAGACATTAAAACTTTTACTTAAAAATAAATTTTAGTTTTGTTTTTGTAACCAAACTATTTCATTGTTATTAAACTGTGCAATACTAAAATACTTAACAATTTACACACCATTTAAATATTACAATGCCGGTTACAATAAACTACACACAGTTACACAGATTTGCCAGAGACAATGGAAGCCATGCTTACAATGCCACAATATTTCACCACTACAACAATGACGATGATGATTATTATAATGATGGCGGTGATGATGACTATGCTGTTTGAAACGTTGGCAAGTTAAAGTGTGAATTTTGCTTGCAGTACTCCGTAGGCCAAGTCGTCGGGACATCATCGATGCATGTGCGAAACAATATCTTTTACCGATAATGAATTCAAGCCAACTGTAGGCGACATTTTCGAACAAAGGGCACAAAAATCGTTGATGACAATGTTGTAACAAGGTACACTCAAAATAAAATTATAGGTAAATCTAACCAATATAAATAGTTAACCTACTGTTAATGTACATTTTTGTTGCAATTTTTATGAAATAACAATTTTCATTGGTTAAAATAACTTTATAAATTTATAAGTCATTTCATGTCTATGCTTACTTTGTGCTATTGTTATTCAACAAGATGACTTAGCTGAGATGGTAAAGGCGTCGGGTTCATTAACATGAGAACCTAAGTTCGAGACCGAAATATTACATTTAACTGAAATGTAAAATATAAATTTTGGGAAAAATGACGTTTTGAAAATAAAATTAGTTTTGATGGTTAAAATTATTAATTTAATTTTTAAAATTTTTTGTAGTTAAAATTACCAATTTTAATGGTTAAAATTACCAATTTAAAATAATAACAGCTTAAATAGTTATTTCACAAAAATTACTGTACTTAACAAGATGACTTAGCTGAGATAGTAAAGGTGTCCGGTTTATTAAACATGATAACCTAAGTTCAAGCCCAAAAAATTACAAACAAAAAACAATTTTTTAACAAACACACTTAGTGCTTAAGCCTTGACAGGCATCGAACCTGCGACCTTCCAGTTAGTAGTTTTACACACTATCAAATAAACTACAATTTCATTGGTTGCTTTTTACTGTGTTTTGTGGGTTAGCTCAATTCTAATCTATGAAATTGGTTAGACTTACCAATATTTTATTTTGAGTGTACTAAAGCTGTCATCAATGAATAATAATAAAAGTTAATAATGTAATAATCAAATTCAATCGAATGTCATACAAAAACACGTTTAGTGGTCAAGATAAACTCTTTAATATATACAAATGAAAGCACGACAACTTCGATGCAGTTGTAACTCTTGTTGACGGCAATAAAACTGTATACACGACAACATCTATATAGTTGTTACTCTAGTTATCGTCAATACAACTATACATACGACAATTTCAATGCAGCTGTTATTTTTGTTGTTGGCAATAAAGCAATACACACGGCACCTTCGATACAGTTGTTACTCTTGTTGTCGGCAATAAAACGTATAAACGTAATATTGCACGCAGTTGTTCTTCATCTTGTCGTCAATAAGATTCTGTAGCACAAATGTTCATAGTCTTGTGCTGTCATGTGTTTTATATGCGTAAAATATCGATGCAAATGTCTTCGGTAATAATTGGGACTACAGGGTATTTTCATGTGCTACTGTTTTGGTGTATTTTGGCTCCTTTGCAATTTCTAAAAGCTCTTTTTTATTTTAAATAGAAAAAAAAGAAATTTGCAAAGCTACTTAATTATAATTAAATTATATTTTTAATGGGTGTTTAGCAAAAAAAAAATGTTGCTTTTTATAACATTCATATAACAAGAATAATTATTTAATATTATATAATATTATACACTGAAAGAATTTTGCTTCATAAAAGCAAACAAACAATTTCATTCGATTTTTTTTATTAATGCAATGACAATTTCACAAATCCAATGAAAATCTCATTAATAATGTGAAAGAATTTTATTGGTTGGTAAAAATAAATGCCAAATGTAAACTTTCAAAACGCCTGCAGACACGTTCATTGTTTTTAGTTCTCTTTAGCACAATCTGTCTTTAGAATCATGTTTATTTTTTTGAACTTTAGGTCCTTATGGCGCGCCATGCACATCAATGCTTTGAATAAAAACATCAATGCTTGGGTGCTAAAACAAAAGTTTTGAAAACAAAAAAATACTGGCCGGGAATACTGGTCCTAAATACTAATCACAAATACTGGTCACAACTACATAGCATAATGGTGTTGCCGCTGCAGATTTTTTAGATCTGCAGTATTGCCGATGAAATCAGGTTCAATTTTCAAAACTTTGAAAATTGTACTTAAGTAAATTTTTGACTATCTCTGAGACATTTTGGCCATGTTTGGGCACATCCTTACTTGTAGCTCATTTGGACCATACGAAAATTGTAGCCAAGAATCCACACTATTAGAGAATATATGTCGCATTTTTCAAATATATTTGAGATTTTTTTTTTTAAACTTTGAAAATTGAACTTAAGTAAATTCTTGACTATCTCTGAGACATTTTGGCCATGTTTAGGTACATCTTTACTTGTAGCTCATTTGGGCCATCCTGGGATTTTTTTAATTTTTGGCCTTTTTTGGGAAATCTTTAATATGGGGTGTACCTTAGCTAAATGGTGTGTGGCTTGTCTAAGTGGTTCATGGCGGTGCTAGCTGAATGTTTGTCTGATAATTATATAAATTTTTATAAATGATATGAAATTTGACATGACACAACATAACATAAAGGTGTTGCCGCTGCGCATTTTTTAGATTTTCAGTGTTGCCGTAATCTTCCGGGGAAGTGCCGGACAACTACTGCGATTTTGGGTATTTTTGGTTTAATTTTTGCCAATCTCCAATATGGTGTGTGTCTTTGCTAAGTTCTTTGTGACTAGGCTAAGTGGTTCGTGGTAGTGATGGCTGAAGGTGTATCCGCTAACTATTCTTGCTGATATTATAAATGCGAAAGTAAATTTGTTTGCTTGTTTGCGCTTTAACGGCTAAGCCACTAAACCGATTTTGATGAAACTTAGAATATAGATAGATCTAATTCTAGATGGATATACGGTCTATATGTTTTTTTTTTTGAACTGGAACGACGAGTGGTGGTAGGGGGTAATTTTTGCCTCTCAGAAACTATCAAACCGATTTTGATGAAATTCAAAACATAGATAGATCTGCGGCTGGAAGAACACATAGTTGATACATTTTTTCAACAATGAAACGACGAGGGGAGTAGGGGGCGATTTCTGCCCTTCCAAAACTATCTATCCAATTTTAATGATATTTAAATTATGGAAAGATATTAGTCTGGAAGGACACATAGGCTATATATTTATTCAAAAATGGTATGACGGGGGGGGTAAAGAGCAATTTCTGCCTCTCTGAAGCTATCCGACCAGTTCTATTGAAATTTAAAACATGGATAGATCTGAGTCTAGAAGAACACATTGGCAATAATATTTGTCAATCAATGGGCCACGATTGGGAGTAAGGGGCAATATCTGCCTTTCTGAAACTATTTTAATAAAATTCAAGACATGGGTAGATATATTTTCCAAAAATGCCACCATGATGTGGAGGAGTGGGGGCGTGGTAAGTACATTTTATTGATGCATACTGACGTTTATTATAACCACATTAGTAAATATTTTACTTCATTCAATCATTTTATTAAAGTGTCAGCTTAAAACAACCATGATAATAAAAAAATTCTAAGACCTTAACGCTTGTTGCTCCACATCGCTATTTCACTGCCACTAGTTGTTATTTATGTGAAGCTGATTAATATCAGATTTTAATTTTGCCGACAAAAAACAGTATCTTTTCGCTATAAAATAAATTTCTACCTGCACAATGTTCTCATGCAATCTGTTTTTTAATTTCATATTTTATAGTTAAAAAAATATAATAATATCGTTAATAAATGAAAAAGAGCAATGAAGCGTATAACAAATTTATTTATTCAATTTTTTTTTCTTTCTTAAAGAACCCACAAACAAAAAACCAAAGATTTTTCACTTGATTGCGCTGGTAAATCGGAAAATATTCTTTATTCTTTTTTTAAAACAACTACTTTTTTAGGTTCATTTTTGACTTTTAGTAAAACTTTCAAATACAGACAAATTGTAAAAATATCAGTAAAGGAATAAGACATTTTCTTTTAATATATTCCATAATTTTTGTGGAAAATGTATGAGAAAAATGTTTTCTCAATTTATACAAAAGAATGTTATATGTAAATTTTTACCGCAGAAGTTAAAGTTAGAAAATATATAAAATATTTCTCTTATGTATGTAGTTTGTTGTTGCTCAATGGGTGGTTAGAGCTAAATTAATTCAATAAAAATGTAGAGTGAAGCAAAAACTAATGAGACTGTCTACATCGATAAATTATTAATATTATTGAAAATACATTTTTTTTAAGGAAAAAAACAATTCCAATGGCAAGGATAAAATGTTACGAGAATAAAGGGGAAAAATCAAAATCAAGTGCTCATATTTGTACAATATCTCGGATGATTAATATTTGGTATATTTCATAACAAGTATACGCTACGTGTACTAAATGTATCTAGTTTAAAGCGGGTGCCAGGTGCGTCAATATCCAATTTAGCTTTAATATATGTGCGTTTGCATGAAAATCAAAAGCATTTTCATATTCTTCAATATTACCCTTCCGTATATTTATGACTATTTTTTGTAAACCCCGTTTTATTTTAATAAACTTGGTGTAAAGTTTATTAAAAGAAAAAAACATACAGTTTAGTTTATTAAGATATCTATACTATTTTCAAAGATATTTGGCCTTTTTTAAATGTTGGTTTTTGGCCTCGACCTTATTCTCTATTTCGTTAATATCTCCAGTAATAGCACAGCAAAAATTTTCCCGAAAATAAATTTTATGATCATGAACACAATCCTTGATAACATGCATGTTACCATCATATTACTGATACGTATGACTATTTTTCCCTAAAATATTGGGAATCTGCACTGCCCATAATTTTTATCATAATGATGTACTTGCATGAGAACTAATTGTGTGCGAAGTTTCATAAGAATTGAGTAATTAAAAGTAGTTTAAATGAATATTTAGATTTTATGGGCGTGACACTGCCCACTTTTCTAGCCATATTGTAACAATAACTAAATATATAGGCGTGGCACTGCCCACTTTTTTTTTATCATGATGTAGTATTCAAACAGAAGCTTAATGTGTGTGCAAAGTTTGAGTAGAAGTAGATTAATAGGCATGTATATTTGCTTTGTATGGGCGTGACCCTGGCCCTCTGCTAACTATCCTTGCTAACCAATCTGGAAGTGGATCCTTTTATACAAAGAAAAAAATTAGAAATCGATTTATAAATGGCGGAGTTTTGAGAGAACATTCTTAAAACAATATACATGACGAATTGATAACCTTTCTCCTTTTTTTGAAGTCGGTTAAACTGTACTAAACTTTGCATGCAGGTCAATAAAATGCCTGTGAAAATTTTAATATTTTTAGAAAATCAGCTCTCCCGACCAAATTTTTCAGCGGGGGCGGGCAACAATTAAAATCTAGATTAATTATATTATATATGTGTATCTAAATATAATTTGTAGAGAAATTTTCGCCCATTGCAGAATGTAGCGTCCATACTCTAATCGATTTAATTTTTTAATTGAAGTAATTTTTGAAGTCAATTTATTTGAAATATTTTAATAATAAAGAAATTTAGTTTTGAAAGTTTTTTGAGAAAAACATCAAACAATTAACCTTCATTTTTGTAAAAGTTTATCCATTTTTCACCATCATTTCAAAGTCTTGATTTTGACTTTTTCACAGCTACATGAATTGAGATAACTTAAAAATTTCTTCTGCATATTATCAACGATTTGGTTAAAAATCATAAAATTATTTCTGAAAATTTTGGATATCCTTTTACCGGAGATATTTACAAAATCGGGAACAAAGTCGTGGCCAAAAACCAAAATTCTAGAATTTAAAGACAAATATCTCTGAAAATATAAAGATATCTAAACAAAATAAAATTTATTTTCATTGTCTATTAATGACCTTTACAAAAAGTTTAAATTCATTAAAATCAAAAAATATTTTTAAAAGTTATTTAGTTGTTCATGCCCGACATAGTAAAATTTGACAACCTGTAGGTCACCATGTGTAGGTCACCATGTGTTCTATGATTTTTACAGACATCGTTTTCTAATCGGATCACAAGTTTCAAAGATACACCAGTATTTCCAATTGGTACCCCTGTGAAGCCTGATATAATGTGTTGTTATTGCTTTTTTAAAACTTTCCATAAATTCGTTTCATCATGCATTTTCTAGAGCAGTCGAACGACTTGTGAGATAGTGTAAAAAACAATAAGTATCACTCCTACAATACGAAAAATAATATGATTCGAAAATTTACATTTGCGATTAATTTTAGGGGGATATAAATTTCTTCATTTTTCCACATGTTTACTCGGCATAAGAAATCTTTTAAGCCTTTCGTTTAAGGTATAAGATGTGTGCATCACTTTTATGTAAAATACCACGAGAAACATTTTTGTGCACTCTCTAACTCTTCGCTGTATCGGTCTTTTGTCACCTTCTTAAAAAAGGCAAAAGAGCTCTGCTTCAGCGGCGATATAGCGGCCTAATATGTTCTACAAAAATATTTGCCATTTAATTCTATAATAGATCTTCAAAGACATCCAAGCTCTAAAATCAACCTGAACGTTAGAATCCAGTTAAAAATTATTCGCTAGAATAATATTATTTTGAAAAAAATTTCATTTTGTTGTACAGTGTAATATATTCACCTTTATTGAGACAAAGGTGCTGATCGAAGCTGGACCACAGAAGGGGCCAAGTAGTCTCCCTCCGACTAAGGGGGTATTCACATATTATGCAACGCTATTTGCGGAGTTTTTATAACCCTGGAACGCTGTTTTACAAAATTTTCAGTATAAATTATTAAATCCGGAACAAATGTTTAATATCCCCCCCCCCTTGAACCGTTACGTAATATATGAATAGCCCCTACGTCATTAAGATTATATTTTTAACATATATATATATATATAGAAGATTTTATTAAAGCTTTTTCAACAATCAATTAAAAATGTTTCCCTCAAAAATTTTATCATAACACTTTCTATCTATTATAGGATTCAATTAAGTATTTCAACATCCATATGGGGCATTATTTTTGAAGCGGACAACTCAGAAGAGCTTTTTCCCGAAATCCCATGATGTTTAGCATAACTATAGTTCTAGTAGGTATAAATGTCTATGCAAAAAAAAATAAAATTTTGTATGATGTTTATTTGTCGAGTTATGTGGTGCGAAAGTGTTGCCGTTTAAAAAAAAAAAAAAGATTTTCTAATTGGTATTTCCGAAAAAAAAATTTCATGTTCAAAACCGGAAATGACCAATTGAAATGAAAATTTTTCTAACTTCGACATGTTTTAATTTTTTGGATCGTAAGTTCCTCATGGCGCGCCATGCATATCAATGCTTTGAATAACAAAAATCAATTGTTGGGGGGTAAAACAAAAATTTTTTGAAAATGAAAAAATACTAGCCGCAAATACTGGTTACAAATACTGGTAACAACTACATACCATAATAGTGTTGCCACTGCGAATTTTTTCGATTTTCAGTGCTGCCGTATTTTTCCGGGGAAGTGTCGGGGAACTCCTGGAATTTTGGGGTCCTTAGCCTAGTTCTTTGGAATCTCCAATATAGTTTGTGTCTTTGATAAAAGGTTTGTGGCTGTAATAAGTGTTACCGTGGCAGTGATAGATGAAGGTGTCTCTGCTAACTAATATTATAAATGCGAAAGTAATTTGTTTGTTTGTTTGTTTGTTTGTTGCGCTTTAACGGCTAAACCACAGAAACGATTTTGATGAAATTTAGAACAAATATAGATCTAAGTCTTAAAGAGGACATAAGATATACTTCTTTTCAAAAACAGGACCACGAGGGGAGGTAGGGCGAAATTTCTTCCTCTATGCCGTATTTGAATTTAATCCAATTTTGATTAGATTCAAAATATAGATAGATCTGAGTCTAAAAGAAGACATAGGCTATACAATTTTTCAAAAATTGGATCACGAGGGGAAGTGGGAAGAAATTTCTTTCTCTTTGAAACTATCTATCAGAATTTGATGAAACTCAAAACATAGATTGATCTGAGTCTAGAAAAGCAGATAGGTTATACACTTTTTTTAAAATAGGAGCAAAATTTCTGTCTCTCCAAAACTGTCTAACCGATTTTGATGAAATTTAAAACATGGTTAGATTTCACTTCGGAAGAAGACATAGGTGGCATATTTTTTCAATAATAGGACCACGAAGGGGAGTAATGGGCGATTTCTGCTCTTCCGAAACTATCTAACCAATTTTAATGAAATTTAGTCTGGAAGGACACATAGGGTATATATTTTTTCAAAAATTAAACCACGATATTGGAGGAGTCTCTAAAACTATCTAACCTATTTTAATGATATTTAAAACATTATTAGATCTGAGTCAAAAATAAGCCTGCCTACTAGGGGGTAAGTATTTATAAAGCAAGGAAATAAGTTCTAACACGGTGTCCCACGATATCGTGCTTTCGTTTTTTTATTTGTTTACCAAAATTAGCCTATGGCGTCCCCATTATACTGCAAACGTTTGATGATGGTATCTCCATAAGTTTAAAAGTTATGCAAATTTCTTTACATGCCCTCCACTTTTTGCTCATTGTTATAGAGAATCGGTGTAAGATATCGTGTAAGCCCTACGTTTAATGCATTAGGTAAGCTCACCACTTTTATGTAAAATTTCACGACAATTAATTTCATGGAACATTTTAACCCTCTAACGCTAAGCTGTGTATGTCTTTTTTAACCTTTCTTAAAAAGATGCATAAAAACTTTTCGAAAAAAATTTTTTTTTCAAAAACTGCAACACTTTCTCCCACATCTCGACAAATAAATATCATTAAAAAAAAATTTTTCCAAATTTATTTACACCTACTAGAGCTATTGTTATGCCAAATATCAAGGAATTTCGGCAAAAAAAAAGAGTTTGGGTTGTCCGCTTCAAAAATAATGCCTCATATTTTATTTACTTTCCTTACTTATCCTTTATTTTATTTAACACAAAAATATGCAAAATAAAACCAGCAAAATTGTTCACACAAAAATTTTTCACACAGCAATAGAATCCAAAATAGCCATAAAATATTTTAATTATTTACTCTTCATTGTTGTGTAAATATACAAATACAATATACATTTTTATGAATATAAAAGTATAAAAGTTCATACAATAAATCAATATTGGCACAATTTGCAATAACACACACACGCACATGCACTTTTATGTGTATCTGAATATTTTTGTATCTGTATTTGTAAATCAACGAATGAATTTAGGGTTTTAGAAAATGCATTTAAATAATTTCCAATTAAATACACACCAATGAATATTTGAAAATTATAACAGCATTACAAATATGTACATATTTGCAAACAAAATAAATAAAAAAATATTTAATAAAATACTCGTAAGTATTGAAAATATTTAATATTATATTTATAGATTGAAGGTTATTAGTGAAAACAAAAAAAATGTTTAAATGGGGATGGATTCGCAATTTTAGTGTACCAACTGTTTTATTTTTTATTTTTTGCAAATGTGTGCAAACCTGCATGTAGCGGGTGCAGGCATAATGAAAAATGAAACTAAAGCTACAAAATCAGTTTTATTAAGTAAAACTATAATATATTACTTTTGGGATTTTGCTTTTAAAATGTTTTAAAACCACTGCAAATTTGCACTAAGGCCTTGTTAAGGGAATAAATATTAATTTAGTTTTACATACCAAATTATTTGTTGTACTATTTAATTTAGGCCTGTTATAAAATTTAGTATTTAAAGACATGTTTTTTTTTTTTTGATTATTTGGTTAGCACGTATAAGAAGAGTGCTGCTCCAGAGAAGGCGATACAAACATAAAAGAAAACTAGTTACATTGAATAATTTTAACAATATAAATAAGAAAAGAAAGAAAGAGAAGTAAGGAAAAGAAAATAGTTCTGATGGGTTTTTTGTTTATGGAAACGTGTTTACGAAGGCTCTCCATCTACGTTTGCCTTGTGCCATATGGCGAATTTGTGGCCACGTGAATCCTTGTTGTCGGTGTTCTCCTTCTACGGATATTCTCCAAAAACATATAGTAAAATTTTATGGCTAATATTTTTGTAGAACATTTTAGCCCGCTACATTGCCGGTGAGGGGGTGATTTTTGCCCATTGTTTAAGAAAGGGACGAAAAGACCCATATAACGAAGAGGTATTGGGTTAAAATGTTCTACAAAAGCGTTGCTCGTGATGTTTTGCATAAAAATTACTGAGAGAGAGAGAGAGAGCGAGAGAGATAGTTTATAGAAATTATAAAGCCATGAGATGACAGAGTATCTTTAGCATAATACCGTGCAGACCCGGTGATACATATGAAGAAAAACTGTCTCATCATTGACAAACCACTAATGGAACTGCTTGCACTGACCGTGTCCACACAGCCGGGAAAGTGGGTACTAATCTCATCATCCCTTCATTCCATCAGCTCTTTTGGCAAAGATAGAGCAGGAACAATTATTGGCTTAAAAATACTTTGGCTCTGCTGTAGTGTGGTATGTAACATTAGAGTGGTGGTAAAAAATTAAAATTTATATTTCTTGAAGTATCATATCCTAAATCGATGTTTATTTATAAAAAACTATCCCAAATAATTTCAGGTCAATCAGTTGAAAATAAGACGAGTCGTGTCGCATGCCGACCAAAGTTTGAGCAAATGCTCTTTTACTGCTTTTTTGCCTCATAACTTAATAAATATAGTATTTACAAAAAAATATTGTTCTAAAAAATAGTTTTCTGTCTTACCGACTTTTATCTAAATCATATATTTAACATCTATTAATATAACATCTAATAATATAACAATAAAGCTCATAAATTAAAAAATTTCTTAGAACTTGAATTTTCACGTAAATTCACGTAAATTATTTTAATAGCTCTAGTTTTCGAGATATACTGTTATAACAAAAATTAAGGCACTTAAGAACTTTTCGGCCTATTTACTAAAAAAGAAAACCAAAATTCGACAACAAAACTTTCTTCAAGCCCACACCCAAAGAAAAGATAAAGTTGTGGCATGGTTGACGCAACCATGTCATGTTTCCCGATATAGCTTATGATTGTAGCAAATAATTTATTATTGTTTTAAACAATTGTGAACCTTAATTAGCTTACGACAAAAAAAATCATGCTTATATTTAATCAAGACAATATTAGCACTCACATTAATAGCAACATGTCTGAATTTACTAACACTGTTGTTAAAAAAAACCAGCTACAGTCATGGTATATTTAAAAATTTAACAACAGTATGGTTCTATAAAAATAAAATATGGCTCTTGTCCATACTATTTTAAAACAGTTTACTTGCAATCAAGCTTTGGTTACAAAAAAGACATGGCTCTCTGCTTCCAAAAAATGTTTGGTGCTATCCCTTGGTTGAATACTTTTTTGTCATTTTTTTTTTGTTTTACTTGAGAGCTGTTGGTTTGTTTTTGTATGTCGCTTAGTTTGAAAAATTAAAAGATAAAAAAAAGAAATTACAAATAACAAAAACTGATAAATACTAGCAATTAATATTCGGCCATGTTGTGAAAACCACTTGAAAACGAAACACAATTTAGTGCATTCGTAACTTAGTTCGGATAAAATATCTCAACAATCTGATATATAAAAATTAACTGAAAAGCTGCAATATTTCAAAACGAAATGGTTTTCAGAATGTGGCCGATTGTAAATAAAACATGTGTCAGCAAATATGTAATTATATATCTATGTGAGAATAGATAATACTTTTTATTTAAGACTTCACATACTGATCAATTGAAGAAAAATAAAATTTGTAACATATCAATGGCTGTTTTGAACCATATATATGGTTATTTCAAACCATATGGTTATTCCAAACCATATGGTTGTTTTAAATCATAATATGGTTACATCAAGTCATATATTGTAATTTTGAATTATATATATGGTTGTTTTAAAGCATATATATGGTTATTTCAAACTATATATTGTAATTTTGAGCCACATATGTGGTTGTCTTGTACCATACATATGATTATTTCAAACCATATATTGCAATTTTGAACCATAGATATGGTTGTTTTAAACCATATATATGGTTATTTCAAACCACATATTATAACTTTGAACCATATATGTATATGGTTGTTTTTAACCATATTATATGTAAAACAAATTTTTTTAATCATATATTCAACCATATATTATCTCATAGTCCGTTGCTCTTCGATTATGGTTGCCTCAACCACATTTGTTTTGCGTGCAGAGAACATTGTTTCTAAATCTTCGCTAAGTGATTAACCTATAACAATTTTAGGTTAGTTTTTTATAAATATCCATCGTTTTGGGGTATGAGAATTGAAGAAATCAAAATTTAAAATTTGTACAACCACTCTAGTTAATGCAACATTGACGACCTCACCACTGCGATCTGATTACCGCCTCATGTTTGGCTACCGAACGTTGGAGCAACACATTTGAAAAAATGGGAGCAAAGCGCGCAATATTGGCCCTAAATAATATTCATTTTAATATTATTATTTCGAATGTATTTGCATGTGAATACAAATTGATTATTAGGCTGATTCGTAACGTTTAATCCAGAAAGAATGGAGCATGATTAATATTTCAAGGAACAAGGGATAAAATTAACATCAGCTTAATTTTTCATTATATAAGAATTCAAATCACCTTCAACAGAGCCACCTGACAAGTGGTGATAAGCGATGGAAGTGTAGCGGCTTCTGAAAGTGGCCATTATTTGCAATCAATATGAAATCTTAAAATTAGAAACATATCTATCGATTTGCCTGCTATTCATATTTGCGTCTAATATATACAAAATCAAATCAACCAATACAGTTGCCATAATTTATATATAGTTTTATTTCTCCAAATTACTTGGCAATATATACATGTCAGTCGCATAAATGGGTTGGCTGGCAGCTAGCAGGCAAATAAATCTTCCTTCGATTTTCTTAATGACTCTATAAAAATATATAAAAAAAATAGTCACCTATTTAGTTAAACGATTGAAAATTTATAATATATATTACCAAAAACTGGCAGGCATTTAAAGCCTTTAGGCATAAAAAACAAGACTATGAAATCAATAATTAAATGAAAATATTCAGGTATGTGATGGAAATCGATTTTGAAAATGAAGCAACTTTAAAGGCCTTTTCTAATACACTTTCCATTAAATTTTTATAATTAATAAGAAATATATTTATAATATTTATAGTAAAGTTCTTCTTACTGACGATATGTTATTAACAAACAAAAATTAATTAACATAATTAACATATTAACAAGCACCTTTTAAATTTGCTTCAATTTCGAATTTGATATCCATCATGTACCTGATTGCATCCTTTTTTCTTTGGGCAGTAAATTAAAAGAAAAAGACCTAAATTTATTATTTCACTATAACACCTTAACTTCTGTTTATTCGCTTAAAAAGCTTAAAACTAATAAATATTAAATCTTAATATATTAAACCTTAATGTTTGTTTTATTACTTTCATTTATAACACGATTTTTGCCATAAAAATAAAAACCCTTCCAAAGTATGGCCGTACAAAGTTTCTCAAACTATGTATAAAATATTTCATTTAAAATAGATTTTATTCGCTTCATATTCTGGTTTTTTTGTGCCTTTCTTAAAAAGAATTGATCCCTCTTGCCATAATTTATTTTTATATGCTCAACAAATCCTTCCAGGGTCAAAAGTCAGAAAAAGGAATCATGTAGTCAACATGCACAACGTTCAACAATATTCTGCAGCAACAACGCAGTGTTTGAATGCAGCCAGAGAGCTCAAAATCCTATTAGTTTTATATACTTTATGGGTTTTTAATATTTATGTGATGGTTTTACTTACAACAAATGTTTTACAACAAGACTCCAGCAGAAATCTGTATGGAACGTATTCAGATGGATACGAGAAATGAAAACGTGGTACACTCGTATGTATATCACAAGGTGGGGGAGAGTATTTGCACATTTTAATTGGGGTGGAAACAATGGCATAAAAATTTACCATAAAAGTTGTGCAAATAACGTAAATATTTGTAAGAAAAATATATATTCATAATAGAATTTGGTAAAAAAAAGATTTTTATTAAAGAAGAATAACATGAAGATTTATTTTCTGGTCTAGCGAAAAAGGTTTTAGTATATTTTGAAAAAGTTATACCACAGTTTAATTTTAATTAAATTTACATAAGATTTAAATTTAAGAAAATAATAGATTAACACAAAGCAATCAGCAGCATGACTGATAGGCTCAGCTTAACCGCTACTAAAAACTCTTTCAATTTTATTCTATTATTTAGATCGCATTGCCAAGAAAAACTTAAACAATTTTTAGTTTCATACACCTAGAAAAAGGATTGGTTGGAAAATGGTTAAGCGGATAAAATATTTGTTGAATATACTATATTTCCACTCACGCTATCAATTTTCTATGAATCCATAAAACAGTCCATGCTCATTACCATAAGAGTATAATTGTGATAAAGATATGATTCTGATAATTCTTAAATTGATTAGATCAACGAATCGTATGATTTTGTTATGACTACGTACGAAATATGATGATCACAACCGAATAAAATATTATGAATTGCATTTTAGTACCAAGTATAGGTATTTGCGACTAAAAAAATTTTCTTTATAAATTTGCTTTACTTTTTATCGGTTGTTGCAACTAACTATCGGTTAACTATATTATCATTAATACACCTAACCGATTAAATAGTTTGACTCTATTATTATAAAATAACTTATTTTTCAATGAGAACTATATGATAGTTGATGCAACTGCCAAAATTTGATTGGCAATAAATTCGGTTGTCTCAACAAATCTGTTTTCTATGTGTATGAAATTTTACCCATCCACACTTGGACCTGAGGTATTAATACCACTTCTATAACCTAACATATATATGTTGCTCTTCGATTATGGTTGCCTAAGCCATGTTTTTTGCGTGTACGTAAAAGTCAAATCTAAAAGTTTGCAAGAAATCGTACTATATCCGAAAAAAATTTTAATATTCCAAAACCTCGCTCTTAAACATGCATTCGAAAATGAACCAAACGTGTAGCCCCTTAACTAGAAGAAGAGAATTAAACTTCAAAAAACTCTAAGTTATTGAAAATGTTTGAACATTTCCAGAAATTTCGACATGTAGCACATATTCAACGTTGCAGCCAAAGTGTCTTAAATACCGATCAATAGTTTTCGTATAGAAATCGAAACCTTGTAAAATATCGAATATTTTCTGTGAAACAGCAACGCCAAAAAAACTCTCTACTTAAAACATGTTTACATATAAATCCTTCACTAATCTGTAAACTCGGTATTGAGGAAAAATATGCCTTAATTCTGCTACTAGAGACCCGTATGGGCAAATCCTGTGTTGCAGATGTTACATTCGTATGCATATATTTTTTGGTAATATTAATATCGCTGGCGTTCTAAATAAGATATTTTCATATAACCTTCAGAAAAAGCAGTACTTTATTAGTACTTTGAAATTACATTTAATTATTTACTGAACTCTTTTTAAGGAAAAAAATGCCTCTGCGAACGTTACAAAAAACAGAATTTAGTTTGGCGGTTAACGCGCATTTGTATAATTTTAGAAAGTTTTACGTAGTAACAAAAAAAAAATTCAAATAAGTAGAACAAAGAGGAGTATTGGAGGATTTTAAAATGTATCTAGTGAGGATGATAAGTTTCTGGGTTCGTCCAAAAATTTAAAAATTGGTTGTTGTGGGCTTTATGTTACGGACGTGACATTTTTTTTACTATCTCTAAATTTTTAATTGTACAATTTACAACAAAAATATGTTCAGTAGAGTTGTAGATACCCAACAAAAATATCCGTCTACCGGAAGCAGGTTTGTAAGGGAGAGATTTCGGTACTCTCCCTTACCAACCTGCTTCCGTATTATATGATTTTTGTATGGGATGTCCCACTTGGTAGGTCTGGAGGCATGACCTTCTTTTTGCGCATCTTATATGCATTAACCTCATGTCTTTTTTATATGTATATAATTAAAAAAAATTGTTTGTTCTTTATATCACAATTTCACCTACACTTGGATAAATTTTTTATTTGAAATTATTTTATGTTGTTTTTATATTTATTTATGTATTAAGTGGTACAAACACAATTGGAAACTATATTACACTACAATTTATTTTTATTAAATACTTTTTGCTCGCGTATTGAATCAGGAATCGATCCCACGATCTCCGCATGGTAGGCTAAAACACTAACCATTAAGCTAGCGTGGCACATTTATTTTCATACACAATTCAATGGAAGAATAAAAAATCAAATAACGAAGTAAAAATAACACTCGCATCCATATTTGTATCCACGTAAGCGAGAGAGGATGCACTATAAAAAAGTTTGAGTTGAAAGAAAAAAACTTCGGGTTTAAAAAACATGAAAAAAACATAAATAGCCGACCACTTTCTGGTGTGTGCGTTAAATTTCTTTATTCGCTTACGTTATTGCAACCTCGTAAGGCAGAAGGGATGCACTATGTGCTTTTGCGCATCTCCGAAGCCCTTCTATTTAATCTTAGTGCATCCTTGTACCAAGTTTATTTTTGCTGGGTAATATTATTACCTAAAAGAAAGTTTTTAATAAAAATTTTCATATTCCTTATAGTTTACGTGGTAATATAAGAAAATATAAACTCCCTTATTTTCAAGATAGCAGGCGTTCCCAACCACCTCCGACCTGGAAAACTTAAGCCCACGGTCACATGTTTAGCTCAATACACAAAAAATTGCATCCTATATGAAATGCAAAAATGTGTCTTTTTGTGTGTAGGTATATCCTTACCATTCATAAAGGGTTCACGGAAAAGCTTTATCCGTTATTTATTTTGAAGGCCAAATATATAGCACATTATTCCATCAAAATATATATCTAGTTTTGACGACTCTAGAATTCTGCCCTTGGTATACAATTTTTCGGATATGCCAATATGCTCACCAAAGAAATCGAAAACCACAACAAATTATATTAATTTCTCCGAAAAAGACGACAATATTCTGAAAATTCGGTATGGAAAAAAATAAAGTTATTTAAAGAAATTGAAAAATCACGAAAAATTTACTCCGAAAGCATCGAAAGTTTTCCGAAATTCGGTATTTATAATAATGCAAATAGAGACTCATAGAAGTCGAAAACTTAAGCTAACTCCAAAAGAAAACTAACATTTGATAAGCAAACGTTGCTGAAAATAAATGGCCTAAAATCAAAAACCTATAATTTAAGTAAAGAAGTCAAAAAAATATATATGAGAAATTCCGAAAAATGAGACATTTTCCAATGCCTCGAAATTTATAAGAAAAGTTATATTCTGTTAACGAAATACTATGAAGCGCTGAGTTGAACAAGGAAGCACAAATCATTCAATGAACTATCGAGATCAGCACTAATACTTATTATATGCTCGTCAGGCTCATTCAGGTGTGGTGTCAGCTGGTTTTGCATAATTAATAAATCAATATATTGCCTATTTGCAGCTGTGAGGATTGCACGGCGAAACTAAGATGAGGCGTCAGCATTCCAATCAATAGCAGCAGTGCTTAAATGTAGTGCAATCTTTGATATAAAATCAAAAGGGACATCGAATTTTAAAAGAATTAGTTACCGCAGATCATTACAATAGTTTATACTTTTCAAAAAGTTATTTTGTATGGAACATATTTCCACGCTTTGGGAAAGTGCATAAAATGAATCTGGAGAATTGCAACTTTCAAGGTACTTTTCTTTCGACAGAAGAAGCTCAGCTGGGGACTGCAAAAAAATCACCCTTATAGACACACATTTTTGAAGAAACTAGATTTTAAAAATATAAAATTGTCTTTTTTATTTGTATCATTATAAATTAGAATTTTATCTCAACTTTTGTCATCAAAATAAATTGCAACACGTCATAAAAACAAACAGTTGCATTTATAAAACCAAATGAATTTTTTTAATTGCACTTTTTAACATGTAGAGACAGACGTATAAGGACATACACACACTCGTTAATTTTTACCCATTCGAAGCTTAACCCACAAACATTTTGAATGCTGAATATGTTTCAAAAGATATGTTCTTAGGGCCATTATTACAACTCAGCAGTAAAGTGGAAGATAGTTACTGGCATGATAAGCAGAAGTGATCGGTAAACTGACCTGCAACAATTTTTCATTATTACAACTTGCCTGTAAAATAAAAATTATCTTTTTCAAAGTATGGCTATACAAGAGCACAAGTGGCAACGTCATACATATGTATTTACAATGGCACAGATAACAGGTACACATAAGTCTACAACAAGTATAAATTTGTTGTAGAAACTACACTACAGTTGTCAAAAAGTGTTGAAAGATGGGTGGAGTTATCAGCGCAGGTAGCTCTATAATGAAATATCCAATACCGTAACGAAGGGAAGCTCCATATAGTGACAAAATTGTGATAATTTCATCACTCCATTAAGTTTGCCGAGTAAGGTCATGTGTTCTGGCGAGTTCACCACTTAGATACGCCTTGGTGTTTACTTGATAAAGAATCAAGTATGGCAGCCTATGAAAATGTGTGCCGATAAAAGTTAGCGGAAGAATGAACTTCCCAGTAAGTTATCCCACACTTTTAGGTTATATTAAAGTTGTAATAATGAAAAACTGTTTATCCGTCCGATAAAATGCTAATTATAACTAAAGCCGAGTTGTAATAATGGCCCTTAATATACCAAGAAGTTAGAAAACAGATACAAGCAATTAGTGGTCTATTTCAATATGGACTCTAAATATAAAGTACTCTGTTCACCATGTGTATAGGTCACATTTGCGAGATTCGCTCTAATACAAAAGAGATACATACCTTAAGGCGCCAATTTCTACATCAATGTACAAAACTGATGAACCTACTTAAATATATTTGTAACTCCTAATTGTATGCCAAATTTTTTTAAATGTTATTATTAGTGCTGGGAATTTCTACTACATGCTTTTAATTGCTCAATACTACCCAATACTTTTCATTGGCATACTCAATACTTGATAATTTTAACGCTTAGAAAAAGTTATACTCTTAAACAGAGTAGTATTTTATCCCACAAACACTCCCGTCGCTTTGACTATAAAAATACAATACCGCGATTGAGTACCCTAAAATAGGTCCCAATACTCACACCAGTTATTATTATTATCAGGGGTCGGACTTTTATGCTAATGCTTGTTTTTTGAGGTGATAGATAAAGAGCTATTGACTAATTATCTATGCGAGTCGTCAAATTTTAAGTAGTTTGACATCGATTTGAGGTTGCATATTTTGGTGGTAAGTGCATATTTTTGCATATTTTGGTAATAAATTCATATTTTTGGAGTAATAAAAAATTTTTTAATGCATATTTACCTTTTTTTAAACATTAATAGGCCGACTATGCATGGCAACCGAGCCTCAGTTTGGTTGCCAGTTGCTGAAAATGATGCTACTGATGGCAACTACCAACCATTAATTTTCCGTTGCCAACTGACAACGCAATAATAGATCAAAGAATGTTTGTTTGTGTTTTGTATTTTCTCTAATAATAAATAATTTCATATTATTTTAGTTTTGGTACTTTGTTCGTTGGTCCATGCATATTTATGAGCATATTTTTCATTTTTAGGTGCATTTGTTAAGCGCTTAAAATCAATTTTTAGTTTCATGAAAGTCCGAGCCCTGATTATTATAATTTATTGATGTTTTTGGGGTTCCGATACACCAAAAGTGTAAAGGAACCCTATTGTTTTCGCTACGCTGTCCGTCCGTCTGTCAGTCACAGACTGTTTTCTCGGGAGCCGTAAGAGCTACGGACCTGAAATTTTCACAGGATATGTAGAGCTTTTGCCACTACAACAACAAATATATGACAGTTAAAAATTAAAGGGTGTTCGAAAGCGAGCAACGAAAAATGTTGAAATACTAATGTAATGTTTTCTCGGGAACCATAAGAGCTACGTACCTGAAATATGTAAAACTTTGACCGCTACAACAATAAATATCTGACAGCTAAAAATTAAAGGGTGTTCTAAGGCGAGCAACGAAAAATATTGAAATACTAATGTAATATGCAGACACTTATATATAGACACTTTAAATTTTCAAAGTTCGTGTTAATTGGTGTAGTCTGTTGAATAGACTACACCAATTAACACCGATATTTAAAACAATAAAAATTAAAGGGTGTTCTATACGGTCAATGTAATTTTACTATGTAATTTACACAATCTGCTCTATCTTCGGAACCGTAAGAGCTACGGACCTGAAATTTTTACATAATATGTAAAACCTCGGCCGCTACAACAACAAATATATGACAGTTAAAAATTAAAGGGTGTTCTAAAGCGAGCAACGCAACATGTTGTAATACTAATGTAAATACAGACACTTATATATAGACTCTTTAAATTTTCAAAGTAAGTGCTAATTGGTGTAGTCTGTAGAATAGACTACACCAATTAACACCGATACTTAAAACAATAAAAATTAAAGGGTATTCTATTAGTTATTATAATTTTGACTATGTAATTGAGACAATATGCTGTATCTTGGAAACCGTAAGATGTAAGATCTTGAAATTTTAAAACACACTAAAACTAAAAAAATCCAAAATTAAAGAAATTTTAAAACGAAAAAAAGCGCTAAAATGAAAAAAGCGCTTAAAGGAAAAAAGTGCAAAAATTAAAAAAATCAAAAAAAACTAAAAAAACGTCAAAAATCGAAAAAGTCTTCAAAACTAAAAATCGCTAAAACTAAATAAATCATCAAAAAATGAAAAAATCGCCAAAAAATAAAAAAATTCACAAAAACGAAAAAAAAAAACGCAAAAGCCAAGAAAATCGCCAAAACTAAAAGAACGCCAAAAACCAAAAAATCGCCAAAACGAAAAATTGTCAAACCAAAAAAATCGTTAAAAATAAAAAACCCCAAAAAACCGAAAAAATCTCCAAAAAAGAAAAAAAGCGCCCAAACTGAAATAATCGCCATAACTAAAATAAATCGCTAAAACTGAAAATATCGTCAGAAAGTGAAAACGTTAAATAAATGCCATAACCAAATAATCACCTAAACTAAACAAATCGGCAAAAACAAAAAAATTGCAAAAAACGAAAAATCGCCGGAAAAAAATTTAAAAAAAATCACGAAAAGCGCCAAAACAAAAAAAACAAAAAAAAAACAACGAAAAATACTTTAAAAAATCAAAAACTAAAATTTAACAAGAAAGCACATTGAAAAAACTGACAAAATGACAAACGGGGCAAAAACAAAAAGGGATATACATATGTGTATTCGTACGGAACGCTTCGTGTGCGAGCCAAAGTCGCACTTCACTTAATTTATTTTAAATACTTTCGAATCAACATTCCTACTTTTTTATAGTCGAATAGAACCTTAAGCCTACTCGTATATAATCAATTTCGATTAAAAAGCAAACTAGTTCGATATAATCATGCTATGCACATGACCAAATGTTTGGTGGATATAAACATAAAAAACATGCATGAACTTGCGCATGTATGCATACATCATGCAAAGCACTTGCATATATAAACATAATAACAACAATAATAACAATCAGCACACAATAGCAGCTGAAATAACAAATGGCAACATATACACAGACTAACAAACATATACACATGCATAAGCCAACATTACTAAATAATAAAAAAACGATATGAAACATCCGATTATATTTTATTTACACGTATATGTGTACGTTTATATCCCTGTCGGAAAGTCCCTAGTCGGCGACAAAAATAATCAACTTATAGTTAACTTTCCTTAGACTAGCTAAAAGCTAACTACAATGCAATCCAGAAGTGACCCAAAATCAATTCTTAAGTTGAGTACATAATTGGACTTGGTGTGATCCAAAAACTTTACTCTCAGCTATTTTGAAACTCATTTCAAGTTTATATTAACTTTTTGCTGAAATTATTTTAAATGGTAATGGTGGTTGACTTTAAAACGTGTTGACTTTAAAACGTATGATACATAGTTCGAACTCCAGCAACATCTTTTTGCAAATGTACTAACTACCAGGTGATTGAAATAAAGTCAACTTTAAGTTTGTTGAAAAGTAGTGCAGATTTGGAGAACTGACTGCCGCCTAGGACATTGCAATCTTAAAATAGTTAGCTGTTTCCATTGGAGAGTAATCCAAGTGTCTGTCAGCACTAGTTGCGAAATAGTTAGCTTAAAGTTAATTTAAAGTAAACTTAGTTTCCGACAGGGTATCATCTAAAAATAAAATATATATTCTGTCTGCATATATAAAACCAACCATTATAAATCTTCTCTGATTCAAACAATGTTGTGGGAAAAAAGTTAAACAAATGACATCAGATAAAACTTTGAAAAAAATATAAAGAACAAAATTTAAACCAATATTTAAAGAAGCTGCTAGACACATCAATATTCAGCTTCAATATATGTGTTTGTGTGCGTTTACTTACAAAAAGATAGTTAGACATGTACGTACGGGAAATATTGAAGAATATCAAAACTCTTTTTGATATTATTACATATTACGAAAAGAAATTTGTTCATGAATTTTTTAATTTACGAAAGTAACGAAACCCTTTCGTAAACAATTTTCCTTGTTTAAAAATATATATGAAATAAAAAAATAAATCAAAATTAGTTTTTATTAAATGACATATTTCTCAGATGTAAGTAAATAAAGCAAATTTTTAGTTCTTATAAAATAAAAAGAAAGTGTATCGCTCAGTGGGTGGAGTACTTGGCTTGAAATATTAAGATTGAGAGCTCGTGCCGCGGTTGAGCCAAACTCTTTTTTTACTTTTATTTATAAATTATTTTATTTCTTTTTAACTAGATTTCTCTTTCAAAACTAAATTTACTTCTTCATTAGTCTTTGACAAAATTTACTCAAAATATAGTGCAGTAGTATTAATTTAATTTAAGCGCACTTTTGAGCTAACTGAAAACTATTCTTTAAAATTCCTTAAAAACTCGTTTTTTAAGTGCACTTTGTGTACCTGCACTTTTAAGATAAATGCCCAAAATTTTTGGTATTTTAAAATTATTATTAGCTGCACTTAGACTTAACTGCATAAAATACTAGTTTTCTGTAATTATTCTCTAAAATCCCCTCAGTAGTTGTTTTGCATTAGCAGCCTCTTTTATTCCATGTACTTTGACATCAAAACAAAAAAGGCTCAATCAACTAACTGTCTTTGGTATGGCAACAATATCTTGCTAAGTCTCAAAAAAGATTGGTGTAAATGGCATAGATTTTGATAAAGATTTCAATGGAAATCTACTAGATTTCGCTCAGATTTGATGTATTTTAAGGTAAAGTGCTGCTGCCTAGTGCAATCAGTACGTATGATCTATTTTTATTAGCAATGAAATCACAGGAAAATATTACTCATACGGCACGTAATCTCCACATTTTCAAAATTTATGTGATTTGAATGAAAATGAACGTTTCTAATAAAAAATAATCAAAATGAAATAATCATAATAAGGTTTGTATTTTAATTAAAACTAAAATACTAAATAATATGATATAAGCAACAAAAATCAAAAATTCATATTATTGTATACTTGTGCAAAATAAATTATTTATTCAAATAGATTTTTGCTACTGATTATTAGACTGGGTCCGTCCCCATACAACAAATAGTTGTGTCAGTCACCACCTAGAATGAAAGAACTTGTTGGCCATGTCCTAAAATCTATATCTAGCACCACCTATTAAAGTCCGATCTTGTCATATCGCATATCCTTATAGTATAACTGTCGCATAAGTTTTCCTCGGCTGGCTTTTTAAGCGATCTCGGATGCTTCCCTCCTAATGTCCAACTTTTTGTACGTGATAAGAAAGCCCTTCTAAAATTTCGACTACCTTGCTTTCAATATACATACTCACTTTTATGCCACGCCTCAAAATTAAACCTCTTGTTTTCTTTTTCACATACAAATTACAAAACAAAAAATTTGCATCAGTCACCCGATAGAATCAAAGGTTTACCAATGACATTTCTAGAACTGAATCTCTTTTTTTTGCCTCGCCTCTAAATATGTATAGCACTATTTGTTTTTTATATACTGTGCCACCATTTATAATCCAGTCTAATCATATTGTATATCGTTGTTTATGGCTTGACTGTAGCCATGCCTTCTTTATCCGATATCTAATTCGGGTCGCCACTCATACCGTTTACGATCCTTCACTCCCTGAAATCGAATTGTTTTTGCACGACATACAAAGTTTTAGAAGGGCTTTTCTGCCACGTGCAAAAAAATTGGACATTAGTAGGGGAGGATTTGAAATAGAATAAGTGATGCCAAGAATTTAATGTCAGATTCAAAACTCACCATAGGCAAAAATTAAGCCACATTAAAAGTGCAATATTTTGGGGCATAGCAAAAAAAATTACAGTTCTTGCCATATTTTTCATTCTAGATGGTGACTGGTGCGACTTTTTTCGACCCATCTTACTGAATATTGCTGTCATTTTAAAAAGCTCCTCCAACTAACAACAATAGTCACCAACAGTCAAAACAACAACGGGCTTGTCAGAATTAATTGCTAATTGCATTTCAATTGTAATTTACTTTGTATAAATTTAATAAAAATTTGTAAGTTTAGCGACAATACATACAGCTCAGCTCATTCATATAACAATAAGCCAATGAACAAACACACAAACATAATTTATAGCAAATAAATAATTTTAAAAATAAAATAACAAGAAATTAAATGTTAAATAAACAAGATACAAATAAAAACATAACATAAATAATTTTAGCAAAAATAGGACAAAACTATTAAAAAAAATTAAAGCCTATGCATGGAAGTGTACATGCTACGCACATGACTGAACATGTTTTACTCTTAAAAATAATGAAAAGTAAATGCAAACAAACAATTTAAGAAACATACTTACAATTTGTAGAAATAAAAGGTGCTTTATGGATAATGAAGCTTTTACTAACAGCTCTCAGTTGTCTGTAGTATTTGGCAACTATTAGGGACTTTTCGCAATTTCTTAGAAACTTTAAGTGTTTACGAGCCAAACGGACCGAAGATTTGGATTCAGAGTATAGAAATACATGTATTAAGGTGACTCTAGTCAAATGTACAGACCACTTTTTCAGTGTAAGCCGGTGTAATTAGTATTACATCCATCTGCAGGAACGCAATCAATTCTTATGCAGCATCAGCAAATATTTTGCAAAGGCATAGCAGTACAAGTACTGAATTTAATATACTAAAACTGCTGTTTGTCAGCAACATTTGTTATAGACAACCTCATAATCGCATATCGTTCAGCTCTTCATCACTTCTGTCCTATGACAACTATGACAACTACGAGTTAAATTCATTGAAGAATCACGAGAAATAAAATTACTTTGACTTGAAATCATCAAGGAATTTACTAATTATTTGTATGCTCTATTTTTTTTTGCTGGGTTACTCTGCTTATGTGTACATAGATAAAAGCCCAAAATATTTTTAACATATTTACTAAACAAGAAGGTTATTCATTTCATTTTATACAAAAATGAACAAACATTTAAAAAAAAATGTTAAATGATTCTAAACAAAAGTCCATAAGAGCACTCAACTCTAAATTGTTAGATAGATCATAATAAACAAGACAAAACAATAGAAGTATACAAAAATATGTACATATGTGTAAACTTTGTACACAATTTTTAAAGTAGGACAAGGTTTTTAAGCCAACAAAGAATAAATTTGCTTTCAAATATTTAAACATAAAAGCAATATACTAATTTAAAAATATTTATATACGAGTAGCTCAATTGAAATTTAAACAAGTATGAGCTATTGTTTCTTTAAACCACCAGCAGCAGGCAATTTTTGTATGTAATGCGAAGTTTACGGCTGATTGTTTGCTATATTTAAGTTTAGACAACACGAACAACAAAACAAACAAAAAAGAGTTTAACAGTGCGTTGCTGCTATCAGTAAAATAAATAAACATGAAAACACTTAAAGAACAAATTATTTCTTGACGAATAATCTCATTAGTTGAGAAAATATTTTTTTAAAAAAACTAGATGTGATCGATTGCTAATCTTAAAATACTCAGTTGTTGTTTGTGATTGTTTTCTTTGGTATGATTGTAACCGCATAAGATCGAAACGAACATGCTGTTCTCATCATTCTTCCAAAGCTTGTTATGACCGGCTCAAGCTAGTCGTTTTAATATATACACAATATATCAATCCCAGAAAACTTTTTTTTGCCGACCTGTCTGAAGTCTGAGACTTTACCAGATAATCAACCGAGTTGTCTAAAATTCTCTCAGACATTTGACAGAATTCCGGCAGTTTTCTATTACAATGTTCCTGCATGTTTTCTGAAATATTATCTGATTAATACCAGACTACTCTGCAGATTATCTGAAGCCAATCTAATTTTCTTTACGACGTTAGCAGTCACTTCCGCACATTTTCAGATTTTATTTTTCATAATAGTTTTCATTTATCTTTTGAGAGTTTTCCGAAATTGTGCAGATATGTAGGAAATTTCTTTAGAATTTCCGAGAAAAAGTCTTTAGAATTTGTACAGAATTCGCATGAACGTTTCGGCAAAGTTCTTGTAATTTTATCAAAAAAGGGTCCTCTTTCTTGTAAACCACTCATATGATTTTCGTACCGACTTCGGCATCTTGTGTCTGTGTCTCTCTGGCCAGCTATTGACCGAATTCGGCGAAAAAAATTTTTGCTGGGAACCTAATATGCACGTGTTTGGTCCGAAAAGCAAATAGTTTTTAAAACACAAAAATATACTCGTAGAGTAAGTCGAGTGTTTTTGTTTCGGTCATAATTAAATCATGCGCAAAAACAGCCAAGCCACAAGTGAGTGATTGTTCGTAAACAAGGCGCATAGTTTTT